>VRYO01001760.1:5524297-5534798 GCA_009812075.1 Sialia sialis | reverse complement strand
TGGCAGCAGTGCCATTCAATGGTGGCTGCATCCTCCTGCAGTGACAGATGTGCTTCAGTTGGAGCAGTGCTCCTGGACAAGGGGCAGTTTCCCTCTGGAGGTCCAGTGGTGATGTGGAAGGGTCTGGTTTTCCACTTTTCCAGTGGAAAAGGCTGCTCTGATGTTCCAAATCTCAGATTTTATCCAGGTAGGAAATGTTTGGCTCCTCCCCCTGGGTGGAGCATCTCCCAGTGGGATGATGGAATTTTATCAGTCATGCACTGGGACTCCATGGCCATTAACAGGAGATATCTCCTGGAGGGAGGATGGGTGTGGGAAAGATAAATAACACTGCCCCAGCTGGTTTAACAGCTGGGGATAGAATACACACTGCTGGTCACATCCTGCATTGCAGGGAAATATTCTACATTTCTGGGAGCTGAGCAAACTCCTGGAGGGCTCCCACTCAGTGGGCTCCAAATATCCAAGTGTTCCAGAGAAATCCCTCACTAAAACATTTCAACTCTTGGCATTTTCTTCTGTTGTGCAACTGGAGGTGAGACGAGAGGAAATGGCCTCAAGTTGCACCAGAGGAGAGTCAGAGTGGATACAAGGAAAATGTCTTTACTCAAAGCATTGCAATATTCACCTCAGAGCAGTGCTGGAGTCACCATCCCTGGAAATCTCAAGCACAGGTGGCACTTGGAGATGTGCTGTGGTGGGATTCATCACAGATTGGACTTGATGGTCTTGGAGTTCTTCCCATCATTGATGATCCCATGGATGTTTTTTGCAGTAAATCCAACTGGATGGAGCAGGGTCCATTTGAGATCCCCCCAGTCTGTGCAGAGACCCCTGGGCTACAAACAATAAACTAAGAAAACAACAGTTTTCCTTTTTTCATGCAGAATCACCCCAAAACACCGAGAGTTGCACAGATTCTTTTTACTGGGATGGTGGAAAACCCTCAGCAAGGTCTTGAACTGGTTTGACTTTGGATATTTCCTGGGTATTTAAAACAGATCCAGGTGTGTCTGAGCTTGGTTTTGTGCTGTGCCAGGATGGAGCATTCCAGCTTTGGGGCAGAATGTGGAAGCAGAACCCAGGGAGTTTGAATACATAGTATTTAGAAATGATTTGTGGATTCCTGGTGGGAAAACTGTGAGCAGATGAGTGGGGTGTGTTGGCAGGGACCTGGAAAAAATGAGTCAGACTTCAGGCACAGTGGCCTTGCCACGTCTGATTCCTGCTGAAAATCCCACAGGTGAATGAAACTTCTACTCCGTGCTTTGCTTCCCACTCCTGGTTTTCCACAATGATTTCCTGGATGGTTCCAGATTCCCCCAGTGCTATTCTGGAAAATGTAGGGGGGGGTCACATCCTTGCAAGACCTTGTTAGACAGGTTTGGGCTCTCCCAGGGTGCCCAGAGCAGCTGTGGCTGCCCCTGGATCCCTGGCAGTGTCCCAGGCCAGGCTGGACATTGGGAGCACCTGGGACAGTGGCAGGTGTCCCTGGGATGGCACTGGGTGGGATGAGCTGAGCTTTAGGGTCTCTCCCAACACAAACCATTCCATGATTCTGCGATTCCTTTGTGTTATTCCCACGTTTAGCTGCAGTGTGAGTGTTTGGAGATGAACATCTCCCTGCACGGTGTCCCCAGCTCTGTCCCTGGGAAATGCAGCACAGGCAGCTGTGCAGGGGCACGGATGGTGTCACTGCCCCAGGGACAAAGGGGTGGCATCACCGTGCTGGTGACACTGTCCAGGCCTTGGACACAACACCCATGGCCTGGGAATGCTGCTTCTGGTGTTCCTGTGCCAGGAGGGCCAGGATGCCTTGAATTTATAGCACATTGTCCCCAGTGCCCAGTGATACCTTGGAGTGGCTGCCTGGAACAGAGGCTAGACAAGATTAGGAGCATAAATTGTGTATTTATTAAAGGCCTTCAATAGACACACCTTGGGCAGCCAAAGCTTTCCAGAGGTGACACCCAAAATAGACCGTGGTCACGAATTTTTCGGACAGTTATAAATTTGGTCCATTTACACATCAGGGGTTAATCCTCCAATTCCAGCTTCAGGCAATGAAGTAATTTACCCCCAGTTTTCTCCCCCAACTCACTTTTGTTTATATTTTTGAGGCCTGAGGCCTGGAGAGGAATTGTTTCATCTGACCAACACGTGAAGACAGCAGCTGACACTCTGTGCAGATTAGAGCTGTGCACTAATGCAGTACAGGATGTGAAACATAAAGGCTCAAATCCCAAGGCATGACCAGCAGGGATGGGATGCAGGCAGAATCTGCCTTCAGATTCCAGCTGGGACACTTCCCTGGATCACAGAACACCAGAGCTGCCTGGGGCACTGCACCACCCTTGGCTCAAAGGTGAAAATCCCAAGGTTTTATTCCTGATGCATCCAAGGCCAGGCTGTTCCCTGCAGCTGGAACTCTGAGGGCTCGTCCTGGACACCTTGGGCACCAACGTGCTCAGCTCTGTCTCCTTCCCCTCTCCTTTTGTGCCTGCAGAGCCATTCCTGCCCGGAATGTCAGCTCATTAAACCTGCAGCTCTGTATTTGTTATTTTTCCTTTAAGGTGAGAGGGAGGCAGAGGCTTTGCTGGAGTTTATTTGACCTAGTTGAGGGGAATATCAGCTCGCCTCAGGCAGGTAATTAATTTGTCCACACTTCCCCTGCTCCCGGTGTGGTGCTCGCTGCCAGGCTCTCCTGCAGGATGAGGCTCTGCAGCTCCACAATTCCTGCCTGGATTTGCAGCTGCTGGCATCCACAGCAGCAGGAGAGCTGCAGATGGTGCTTGTGGGGATGATGGAAACCTGCCCCTGTTGCTGTCTGTGCGTTTGGCAGGAGCTGCTGCTCTGTGCCACTTCCAGAGGGCTGCCAGGGCTGCATTCAAGGGCACTTCTGCTCCGGAGGAAGAGCCTGGCAAATCCCTTCTGTGCTGCTCGTGCCCAGCTCACAGGAGATCAGCCTGGGGTGATGGGGACGCTCCCTGTCCCTGCTCCTGGGACAGCTTATTTATCCAAGGTGACACCAACCCCATTCCCTGCTCAAATTCCAACTGCACTGCTCAGCCCCAGCTCCTTGTTCCTGTCCCCATGGCCAGGACAGGTGACACCAAGGTGACACCACTCTCTGCCCCTTACAAACTCCTTCTGTGCTGATATTCCCAGCTCAGCAGGAGCACCAGCCTGGAGTGAAAGGATGGGGCTGGTCCCTGTTCCTGTCCCCACGTGGGACAGGTGACACTGAGGTGACACCAACGCCATCCCCTGCTCCTTTCAAATTCCAACTGCACTGCTCAGCCCCAGCTCCCTGTTCCTGTCCCCATGGTCAGGACGGGTGACACCTAGGTGCCACCAAGGTGCCACCAACCCCAGTCCCTGTTCCTGAGACAAAAACCCCTCCTCCCCCAGTGCTGGGTTTTTTTTCCTGCTCCAGGCTCTGCATTTGGCAGCTCAGCCCTGCACCTTGGGGCTTCATTTTTAGCAAAGCATGGAAGGAGGTGGGCACAGGGCCAAGCCACGGTGGCAGAGAGGTGACAGTCACCCTTCCAATGACAATCACTTGCTTTCAGGCTCAGAATCAAATCTGTGGAGCCCAGCTGGTGGGGGCTGGGGGAAAGGCAGATTTTTAATGTTTCAGTTTGTGTTGTAGGAAATTCTTGTTTGCCCAAACTGCTGTGGTTCTCACAGGTCTGGAATCATCAGTTCCCTGAATTTATCCATCCCACTCTTCCCCCCAACCCGCTGAAACAGAGGGATGTTCAGCAGGTTAAAAACTCCCTGAAGTTGTTTTTTTTTTAACCTGAAAATCTTGAACTGAAAGGCAAAGAAAGACAAACCCCAAACTCTTGTCTGGTTTAAATTGCAGCGTTAAAAGAAATAAAAAATAGATTTTTTTCTTGGTAGCTGTATCTCTGAAAGAGAAGATCGAATTTAATGAGAAATCATTAAAAGGGAGAAATAATATGAAGCTGAAACTTCTGTGACCTGACCCAGCATGAAAAGGTGTTCTGTGAGGTTTTTTGGATTTTTTTTTTCATTGTTTGTTTTCCTAGATTTTCCTTGTTACTGATGGTGGTTGAAGGACTTTGAAAACAGACTAAAGGAAACAGAGATAACACAAATAAAAAGTTAAGAAATCAATGAATCAGATGCAAGAAAAGAACAATTAGGGCATCCCACTTCAGCTGGGAGCAGCATCCCTTGTCAGCAGTTCAGGGAATATGTCCCATTTGAAATTATTGGAATTGCAGATTTTCTGCCACAAACTCTTTGGTGATCCAGAATCCCAAGAGAAGGAAAAAATCACAGAATCATGGAATGGTTTGGATTGGAATGATCCTTAAAATCCCTTTTTGTGGCTGTGCAGGACCCTTTTCACTGTCCCAGGTTGTTCCATCCAACCTGGCCTTGAACCCAAATGATTTTCCTGGTGCTCATTTTAAGGAAACTCCAGGATAATGGGAATAGGGATATTTTTTTATCCCACCTCCCTGGAACATTTTTTTTTCCCAGTGAAAAAAAAAAAAAAAATCTTAAAAAATGCAGCATCATTTTTTAAAAGTGGAGAATAAGCTGGAATAATGAGAATCCCTTGATTTATGTGGAAGTGCCAAAAAACCTAATGGACATTAGAGGACAGGGAATATTTGTTTAATGCACCGTTGGATGGTTTCAGTGTCGATGCTGGGAAGCACACGGCTGGTTTTCGGGAATTTGTTGTGTTTTGGGGAAAAGCAGCCTTTTTGCTGGAAAAGAGAAGAAGTTTGGGAAGCATCAGGAAAGACAGGAGTGGGGAGATGTGCTGGGGAATGCACAGGAGAGGGGTCACGTCTGGAAAATTGGGAGTGATGGATTAACTGAGCTGAGCAGGGATCCTGGACAGCTCTGAGCTCTGCAGCTGTGGGGGCACAAAGAGGTTTTTGGGCTGTGCCCCCCAGAACTGACATTTCCCAGGGGTTCCAGCATTCCCAACCCACCCCTGCAGCACAGGAGGGGAATTCCAGGTGCGCCTCCATCCCCAGAATGGGATTGGGATCGGGATCCTGCCGGGGCAGGCGCTGCTCCTTCAGCCTTTTTGGGGAGCTCATTCTTTGCTGTCGTGTCCTCTCCCAAAATCCAGCGCTGTTGTGGCTGCTCAGCCCCCCGCTGGTGCCGGAGCCTTTTTGGCACCCGGAGCTGCAGGAGGATGAATTCCCCCGGTTCACAATTACCATATTCATGGGCTTGCATTTCTGAATCACTGCTGCTCACCCCGGCTTGTGTCAGCAGCGTTCCCTTCCCTCCCAACACCCCCTTCCCTACATCAAACCCTTGTTTCCAAACAACTGGCAGGCTTAGGATGAGGGGGGGAAAAATAAAGGGAAAAAAATGAGGCACAGTCTAGAACTGAAGGAAAAGGTTTGGAAGCTGCGAGGTTTTGAGCATGAAGCAGTTTGGGATTTAAAGGTGACTCTTTATTTACTCATTGGCATTTTATCTCATGGGTTTTGAGGATTTAGGGTCAAGTTTTCTTGGGACCAGTGCTCTTAAGGAAGAGTGGAATTCTCCCAGAGCTGCAGGAATGGAACGGGGCCTTTAAGGGAAGCAGGGCTGGGATATTCTGGGGAAATGCTGAGTCTGCAGCTTTCAGATCAGTCTCAGGCAGAGCAGCTCGGAGTGGCACCACTGGGGTGTGATCCCTGTGCTGGAATGGGATCCCTGTCAGTCACTGGGATGTGATCCCTGTGCTGGAATGGGATCCATGCACTGGGATGTGATCCCTGCCTCTGGGATGTGATCCCTGCCCCTGGGACCTGATCCCTGTCAGTCACTGGGATGTGATCCCTGCACTGGGATGGGATCCCTGCCTCTGGGATGTGATCCCTCTCTGGGATCTGATTCCTGCCCCTGAGATCGCTCTGCCTGTGTCCTGCTCAGGGAAATCCTGCAGGATTTTACCCCTGGCTGGAGGGAATCAGGAAGGGAGGAGTTACCACGTTCCTCTTGCTCTGAACACGTGGCAGGAGAGCGCTGGTGATGGACTCGCTCATTGCTGTGCACACACAGGTGTCTGTGTCCTGCTTGCACAGAACCATGAAATTAGGGAATGGTTTGGGATGGGAGGGACCTGAAATGCCACCCAGTGCCACCCCCAGGGACACCTGCCACTGTCCCAGGTGCTCCCAGCCCCAATGTCCAGCCTGGCCTTGGACACTGCCAGGGATCCAGGGGCAGCCACAGCTGCTCTGGCAATTCCATGCCAGCCCTGCCCACCCTGCCAGGGAACAATTCCTTGCCAAGATGCCATCCAGCCCTGCCCTGTGGCAGTGGAAGCCATTCCCTGTGTCCTGTCCCTGCAGGCCTTGTCCCCAGTCCCTGTGCAGCTCTCCTGGATCCCTTCAGGCCCTGCCAGGGGCTCTGAGCTCTGCCTGGAGCCTTCTCCTCTCCATTCAGCACCCCTAGCCCTCACTTTGCCCAAGCCTCTGCAGAGATGGGACATGATGGAATTGCACACCCACCATTCCCATTTATCCCAGTGTGATCCTGTGGCTCAGACAAGGACAGAGGGGGTGGGACAGTCCTGAGGGACGAGATCCCCAGAGACAAACCCCAATGGGGCTGGGTGGAGAGGCTGCTCGGGGGGACAGAGCTCTCACTCCACCTTGTAAAAGTCTGTAGGGACCCAGCTGTAAAGGGCTGTGTGGACTTGGCTGTAAAGGGTCTGTAGGGGCTTGGCTCGGGGTGTGAAATGCCCGGTACTGGGGGGTTCTGAGTTCAGAGCCTCTGGTTTTTGGGCTGTGCCTGAAATCCGTGCAGATCCATTGGGAATGCTCTCGGTGAAGCCGTGGGGCTGCAGCAGAGTGAACTCACGGTGAACTGTGAGCGTGGGCTGGGCTCAGCCCCCGGCTTCTTTCAAATCCTAGGCTGAAAAGGAGCCTGTGTGTTCCAGGGGCAGCAGGGGCCAGCTCTGGCCATTTCTGTCACAGCCGTGCCTCGATGGCTATCACTGCCCTGTCCTGATCCCTGTCACAGCCCTGTCCCTATCCCTGTCACAGCCCTGTCCTGATCCCTGTCACAGCCCTGTCCCTGTCACAGCCCTGTCCTGATCCCTGTCATAGCCCTGTCCCTGTCACAGCCCTGTCCTGATCCCTGTCCCAAACCCTGTCTCAGCCCTTTTTTGATCCCTGTCACAGCCCCGTCCCTGTCACAGCCCTGTCCTGATCCCTGTCCCAAACCCTGTCACAGCCCTTTTTTGATCCCTGTCACAGCCCGTCCCAATCCCTGTCACAGCCCTGTCCTGATCCCTGTCACAGCCCTGTCCTGATCCCTTTTAGAGAGAGGTAAATGTTACAAACCAGGCTGAACTTTCCTGCTGAACCATTCAACCTCCTCTTCCTGCTCACAGCAAAAAGCAGGAGGGTGTGATTAAAACAAATCCTAAATTCAAGGCTGAAAGCACCTTAGAGCTGGGCTTAAATCCAAGCAAGTCTCTGCTGCTGCTGCTCCTGAGGATCGCTGTGCAGCTGAAAGGCAGCCCTGCACTGCCTAGGATGGTGACAGTGCCAAGGCCTGGCTTTGGGGACATCAGTGGGACCTGGAGTGTTTGGGATGTCCCTCAGCACCAGTAGGAGCAGAGCCCTGTGGGACCAGCCCAGGGATGGGATCAGGGATGGGATCCTACAAGGAGCAGGGATGCGATCCCACAAGGAGCAGGGATGGGATCAGGAATGGAGCAGGATGAGATTCCACAAGGAGCAGGGATGGGAGCAGGGATGCGATCCCACAAGGAGCAGGGATGGAGCAGGGATGGGATCAGGGATGCGATCCCACAAGGAGCAGGGATGGAGCAGGGATGGGATCAGGGATGGGATCCCACAAGGAGCAGGGATGGAGCAGGGATGGGATCAGGGATGGGAGCAGGGATGCGATCCCACAAGGAGCAGGCTTGGTGGCAATCACGGGAGCTCGCTTTGTGCTGCTCAGGCATTTCCCAGACACTTCACAGCACAGCTCTGAAGCGCATTTTCCTGTTAATTGGCCTAATTAGCAGGGAGAGAAGGCGTCTCACGAGCAGGACTAACAGCCGAGAAATGGCTTTTCATTTGGAGCCCTGTAGCTTTTGCTCCCGCCTGGAATTACCCGGCAGAGCTCTGATTTTCCAGCTATCACAAACCCGCGCCAAGTCACGACCGGAGCCATCCAAAAGCAGAAGTCATTTGGGAGAATCCGAGCCTTAATCTCGAGTTTAATCCCCTTGTGTAAAGCACACAGCGCTGCTCACCCACCCACGGCTCGGGCTTTAATCCGGGCTCTTCCCGGCCCCGATTTGTGGCAACTCCAGCACTTGAAACCCTTGAAAAACCCAAATTCCCGCGGCCACTTCATCCCCGAGCGCCGCTTGGCGCTTTTGTGCCGCCGATAACCCGGGGGAAGCCTGGGGATTATCCCGAGTGCTCTGAAAACAAGAGCGCCTGTCTCTCCTCGGCAAAGGAAAAAGGATTAACTCCTTGCTGGAAGCAAATTAATTCAGCCAAAACATCATCAGCTCACCTCCAGCCGGTCACCGGGGGCTGATGAAGTGGCTCAGTGGCTCTATGACCCCGCTGCTCCTTTTTTTTTTTTTTTTTCCTGTGTAAATAAAATTCTGCTGGCCCATACTGAGATTTTTGGGCAAAGCAACCGCTGGGATATGGGCTTGCTTTAAAAAATTAAAGTAATAATTAAGAGGGAATGAATTGGGTTGGGTTTTCTCAGGCCATGGGTTGAATCTTGAGGTGACAAAAATATTTCTATCCCTGCCAAAGTGCTGCTCAGTGGAAAATCGACAGGAATTTTCTTTCCCTGCCCTTGGGAAGGCCTGGGGTTTGGAGAGGGCTTTGCTGATGGATTTGAAGGTCTGAGGAATGCAGAAATTCCCCACAAAGGATCAGCCAGGCTGTTCTGTGGTGTGCTCAGCTTCCCCAAGGAAATCCCTTCCCAACATTTGCTGCCAGCATCATCCCGTGAGCTCCCAGCATCACACTGCCGATGGGAACAAACCCTTTGCTCCTTGGATGAGTCTGAATTTTATTCCCTTTGTTCCCAGCTCCGGGCCGGGGCAGGAGGGTTTTCCTTGCAGTCAGGAGTGGCTCAGTCCGTGGGGTCGGTGGATTTTGGGGCTGTGAACACAAAACTGCAAAGGGCTTTGGATCCTCCCCAGCTCGGGAATTCCGCGCTGGAAATACAAAACTGAATTACAAAGCTGGAATTACAAAGCTGGATTTATAAAGCTGAGGAATTCCAGGCTGGAATTAAAAAGCTCGACAATTCCAAAACTCAGGATTTCCAGGCTGGAATTCCAAAGTTTGGGAATTCCAGGTTGGAATTCCAGGCTGGAATGACAAAGTTTGGGAATTCCAAGCTGGAATTCCAAAGCTGGAATTCCAAAGCTCGGGAATGCCAGGCTGGAATTCCAAAGCTGGAATTACAAGCTCGGGAATTCCAGGCCGGAATTCCAAAGCTGGAATTCCAAAGCTCAGGAATGCCAGGCCGGAATTCCAAAGCTGGAATTCCAAAGCTCAGAAATGCCAGGCCGGAATTCCAAAGCTGGAATTCCAGGCTGGAAGTCCAAAGCTGGAATTCCAAAGCTCAGGATTTCCAGGCTGGAATTCCAAAGCACCAGAATTCCAGGCTGGAATTACAGTTTGGGAATTCCAGGCTGGAATTCCAAAGCTGGAATTCCAAAGCTCAGGAATGCCAGGCTGGAATTCCAAAGTTGGAATTACAAGCTCGGGAATTCCAGGCTGGAATTCCAAAGCTGGAATTCCAAAGCCTGGAGGCTCCAGTGTCACTGCAGGGCTGTTTGAAGGAAAAATGGGAATTGGCATGGCCAGGGAAGTGGATCCAGTGGCAAATCTGAGCTGGGAGTTGTGAAATTGGCTTTTAGTTTGCAGTTCATGCACTGGGCCAGACATAAAACACAGACATAGAGATATAATTTTACATTTATAATATAAGTTTATATATTTCCATTATATAGTATATTTAATAATGCTATTATAAAAATGAATATATTTATATTATATACTACATATTATAATTATAAAATATTATATATTTCTATACTACATTGTGATACTATAGATTCTGTATTAGTATATTATTATGTAATACGTTTTAAAAAATACAATATTCTATAGTATAGTTGATTGTACTATGTAATATACAATATGTAATATGAACATTTTCTTTCTTATAGCAGACTGCTATAAATAACATATCGGTGAGTTAGAAAAATATAAATATTAAAATATATATTTAAATATAACAATAATAGTGATGTATGAGAGTACAGTGTCTCTATACTGTATGATACATGTATACATGTATCAAATAGTCCATAATAAATAAATATTCTAAAATAATAGATAAAATAATATATACATTCTATCACAGTTTATATGACATATTATATACTATATTTAGTATTATATAATCTTTAATGTCATTAAAATTATATTTGTTTTATATATGAGATTAT
>VRYO01001760.1:5486810-5496810 GCA_009812075.1 Sialia sialis | reverse complement strand
CCTGCCAGGCTGGGCCAAGGTCCTGCTGAGCTCACTGCTCCCTTTGGGAACTAATTTCTTGGATTAAAACCCCTTGGAGGTTTTTTCCTCTTTGGGAGAGTTCCCCAGCAGAGGAAGGAGAATCCAAAATGCTTTTGCTTTCAGCTCCTCTCCAGAGTCAATAAATTCCTCACCTGGTGCTGCTGGCTGGGAGTGGCAGAGCAGAAATCTGAATAAAAACCCAGAAAACAACGCCAGATACCTCCTGATAATTCTGTTGTGCCATAAAACTTCCAGAATCCTGCACTGGGAGGGACGTGTCCTCAAATCCATATTCATCCTGCACCAAAATCAAGCTGTGACTTTGCTTTCTTGCTCATTGAAGGTGTTTGATGGAGAAAATAAAGGCTAAAAAAAGGATATTTGAGATATTTTAGGTTATGGATTGGACTTTACAGGGTAAATAAGGACTCAGGATGGGAAATCCTGGAGTTTCCCCCTGGCTCTCACCTTTTGTACCCCAAGGTGTGGTGCTCCCATTTTTATTCCCACAGAGATTCCCATTCCCATCCTCTTGGCTCTCCTTTGCATTTTGCCTGTTCAGGGCAGTCACAGTTTCACTTTTGGGGGTAATTGTTCAATTGCTGTCCCAAAGTTAATGCCAGGCTGGACTGGACCCTCCCAGACCCCATGGAGATCCCTCTGGCTGATGTTTGCTCTGCTCAAAATTCAGCTTTTTCGTAGAAATTTTGCATAGTTCTGTCCTCATTCTTTCATTGCTAGGAAGTGATCCAATTAAAATTAGATTTTTGTGGTTTGGATTTGGCCATTTCTGCCTCTCTCCTACCTGAGGCTCCCAACCTCTGCTCGAGGTGCAATAATTGATGGGAATGGGAAAGAGCCCAAAGGAAGAGCAGGTAAAAATCCAGAATTTTACTCCATTTTTCCCAAGTAGCGCAGCTAAATCAAGACTAAATTGGCTTTATTAGGTGTGTTATGCCTGTGAGCCTGGCTGGTTTTTCCACTGAAGGTTGTATTTGAGAAACTCCTGATGCTCAGGATGCAAAACACCTTCACAGTCACTTTTTAAAGATTTTACTGACGTACTTGCAACCACATATTTTGCTTTTCTGTCGATATTTCCAGCTTGTCTGATAGAGAATTCTCTCTCTCTTTTTTTTAAATTTTTCTTTTTTTTTTTTTTTAATCTAAGAGGTGCTTGAATTGGCTTTTCTGGGTTCATTAGGTTCAGTTGAGTTCCTCTATAATCACAGGAACTGAATGGATCAAACTCCAAAATTCCTCCTCCACCAGGATCTCTGCTGCTCTTTCCCCGTTTTCCCAACGTGCACACGCTGCTGATTCACAGATGAGAATATTTGTTGTTCCATCAGTGATTATTTTCGGGAGTCCTTGCCTTTCATCCCTGTGAGTGGTCCAGAAATTCCTGCTCGGCATCAGGAACTTCCCAGAGCCCCTCCAGGTGTGCCAGGGGAATGAGGAGATCTGGGCGTGGAGCACTGAAATCCCATTTTGGGAGCATCCCTTGGGCAGCCCTTTTTCCAAGCACTGAAATTTCACTTTTGGAGGCATTTTCTGGCATTCCTGAAGGGAATTTCCCTGGATCCCTGTGGCAGAGGAGCTCTCCCTCCAAGGGAAGCAGTTCAAGCAGCAATCGCTCAGATTTGTTGGCCCCAGTGAATTCCAGGGCAGAAATACCTCAGGGCAGGTGTGCAAGGATGGCAGGGAATGCTGGAATTTATGGGATCGCTGGAATTGTGGGATTGGTGGAATTCGTGGGAATGCTGGAATTCGTGGGATTGCTGGAACTGTGCAATGCTGGAATTGTGGGATTGGCTGGAATTGGGGAATGCTGGAATTGTGGGAACTCTGGAATTTGTGGGGTTGGTAGAATTGTGGGAATGCTGGAATGTGTGGGAATGCTGGAATTTGTGGGAATGCTGGAATTTGTGGGATGGTAGAATTGTGGGAATGCTGGAATGTGTGGGAGTGCTGGAATTGGGGAATTCTGGAATTGTGGGAATGCTGGAATTTGTGGGAATTGTGGATTTGTGGGATTGCTGGAATTTGTGGGATGGTAGAATTGTGGGAATGCTGGAATTTGTGGGAGTGCTGGAATTGGGCAATGCTGGAATTGTGGGATTGCTGGAATTGTGGAATTGGTGGAATTGGGCAATGCTGGAATTATGGGAATGCTGGAAATTGTGGGAATGCTGGAATTTGTGGGATTGCTGAAATTTGTGGGATTGGTAGAATTGTGGGAATGCTGGGATTTGTGGGAATGCTGGAAATCATGGGAATGCTGGAATTGTGGGATTGGTAGAATTGTGGGAATGCTAGAATTTGTGGGATTGCTGGAATTGTGGGATTGGTAGAATTGCGGGAATGCTGGAATTTGTGGGAGTGCTGGAATTGTGAGAATGCTGGAATTTGTGAGAATTGTGGAATTGTGGGATTGCTGGAATTTGTGGGAGTGCTGAAATCGTGGGAGTGCTGGAATTTGTGGGAATTGTGGAATTGTGGGAATGCTGGAATTTGTGGGAATGCTGGAATTGTGGGAATGCTGGAATTGGGGAATGCTGGAATTTGTGGGATTGCTGAATTGTGGGAATGCTGGAATTTGTGGGATTCCTCCAGGCTCTCTGCCCCTCAGACTCATCTCCCAAGGTGTGGGGTGGGGCAGGGGTCACCTCCCTGTCCCTGGGGTTGTTGTGTCCTCAGAGCCCTGGAGATCCCAACCTCAGCTGTCCCTCATGTCACATCCAGCTCTTCCCTCGATGTTCATCCCAGCTGGAAAACCTCTGCCCTGCTGGGAATGTGTTCCTGGCAGAGCTCTCCTGCCTGCAGGCTCTGATCTGTAATTAACCCTGCAAACACCATCAGGGATTTCTTGGTTTGCCTGTCCCAGTCCCACCTTTCCTCTCCCTCCTCCCACCCCGAGCACTGGGGCTGGCCTGAGCAGTTTTTCTTCAGAAGAAAATCCCTCTTTTCCTCAGAGAATGATTTCCAGTGGCCCTTGTGGCTGGAGCCTCCCTCTCCTGCTTTCCCTGCGCTCCTCCCAAGGCATCAGGAGGGCTGGGAGGGTTTTTTTGGGATGCTGGAGCACAGATGGCATCCTCAGAGCTGCTCTCCCCAGGTCTGGTGGCTGCTGCTGCTCCCATCTGCTCCCCTTTGTCCTTCCCCAAACAGCAATTCCTGAGGGATGCCAGGACCAGCCCTTCCAGCCTGGATTTGGGATTGTAAACTGAATTATCCAATCCCAACATGGGATTTGCTCTCCTGGAGGCGTTCCCAAAGCCACACAGCCCCTGTGCTGCTGCTCATGGGCAGCTTTGTTACTCCCCAAACAGCAGTTCCTGAGGGATGCCAGGACTGGCCCTTCCAGCCTGGATTTGGGATTCTAAACTGAATTATCCAATCCCAACCTGGGATTTTCCCATCCTGGAAGTGCTCCTGAGGCACCACAGCCCCTGTGCTGCTGCTCATCTGCTCCCCTTTGTCCTTCCTGAAATAGAAATTCCTGAGGAATACCAGGACCAGCCCACCCTGCCCTTTCCAGTCTGGATTTGGGATCCTGGACCCGATTCTCCAAACCCCCTGTGGGATTTTCCCCTCCTGGAAATGCTCCTGAGGCACCACAGCCCCTGTGCTGGTCTCATGGGTAGCTTTGTTATTCCCAGAACAGCAGTTCCTGAGGGATGCCAGGACTGGCCTTTCAGCCTGGATTTGGGATTCAAAACTAAATTGTCCAATCCCAACCTGGGATTTTCCCATCTTGGAAGTTCTGAGGCACCACAGCCCCTGTGCTGCTCTCATGGGCAGCTTTGCCCTTCCCAAAACAGCAATTCCTGAAGGATGCCAGGCCCTTCCAGCCTGGATTTGGGATTTTAAACTGAATTATCCAATCCCAACTTGAGATTTTCCCCTCCTGGAAGTGCTCCTGAGGCACCACATCCCCTGTGCTGCTGCTCATGGGTAGCTTTGTCATTCCCAAAACACCAGTTCCTGAGGGATGCCAGGACTGGCCCTTTCAGGATTTGGGATCCTGAACCCGATTCTCCAACCCCCCTGTGGGATTTTCCCATCCTGGAGGTGTTCCCAAAGCACCACAGCCCCTGTCCTGCTGCTCAGAGTGAAGCTCCCCTGATCCCACAGGCAATGATAACAAAACTCCTCTTCCTGATGTTTTCCCATGAGGATTTTGCTCCTTTCCCGAGCTGACCAACATTTGTGCTGCCCCCTGGACCCCTCAGGGCTGAGCCAGGTCCTGTGCTGCATCCTTTGAAATTCCAGTTTATCCCATGAAAATAAGTTCCTCCCAAATGGATCCCTCCATCCCTGCCGTGTTTCCCAGCTGATTTTGGGATAATTTTTGTTTCCCAGCTGTTTTTTGGAATGGTTTTTGTTTCCCATTTGGATTTTTGGGATGAGTTTTGTTTCCCAGCTGTTTTGCAGGATGGTTTTTGTCCCCCATCACCCCTGGAGCTGCTCAAAGGCTGCAATCACTGCCTGTGTCCAGGAGAGGAAAGCCAGGAGGGTTTTCCTGATGGATAATTTTCATTTCCTGGGAATTATGATGCCTGAAAGTTCTCTCCCTGTGTGTAACACCAGCCCTGTGATTTCCGTTTCCTTTTTTCCTTTCCCTTTTCCCTTTGTTTGTGTTCTGCTCAGTTGGGTGCCACTCAGTTCTCTTTGGCTGCTCCTTCTGAATAAGGAATTTTTTTCCAAGGAACTTGTGACTCGGGGTTCCTCAGGTAAAATCTTTGCTTCCCTCCTTTGGAAAGCCTGAGTTGAACTTTAAAAACCAATGAAGAAGGGATCAGTTTGCTGAGAGGGGCCAGTGGAAAAGCTTAGTAGTCACTGGAACAGTTCTGCCGATCTTCAAATTATTTCCTCAGTGTTTTTATGGAAATAAATTTCAGTTTAAAGATTTCAAACCCAAATGCATACAGCTGGTGGCTTCGAGGTATCTGAGGTACCTCAACAGAACAGAGTATTTGTGGAGTTAGTAGCTCCTGCTGCTAGGGTGTTGGTGGCCGCGGGCGATGAGGACACAGGCGCTTTGGAAGATGTCACGCTGTACGGGATAGGACACTCACTTCCCCTTACAACACCGCGCCCTGTGACGTAAGCAGACGGAGGTCACACAGCTAACCCGACCCTATAAAACCCCGTGCAATGTGTTAATAAACACCATTTGCCATCCACCACACTGGTGTCTGCGAGCACTTGGACTGAGTGATTTGGAGTTAGCTGCTGTGCCGTTCCCAATCCAGGTCACCAGCCTTCAGTGAAGGCAACAATAGGGAGGGGATTTTCCCTGCTAGAACTCCAGTTACAGTAATTTCATGCGTATAAGGTGCACCATTTTGACTGAAATTTTGATTGAAACCCGGAAGTGCACCTTATAATCCAGTGCGCCTTATATATGGACAAAGGTCGGGAATTTGCCAACCTGGAAGTGTGAGCCGAGCTGCGAGAGTCACGGCAGCTGGTGCCGGGGGCGGGCGGGAGTGCCGGGGCCCACAGCACGGGGAGGGCACCTGGGGCTGCATTTGAAGGCTGCACCGATCCGTGAAAAATGTTTGCAAATTGAGCAGCTGCCAGTAAACCCCGCAATGACACCATTCCGTTACTAACTCGTTACTTTGTTGTGCGCGGATCTTCGCTGCAAAAAAAAAGTGCGCCTTATAGTCTGGTGTGCTTTATATGTGGACTAAGTTCAGAAATTTGCTGACAACCTGGAAGTGCGCCTTATATTCTGGTGCTCGTGGTGCTCTCTGCTGCTCCGTCACAGCCTCTGCCTGGGTTCCCAAGGTATTTTCCAGGGTGTGGTTTTCCCCAGCTTCCAGGAGCCCAGGTTTGTGGTTCATGATAAGCAGGTGACTGTGGTTTTTGTTTATCCAAACCCTCCTGTGTCTTGTGCATCCAGGCAGGGGCTAGGAAAGGGACTGCATTGCTCTTCTCAGAAGAGGGGGTGGAGCAGGACATGAGGTCAATGTGGTAAGATCTGGTGTTGACAAGAGAACGATTGCCTGGGCATGAGGTAAAAATTATAAGATCAGGAGTTGATGGAGAACATTTTCCTGGACACCAGGTTGATGTGATAAAACCAAGGGCTGATGGAGAACATTAAACTGGACTCCAGGTCGATGCGATAAGATCAAGGGCTGATAAGAGAACATTTCCCTGGATGCCAGGTAGATGTGTTAAGATCAGGGACAGATGTAGAACATTTCCCTGGACACCAGGTAGATGTGATAGATCAGAGGCTGGTGGAGAACATTTCCCTGGACATGAAATCTGGTGCTGATAAGAGAACATTTCCCTGAACACCAGGTAGATGTGGTAAGATCAGGGGTTGATGTAGAACATTTCCCTGGACTCCAGGTAGGTGTGGTAAGATCAGGGGCTGATGGAGAACATTTCCCTGGACTCCAGGTAGATGTGATAGATCAGGTGCTGATAAGAGAACATTTCCCTGGACTCCAGGTAGATGTGGTAAGATCAAGGGCTGATGTAGAACATTTTTCTGGACGCCAGGTAGATGTGATAGATCAGGGGCTGGTGGAGAACACCTCACCTGGCAGGGGCTGGGCTGGAGCTTTGGGCTGGTGGAGCTCAGCAGGTCCTGCCTTGGGGAAGAACAAGCCCTGCCCAGCTGGAGCAGCTCTGTGAGAAGGACCTGGGGGTTCTCATGGACACTGAGCCAGCAGAGGGTCCTGGGGACCAGTGGTGCCCTGGGGAGCATCAGGAAGGGAATTCCCAGCAGGGAATCAAGGATCAGGGAGTGATCCTGAGCCTCTGCCCAGCCCTGGGGTCACCCAAACTGCAAGGAAAACAAAAACTCTGCAACGTTTTTAGTGTCAGAGAATCAAGGCATTGATTTGTTCTGGCTGGGATGTGCAACAGAAATCATTTCATCATCACATTGCCAGGGTTGTGCAGAGAAAATCATCTCATCCCACATGGATTTTACTGGGATTTCTCATATTTTATCCAGTCAAAACCCAGAGAAATTCACTGGTTCAGTGCGTTGGTCCCAAATTCACAGCGTTTGGTTTCCTATTGGTTATTGATCCAATTTATTGATGTTCATTAGGTTCTCATTCCCAGTTCTGTTCTTGATCTTTTCCCAGACCAGGAGTCTCTGTCCAGCCAGGGATGTTTGGAGCTGATGCTCATTAATGCTCATTAATGCTCATTAATTGTCATTATTTTTGGTATTTTCTCTGCTAGCCCCAACTGTTGGATGTTCATCTCATCAGGCCTCGGGAGGTGGAAGAGTCCCTGAAAATAAACTTCAATTCTTTTCCCCCTGAACAAAGGCTAAGACTAAAGGAGAAATTCTCTGGTTCAATGCTCATTGCTCCCAAATTCACAGCGTTTGGTTTCCTATTGGTTATTGATCCAATTTATTGATATTCATTAGGTTCTCATTCCTGGTTCTGTTATTGATCTTTTCCCAGACAGGAGTCTCTGACCAGCCAGGGGTGTTTGGAGCTGATGTTGTTAATGTTCATTAATGCTCATTAATGCTCGTTATCTTTTGGGTATTTTCTGTGCTGTCCCCTCTGTTGAATCACATCTCAAGTGGTGGAGCAGTCCCCTGGAAAGAATCTGCAATTTCTCTTTTAGGGGTGATCAAAACCCTGAAGTTATACAAAAAATGTGAATTTGGTGTCTTTTCCTAGAGCCCCAGGTGAGCTCTGTGGTCACTTCCAGGCTGACCCATCCTGGATTCTGGGATCCACAGCCCCCAGTGCAAATCCCCTCTGGACAGGAGGGAAATCCTGACATGTTCCACGTGTCCCTGAGCTGTGCTAATCCCAGGAAAAGCTGATGAGGACATTCCCTGCTCCAATTCATCTTTAATCCCTACATTCTCCAACTAAACTGGGGAAAAAAAAAAAGAGGGAAAAATTCTTTCCAAGTCACTAATTCCAATGGGATATTCCCTACCTTTTAATTAGGAAAAAATAAAAAACCCTGAGCAAACACAAAAATAAAGAGGGGAAATTCCTCCTAAAACCAGGCTCATCCCAGCTGTTCTCACTGGGATTTTGTCCTTCTGCACTCACAGAGGAGCAGGGAACAGCAGTGGGGAGAAGGAGAGAGACAAGGAAAATCTGACTTCAGAGAATTCCAATTTAGAACAGTGATAGGAAGCAAAAAAACCCAAAAAAAACCAACAAAAAAAAAAAAAGACACAAAACCCTAAAAAAACCCCAAAAAAACACCCCCAAAAAAACCCCAAAAAACAAACCAAAACAAAAAAAACAAAAAACAAAAAACCAAACAATAAAACAAGCAAACAAAAAAGCCCCCACAAAACAAACAAACAAAAAAACAAACAAAAAACCCCACAAAAAACCAAAAAAAAACCCCAAAAAACCCAAACAAAACAACAAAAAACCTCCCAAACCAACCAACCAACCAACCAACCAACCAACAAACAAAAAAAAACCCCAAAAATTAAACAGAAAATCCAAAAGGCTTTAAAGATTCCAAATTAATTCCAAATGTGTGGTCTTTCCTCCCCAAATTTTGTAGGGAAAAAACCAAACTTTAATGAATGTCCTGGTTTAAAGCTCATTTTCCATCAGGACGGGTTTTATTTGGTTTTATTTGCTTTTATTTCATTTTATTTGGTTTTATTTGGTCTTATTTGAGATTTCCCCCCTATTTTTTAAACCAGCAAGCCAAGAAGCATCTCCATTTCATCCCAAACATTGTCTGTCTGTCTTGAGAATTTTGGGATGGCTCAAAGTCCAAAGTTTTCTTTGGATCAGCCTGAAGCATTTGGGTTTGATTGATTTCCAGTGACACCACTGAAATGGAGCTTCCTCCTCCCTTTTAATTTTTTAATTTTTTATTTTTTTATTTTTTAAATCCATCTCCAGCTCTGCCGAGCTGCGAAGTTCAAATAAACTGGGATAACAGAAAAACAAATAATTCTGTTTTGATGTATTTCTTGATTTATTTTGGTTCCTGCCGAGGCAGGAAGGTAGGGGGAGAAATTTGATTAAATTCCAGGAGGTTTTGGGGATGCTCCTTGGGATGCTGGACTTGTGTTTTTAGGGTTGTTTTTCCAGGGATTTGGGAGAGGATTTTTCCAGCCCTGTCTCCATATTCCCTGCACAAGAATATTCCACAGGGATGTGGGATGAGCCTGGAATAATTAATTTATTATTGTGGGGGGGTCCAGGCATGGCAGAATTTGGGGAAAAAAATCAAGGATAAGGGAATTTTTTACCAGAGGTTTTTTTCTTGAGGACTCCAAATCTTGAAATTTTAATTAAGGATGTCCTGGAGCATCCTGGAATAGCGATCTGCTACTTTTAAATGTGAAAACCCTTTGAAAAGTTCCATTTTGGGGTCATTTTTCTGGGCTGCTCTCACCATTCCTCGCTGCACATCTCACCCAGGTGCTGCTGGAGTTATTTCTCCATCAGGAATCAGGGCTGTCCTGCAGAACCTTGGGATATCTGCATGCAAACAGCTCCTTTCAAATGGAAAACCCTTTGAAATTTCCATTTATGGATCATTTTTGGGGGCTGCTCTCACAATTCCTCACTCTGTGGATGCAAACATCTACTTAAAATGTGAAAACCCATTGAAAAGTCCATTTTTTTAGTCTTTTTTTCCCTTGGTTTTCACAATTCCTCACTCAGCGTCTAACTCAGTTGCTGCTGGTGTTATTTATCCATCAGGAATTAGGGCTGTCCAGCAGAATATCTGGAATATCTAGAAGAAAACGCCTCCTTTCAAAGGAAAAACCCATTGAAAAGTCCATTAGTCCATTTTTTTTGTTGTTTTTTATTTTTTTTTTTCTGTTCTCACAACTCCTCACTGTGTGGATGCAAACAGCTACTTTAAGTGTGAGAACCCTTTGAAAAGTCCATTAGTCCATTTTTGGTTTTTTTTTGTTTGTTTGGTTTTGTTTGTTTGTTTGTTTTTTGTTTGTTTGTTTGTTTGTTGGGGGTTGTTTTTTTGTTTT
>VRYO01001760.1:5469155-5479764 GCA_009812075.1 Sialia sialis | reverse complement strand
TCACAGGGTTTGTGTTCCAGACTCTCACAGGGTTTGTGTTCCAGACCCCTCTCCAGCCTCGTTGCCTCCTCTGGATGGGCTCAAGTGTCTCAATGTCCTCCCTAAACTGAGGGGCCAGAGCTGGACCCAGCACTGGAGCTGTGGCCTCATTCCAGGTGGGCTCTCATGGAGCAGAGCAGAGAGGGGCAATCACCTCCCTCCACCTGCCTTGAATTCCCAGTACAAATCAATTTTCCGGTTGAGAAGCTCCATCTTTTTGTGAAATTTTCTGTTTTTCTGACTTTTGGATCTTAAAAAATCCTTGCCTCCTTTGTGGCCACCCCTCTGGTTTCTCCTGTTGTGGTTTTTGAGGCGTTCCAGCTGAGAACAGGCAGGAGCAACTGAGTCCTTCCACAGAGCAAAGCAGGGAAACCAAACCCACTTGTGCTGATGCTGAGAGCAGCCCTTGTCCTGTTACCTGTGCAGCTGCTGGCATGGGACAGGTTCATGGGGCAGGTACAGAGACACAGAAATGTGGCTTGTACTCTTGGGAGCCGGGCCAGTCATACCTCTGCAAGCTGTGTCACTCTTCAGCTGTCTCTGCTTGGTTTCCCCTCTTTGCTGAGAGCTGCCCTGGGCAGCAGTGTGTGAATTGTCTGCTCTTCCCCAGCCAGGGGCTGTGGGGATGTGCCTGTGCTGGGCCTTGCTCAATTCCACCCCCAGTTTGTGTTGGGTGGTGAATTCCCCGTCCCACTGCACTCTCATGACCCTGCATTCAGCATAAAATCAGAATAAACAGAAGGAAATCAACCACCTCGGGATTTATTTCTTAGGCAGAGTGCTCCAAGCCTCCCCAGGCTGCTCCTTCAGGGAGCTGTGACTCCAGTTCATTGCTGGAGGAAATCGGGAGAAGGGCTGGGTGGGGCATGGCTGATGCTTATCTGCCAAATGGATGCCCTGGAAATCTTCCCTTCCACCTGTATCCTGCTTTTTTTATTTTTTTTTATTTTATTTTTTTTTTTTTTTTGGGATGATGCAGCAATGCAGCCCCGGAGCTTTTTGCTGGCTGCCTGGAAAGCCCCGAGCCTGGAGACTTTTGAGGGGAGCCAAAAAATCCAAGCCCTCCATCCCAACCCAAGCACTGCAGCCAGCCCAGCTGCTCTGCCAGCCCAAAATTTTGGGACTGGGCCAGGATTTATCTCGTTCCTGCCCCTCCCAGCCCTCCTGGTTGCTCCTCAGCAAATATTTCTACAGCTCGAGGCCTTGGGTTTCCAGGTAGCTTGAGGTGAAGCTTGATGAAGTGCTGCTAATTAAAATGTAAAGGGGTTGATGCCTTCCAGGTAAATCCCAAACCCTCAGATGACTTCGCTGCTCGCATCTGATTTGGCCTTAAAATTCTGGGGTTGGATTCTTTATCCTTGGGCAACTTCTCCTCCTGAGAAGGATGAGGAGCAGGGAATAATCCAGGTCCCCATCCCTGCAAAGAGGGGGAAATTCAGTAAATTCAGTACAGGCACTTCCCAAAGGCCTCAAGGGCCTCATGGAAGGACAGAAAATTGTGTCTTCACAAGGAAAGGTGGGGTGTGTGAAAGAGATGATTTGCAGATTTTTGGAGGTTTTGTATTTGGTGTTGTTCTCGCTAATTTCCACCTCCAAATCTTTCTAGAGGGTGGTGGGTACTGAGATTTTCCTTAATTCTGAGATAAAGCTGAGTTTTTGAACCTGCCCAGAGGCAAAACATATTTTAAAAATATATTTAATTTATAAATAAGTGTCAGGGTCCCACATCTGTGCTATCTCCTTTCCCTCTGTGTTGAAGTCACAATCCATCCTCAACTCCACCTTGGAAAATTTGGGACTTCACCACGCAGGAGGAGATGTAAATCCAGGGATTTTTGGTAGCTCTGTTGTTGTGAGATTTCCTCACAGACAGATTTGACCTTGGAGCAGCAGAGCCAGCAGTGCCAGCTCGGGCTGGGGGTGGCCTTGAAAGCAGAGATGGTTTGATGTCCTCAGGAGAGGAGGTGGAAGGGGAGGTGCTGGAAGTGCCAGGATTGGATGTCAAGATGGGATTTAGTCAAGGACAAAAGCTGGGAAGGGTGTGGATGTGGGGCAGGCCGTGCCTCTGGAGTGGCACAGGAGGAAAATGAGGCAGAATTCCCCGTCTGGGATGGAGCTCCTGGGGAATCTGAGAATCAGTTGCAGGTCCCAGCCTGGTTTTGGGGATGGAAATGAGTGATGCTGTCCTACTCCATTCCTTGTAGGAATGAGACTGGAGAGGCTGAGACCTGTGAGTCCCTCCCTGGCATCCTGAGAGATCCGGGAAGGCCGAGATCAAATGAGAACAGAACTGGAAATGAACAAGTTCTGCTGATCTCATTGATTTTAATTGAATTATGAACAAAGCCAAGGCACTGCCACTTCTTAATTTGGTGTATCTGAGGCTGCACAACTTCCTCTTTGTTGGTCACAGGCTTTTCAAGTGGAATTGTTCTTTCTGTGGCCATGCAGGGACAGAGAAAATGATGGAATGATAAACTCCTAAACATTCAAAGTTAACCCAAGTTTAGTTTTTTATGATCTCTCCTGAGTGATGGCAACACTCAGGGGGTCACTTCAGCTGCTTTTTGGGGTGACCCAGGGTGAGTTTGTGATCCTGCCTGGATCATTGGCTCTTGGGGGGCTGCAGCTTCAGTGCCCTGCTGGATCCAGCCTTGTCCTGGCAATGAAAAAGGGGAGATTGCAGAGTGCTGAGATTGCTTTCACACGTTAAGAATGTGAATTAGTATTATTTATTTTTTTTTTAATTAATGTTTTCTCTGCCAAACCTCAGCATCCCCCTCATTGCTAATCCCTGCTCCAGCCATGAAGTGTGGTGCTCTTCCCTTGGGAGTCTCTGCTGTGCATGAAAGTTCTGAAATTTGGGAATTTTCCAATGCTCTCCCAGGATTTTCCTCCCCCTCTCTCACTGGCAGATATTTTGTACACCACCCAAATGACTGTGGGGTCACTTAAAAGCTTCTTTTTCTCCACTGGAGGATCTCAGGAAGTGTTTTTCTGAAGAATGCCACTATCTTCTTCCTTTCTCTCTCTCTCTCTTTTTTTTTTTTTATTTTTTTTTATTCAAATGAGTATCTCACACACAGAAAAAAAAATACCCAACCCAAAAATCATCTGAGTTTCAGCTGCGCCTCCAAATGATGTCAGTTGTGAACTTCCCCTTCGCTCACCACATCCTGCTGGGGTTTTCTGTGTCAAGCCCTGCTGACAGGAGGTAAATTTAGCTCAGCACCCACTCGTGATGAAAGGCGTGGGCCGAGCAGCCACCCTCGGGGGCGTCAAAAATTTCTAATTATAGCAGGGCTGGCTTCCTCTGCTCTGCTTCTCACGGCACCGGGGCAAAAAACTCCTTCTGCCCCTGGAACAGGAGCGGGGGCATGGTCAACAACCAGCTTCACTTTCCTTGTAGACCTTAAATGGTTTAATAAAGGACAGTGAGACACAAATAAAGCAAAATGCACCCCTGTGGTTTGGAGACACCCCTTAAATCCATCAGCATATTCACAGACCCCTCACACATTTTCAAACTTTTCTATAAACTAATTTCTATATTTTAGGAGTTGTTTTACGTGGCCGCTCCTTGAGTCTGCCTTTTTAGAGCAGTTTCTTGGCTGTGGTTTTAATTTATTTTTCTTATCAGTCCTTGATTGGGCTGTGGTCTTTAATTTCACAGATGATCCGTGCTCTAGCTGCTCTATCAGTAGCTGAGTCTTCACCGGGTGTTACCCAACCCAGGAGGAATTAATTTACTACAAACACACTTTATCAGCCCATGCTACTCCTACAGAAAACTGTATTTTTAAAACCAATTTAACACCACACATACAGCATCCACCACGACATTTGTGACATTTCTAACAGGGATGCTGGAACTGTGTCCCCAGGGAGGGCAGGGGACCAGAGCTTTGGCTTTGTCAGGGTGGGGAGGGTGAGCAAGGCAGGGATTTTCTGCCAAAATTTCGAGTAGGCCCTTTAGAAGTTGAACCCTTTAGAAGTTGGTTAATGTTATAAATGCATGTCATGGTATTGGCTTTTCACAAATATTAGGGTGGATACCTTATGTGTGGTGCTGAAATGGTTTTTAAAATATAATTTTCTTTAGGAGTAACATAGGCTTATAAAGTTTGTAGTAAATGAACTGGCTGCTTGGTTAAATAACACCCAGGGAGGACTCTGCTACTGATACAGCAGCTACCAGCACTGACTGCAGAAATTAAAGACCACAACCCAAATTAAAATAATAAGAAAAAGAAATTAAAAACCAAAGCCAAGAAACACACATGGTCTAAAAAGGCAGACTCAAGGAGCAGCCATATAAAATGATCCCAAAAATATAGAAAATAATTTATGGAAAAGTTTAAAAATATATAATAGGTCTATGAATATAGCAATGGGCTGATGAATTTAAGGGGTGTCTCCAAAACAACAAGTGTGCTCTTGGCTGAATGCCAAGCACCTGCCATTATAACCTTTTGCTTTATTCTTTGTGTCTTTTAATCTTTTATTAAAACTTTTAAAATCTACCAAGAAGGTAAAGCTTGTTTTTCACAGTTAGATTCTCCTCCAGCAGGCTGGAGAGCAAAAAGAGGTCAAATTGCACTGGGAGAAGCTGAAGTTCAATCACTGAATTTCCATCTCCCATGGAATTCACCGTGCTGGAGGTGGCAGTTGTAGCCCAGTGGTTTTTGGTTGGTTTTTTGTGGCTTTGGGTTTTGGGAGGGAAGTGAAAGGCTGCCAGGTCAGGGTCCTGCTGTGCTGTGTGTGCCCTGCAGGGTCACCACAGCCGGCTCCTGGAGGGGAGGGACAAGCTCCACGTCAGCTGGTGGCACCTGGGCTTCACCCCCTGAATGGGATTTTCCTGCTGAAGGGATTTTCCTGGGCTGAGCTCAGCTGGGCAGAGCCTTCTGGAAATGCCAGAATTGGCATTCACTCCAGAGCTGGTGATCTGTGTGGGACCCTTCCAATATTCTGTAAAAAAATCTACAAAATATTCTGTGAAATATCCTGTAAAATATTCCGTGGAATATTCTGTGAAATATCCTGTAAAATATTCTGTGAAATATCCTGTAAAATATTCCCTAAAATATTCTGTAAAATCACTTAGGTAGGGCCTGCCTGGCTGGCTATAAATGAAATTTCCATTGCAGGGAGGGCTCACAAAGGAATTTTTAGGGGATGCTGCTCCAGCACCCCTCCCAAGGGGTCACTGCCATCACGGGCTGTGTCCTGTGTCCATCCCCGTGGATTTTGGGACCCTTTCCCTGTCCCAGTGTCCCTGTGGATGCTGCAGCTGGGAAGAGCTTTGTGGGGTGCACAGAGCAGAGATTTGGGTTTTCCCAAACAAGCACCTGTGAGAGCTGCCCCAGAGCAGGTGGGGGTAAATCCCACAATGATCCCACAAAACAGGGAGGGGTTTCCAGGAGGATTCACCCCATAGCAGGAGGGAGTGCCTCTGGCTGTGCAGAGTTCCCACAGGTGACATTCCTGGCTGTGCAGAGTCCTCACAGGTGACATTCCTGGCTGGACAGGGGTTGATGTGATTTGTGCTGTTTTTATCCTGCTGGGTGCTGCCCATGATTGTCCCAGAACCTTTCTGCCTCTTTCTTTTGGGGTTTCTGTCGGGTTTTATGGCAGCCCAGCCCGTTATTGGGGGTTATCAGCTCTGTGCTGAGGCTGGGGGACAGGCAGGGGGACAGAGCAGTCCTGGCAACCAGAGTGGGAAAAACTCTGGAATTACAGGTTTGGGAATAAAAACTCACTTCTCCTGGGAAGGGGAGATACAAAGCTCCTGCAGGGGGGCAGCAGAGGGATTGTTCAAGGGGTTTGGGATCATTCAGAGGGTTTGGGATTGTTCAGACAGTTTGGGATTGTTCAGAGGGTTTGGGATCGTTCAGAGAGTTTGGGATTGATCAAAGGGTTTGGGATTGTTCAGAGGGTTTGGGATTGTTTAAGGGGTTTGGGATCATTCAGAGGGTTTGGGATCATTCAAAGGGTTTGGGATTGTTCAAGGGGTTTGGGATCACGGATCCATCCCCCACAGAACAGGAGGCTCCACCAGGCCATGGGACATAAAAATCCCGGGATTTGGGGTTTTTTAAGAGTTTACCACCATGCAGTGAAGGTGAGAAAACCCCAAAATTCCGACCTGGTGAAGTCTTGGGGCTTCCAGGGGAGACACAGCAAAGTCTGCCCTGAGCCTCAGTGCAAGGGAAAGAAAAACAGGGAAATAAAATAAAGAGCTTTTCCCCAAAGATGTTCATTTTTTGTGGCTGAGTTTCCTCTGAGTCCTTCAGCTCGAGGTGTGGATGTGGGGATGCTGGAGAGCTCCTGGAAATGCTGAGAGGTCCAGCTTGGGCAGGGCATGGGGAAACCTCAGGGTGAGTGTGTCCACAGCCAGAAATAACAGCACAGACTGTTTTCTTCCTCAGAGGGAGAAAAAAAAAAAAAATCAAAATAAAGGTAAAAAATAAGAATGAAAATTTTAAAAATAAAATAAGAATAAAAATAACAGAAGAATAAGAGTAAGAATAAGAATAAGAATGTAAAAGTAAAAATTAAAATAAAATAAAGTAAAAATGAGAATCAAATAAAAAATAAAAATAAAGAAAAAATTAAAAATATATATATGAGAATTCATACTGCACCTTTCTGCTTTTCCACTGCTCTGCCATCAAGTGCATGGAACTCTTGTAATTCCTAAAAAATACCCTAAAGCCAGTCAGTATTTGTGACCTGCTCCTGCAATAACATTGTTTTGGGTGCTGCTTCCCCTCTGTCTTGGGAAAATGAACGGGGGAATTTTCCCACGGGATCCACGAGGAGGAAACCCCTGGGTTGGGATTGGTGAGGAGCGGGAGGGGCTGAGCTGGGCAGGGCTGTCCTGGGGGATTCCCGTGTCCCCAGAGGGTCCCTTGGGAGCAGGGACACCAGGGAGGGGCAGGGATGGAGCTGAACTCCTGCAAGGAGCTGAACTGCTGGCGGGTGTTTGTCTCCTGGCAGAGCAATTTCATCCAGCAGGTCCTGGGGGAGAGAGCAGCTTGGGCTGGGTTTAGGAACAGGAACCTGGGCTGGGTTTGGGTCAGAAGCTTGGGCTGGGTTTAGGCAGAGCAGCTTGGTCTGGGTTTAGGAACAGGAACCTGGGCTGGATTTGGGTCAGGAGCTTGGGCTGGGTTTAGGAACAGGAGCTTGGGCTGGGTTTGGGCTCAGGAACTTGGGCTGGGTTTAGGAACAGGAGCTTGGGCTGGGTTTGGGCTCAGGAACTTGGGCTAGGTTTAGGAACAGGAGCTTGGGCTGGGTTTGGGTACAGCAGTTTAGGTTTGGTTTGGAAACAGGAGCTTGGGCTGGGTTTGGGCTCAGGAGCTTGGGCTTGGTTTGGGCAGAGCAGCTTAGGCTTGGTTTAGGCACAGGAACTTAGGCTGGGTTTGGGCAGAGCAGCTTGGACTGGTTTGGGCACAGGAGCTTAGGTTTGATTTGTGCACAGGAGCTCCCTGCAGGACCCTTTTCTCTGAGTCAGCTGGGATTGAAGCTGGGTTTGGAGCTCTTTTCCAGCCTTAATTCCATGATTTGGTGTGTGGAGGTTCCTGTGGCTGCTGCCAAAGCTTTGAGCTGTTACTCAACAGCTCTTTGCATTTCCCAGGAACATTTTGGGCGGATTTCCCTAAATCCAGGGAAATGATGATTAATTGATATCAGGATGGTGCTTTAGGATTTTTCTTTGCTGTGGAAACCTCTGCCCTGAAGCCAGGGTTGGGCAGGATTGCTCAGGGTGACTCCTCCAGGTCCAAAAGTGAGGGATCCTCCTTTGCAGCAGGGATTGGGAAAAATTCCCCTCACCCCTGTCCAAAGCTGATGGAACAAAGTCAGGGATGATCTCTTCCCTTTTCCCTGGCTCAGCCTGGGATATTTTCTGGGAACAAACATCTCCCTGCCATGGAAATGACCTCATTTGCAGAAAATGTCTGTGGACTGTGAAAATCGTGTGATTCTGACACTGCTGCTCCTATGCTAAGGTGCCAAACCTCGAGGCAGCAAAAAAAAAAAAAATCTCAACTTGAACATTGATGCCTCTGCTGTGTGTGCAGAAAGCTTGGAATTCTTGGAATTCTGTTTTTCCACATCCCCAGGGCAGTGCTGGGAGCTGGGAGCGGGTTTGGGATGCTCTGGATGAAATCATCCAGCTGTTCTCTGAGTCAGCTTTTCCTCCTCATTCCCTCCAGGAACTGCTGACAATTTCTTCCAGGAATTGCTCAGGGAAAGCAGCAGGGAAGTCTCTCCCATGGTCAGGAAATCAGAGACTCATCCAA
This sequence comes from Sialia sialis, assembly GCA_009812075.1. Lineage (NCBI taxonomy): Eukaryota > Metazoa > Chordata > Aves > Passeriformes > Turdidae > Sialia > Sialia sialis. The sequence goes on along the minus strand of VRYO01001760.1, from coordinate 5,471,422 downwards.
GGCCTCCAAGATCCTCGATCCAACTTCAGAACAGGGATATTGTGGTTTTACCTCAGTGCCAGAGGGGTAACAGGGAATAATTCCTCTGTTTCGTGGTGTGGGGTAAACGTGGGGGCTGATCTGGGGATCTCAGAGGTCTTTTCCAACCTCAGGGAAAGGATTTTTTAGGATTAAATGATCATTCCCATCAAATGAACTCTGGTGTGCGCAGAGATAATCCTGATCTCACCAGGCCATGGGTGGGGAGGATTCCTGATGTCCAACCATCACCAGCACCTAAAACCACCCTAAAATCACCCTAAAGTCACCCCAAAATCACCCTAAAATCATCCTAAACCCACCCTAAAATCACCCTAAAAATCACCCTAAAACCACCCTAAAATCACCCTAAAGTCACCCTAAAAACCATCTTAAACCCATCCTAAGCCACGTCCCCAATGTCACATCCAGATTCTCTTGAACACATCCAGGGATGGGGGATCCACCACCTCCCTGGGTAATTTATGTCTGACCAATCCTTCAGGGAAAAAAACCCAATTCTGTTATTTAATGTGAACCTCTGGGGGCTGAGCCTGCTGAAAACCTTTTCTGCGGGTGATAGAATCAGAAATACCAAGTTTGGGAAAGATTTGTGTGATCCTGAAGTGCAACCATCACCATGTTCACCTTATATCTCTAAATAAAATTATTCTAAATCTGGCATTGGGGTAGAACCTCTTTAGGAGCATTATAAGGGAACAGCTCCCCATAAAAACCTTAAATTTGGGGCTGTAAAAAATCCCCAACCCTCACTTTGTTTGTTCTGCTGTTTCATGGATCACCTGAGCCAGGAGCTGACATAAAATACCTCAGGTTGTAATAAATGTGCAGAGAATCACGAGATCTGCGGGGAAAACCCCTCTGAATTTCAGCAGGGTTGGTTTTATTCAGCTTTCAGCTTTATTCAGCTTTCAGAGGTCGAGGGGGAAGAGGAGGCACCTTTGCTCAGCCACCCATCAGCAGGGGAAGTGTTTGAGCAAAAGCCCAGCTTGGAGAGCAATTAAGCAAGGACAGAGCATTAATTAGTGAGGGACAGAGCAATAATTAACCAGGGACAGAGCAAGAAGCAGCCAAGGCTTTGAGGGCACTGGGAGGGGGTGCTGGGCAGCACAACCCAAAATGTGGAATTCTTCCAAAACTGAGACAGGACCCTGCAGGAGCTGAGAGGGGATTGGAGAAAATTCCAGAGCTGCACCCAAAAACCTGGGCGGGAGAGCTGCCAAGTATCCCAGCAGGTCTCTGCCACTTTGTAAGGGAATCAGTTGAGATCACAGATCAGGGAGCCAGGCTGGGATGTGGATCAGAAAAATCTGTCAGGGGGAAACTCTCGCTCAGATGTGGAGCTGATTTTTACAGCTGCACCGTTGGGTGATGGAGGAGAAACTGAAATTCCCTTTGGGCAGTGCTGGAGCTCAGTGTTTGTGGCTCAGGAGGATTTAAACCAGCACAGGGAAAACTTGGACAGCTCAGCATCAAGTTCTGCACATCCCTGAGGGAAGCAAACAAAAGCAGTTCAGGGGAAAAGCAGGATGGAAAATAATAATTGATATTTTCAAACATTTGAGAACTGTGGCTCTGCTCTGCCTGAGCTCACTGTCCTGAGAGCCACCTTGAAGTGTCTCTCAGGGGCAGAGTCTCTGGCTAAAAAAAGTTTAAGATTTACCTCTGAAGAAAGATGACCTGGGTTTTCACAAACAAGGGGGGACAAAAAAGGTGTTTTTGTAGGATAAATTAAGCAACAAGTGGTGCAGAGAAGCCAACCTGAGTTTCCTACTGAGGTTTTGCTGCAACAAAGGAACAAAGACAAAGCCTGAAAGGCTGAAAAAGCAAATTTAAAACAGGAAACGGATGCAAACCTGTCAGAGCTCTGGTCTAGGGGAGCTGAAATTGTTCCCTGGCAGGGTGGGCAGGGCTGGCATGGAATTGCCAGAGCAGCTGTGGCTGCCCCTGGATCCCTGGCAGTGTCCAAGGCCAGGCTGGACATTGGGAGCACCTGGGACAGTGGCAGGTGTCCCTGGGGTGGCACTGGATTGGATTTCAGTTCCTCCCAGCCCAAACCAGTCAGGGATTCCATGTGTACCTTGCAGAGACAGCCTGAGGTGTCAGTGGGTTGTGTTCCTTTCACACAGGAGCAGCTCATGGTGAATTAACATTACAGACTTAAAGGACTGATCAGGAATCCAACCTGAACACCCAAATCCTACAAGGAGCTTCTCTCAGGCCCCATG
>VRYO01001760.1:5408316-5419931 GCA_009812075.1 Sialia sialis | reverse complement strand
AAGCTGCTCGGACCCGCTCCGAGCTCGGCCCCGGGCGGGACAGCTGCCGGAGCATCCCCGGGGCTGCAGGATCACCGGGGCTGGAATATCCCCCGGACGGGAGGATCCCCAGAACTGAACGATTCCCAGACCTGGAATATCCCCAGGACTGGAGGAACCCGTGGCCTGAGGATCCCTTTAACCGAACGATCCGTGTATCCAGAGGATCCCTGTGCAGAGGATCCCGTGTATCCAGAGGATCCCTGTGCAGAGGATCCCGTGTATCCAGAGGATCTCTGTGTTCAGAGGATCCCGTGTATCCAGAGGATCTCTGTGTGCAGAGGATCCCGTGTATCCAGAGGATCTCTGTGTGCAGAGGATCCCGTGTATCCAGAGGATCTCTGTGTTCAGAGGATCTCTGTGCAGAGGATCCCGTGTATCCAGACGATCTCTCTGTTCATAGGATCTCTGTGCAAAGGATCTCTGTGTTCAGAGGATCTCTGTGCAGAGGATCCCGTGGCCGCGCGCGGAGCCCCAGCAGCCGCTTGACAACAGGAAACAATGTGGAGTGAATGGAAAAAGGGGGAGGCGCTGCCCGAGCGACTTCCCTTGACATCACTGCCCAAATAAGGAGCTTTAAACCAACCTTTTCTATTGCAGCGCGGCAGAAGATCCCCCTGGAGCCGCGGGGTCCAGCCTGGCGCCGGCAGAGCCATGGGAGAGCCGCGGCTGCCGCGCGGGGGGCGAGTGCAGGTAACGCCGAGCGCGTCCCCGGGCCCGGCTCCGGCGGGTCCGCGCGTGCCCGCAGAGCGCAGCTCTGCCGCTCTGGAATCGCGTGTCAGCCGTGCCCGGCGCCGGGAGGGCACGGCAGCGCTGAGGCGTCACTGGTGGCACAAGGGCACTCGCCGCTGAGGTCACCGCAATGAGTAACCAGGAGCTGGGTGTCGGTGATTTTAATTTTTTTTTTTTCCCCCCTCCTGGGCGCAGCGCGTTGTTGGACACCCCGAGGGGGTTGCGGCTCTTGATCGGCCGCCAGCACCTCCGGGGGCTGCGCTGGCACCGCCACAAGCTCGGGCTGTTAATTGGCGGGCGGCCCTAATGAGGGAGCTGAGCGCTGGCAGCGCTGGACTGAGCTGTCTGCCTGTCTGGGACGGATTTCCTCCTTATCACTCGCACAGGAAAGCGAGCGGGGAGCCGAGGGGTTGTTCTGGGGCCACACGTGATGCGACAGGAGCCGTGCCAGCGAAACCCCTGCGGGAGCTCCTGCCAAGCAGGATGTTGGATGTCCCCAAGCCAGGGGCTGGACCTACCGTCCCCGGGGTTGACCCGCGGGGAGTTTTATCCCTTTTAAGCGTTCCTTGATTAGCACCTGCTCATCAGCAGAAAATGAGGCAGCTTTAAAAATGCATTAAGCCGAGTAAATGAGTGCTAACGAGTTAAGCTCCTTAATTCTCCTCGATGGAAATTAATAACGCCTTTGATGCGCCCAGAGGTGCTCGGCGGTGCCTCCCGGGCTGAGCTGCTCTATGCAAATGCGGGCATTGTTATTCCGGAAAAAGGCGCTGTGCGTGGTTTTCTTTTTCCCCTCCTCGTTCGCGATCTCGCTGGCCGTGCTGCGAGAGCCTGGCACTTTTACCCAGTTGCAGGCTGGCTCGTGGAAGCGGCTGGGGCAGCTGACACGGTGATTTATGGTGTGAGCAATACAATCCAAGCCCTGCTCCGCTGCCCGGGGATCACCTGCAGCTCCCAGGCTTTGAGTTTCCCCGCTGCTGCAGGATTGTTCCTGTCAGGGCACGGAGCCAGGTTTTACCTTGGCTGTCTGAGCGTCCTGGTGGCCCCTCTGTGCTGATTCCCGCTTCACTCGGCATCAGTGACCTGCAGGAAGGTGCTGGTGCTCGTGTTTTTCTCACAACCCCAGCGCTTGGGAACTTTTCCCGTGGATTCCCGCGGGGAAATGTTCCCGCTGGCAGCAGAGTGCCATTCCTCACTCAGAGCAGGCGGGCTTGGTGGGATGCTGTGATTCTCACTCGCTTCCCGGGTGTCAAGAGGCTCCGAAGTGTCACACTGTCCTCGCCCCCTTCTGCCGTGCCCTTCTTAGCTGCTGGAAATAGGATTTCTTTCATCCCTTCGGGGGAGGGTGCAGAGACCCTGGAGCAGGACGGGGGGGGGAGGTTGAGCTGCGCTGTTCTGAGCTGGTTCCCGGGAATTCTGTTCCCAAGGTCTGCCCCGGGGCTGGTGAAAGTTTCTCTGCAGCCCTTGCTAAGCAAGGAAAACCCAAAATCTGTAGAGTGCCTGTGTGAACTGTGCATCAGAGAAAAAAACTTGCAAGAGTTACTGGGTGATGAATTAATGAGTGTGTTGGCAGCAGGGCTGGGGTTGTGTCCTCTGGGGCACAAATGCGGTTCAACCCCTCCAGAAACCCTCGGAGGGGCCTGGGGAAGCTCTCGCAGCCCGAAGGAAGGAGATTCACTCCCCATTTTCATCCTCCTCCACAACGGGCACTTCTCCCTTCCCCGTGCTGGCCCTCCTCCATTCCAGGAGCGTTGTGCAGCTCTTTCCTGCCCTTCCAGCACAGGAACAAGGCACCCTCTGAAGCTTTCTGTGCCCCCTGCGCTGCTCCGAGGCTGCCCCAGGTGCGGGAGAGGCGGAGAGAGCAGAGCCAGGACCGCAGGCTCCGCTGGTTTGGTTTTGCTGGCCGAGCAGAGGCACGTTCCCAGCTGGGCTGGGCTGGGGGGGCAGCAAAATCCCAAATGTTTGGAGTTGGCTCTTGGAAAACACGGGTCAGGAGAATGGCTCAGTGTTCGGGGCAGCGTGATCGGATGTGGGGAACCACTCCGGGGAGCCGCGGGTGAGTCCCGGCAGCGGCGCTCCCGAAAATAACATTTATCCTGAAGCGAACAACAGAAGCGCTGTTGAGAAACCTCCCCCGGGCTGCAGGGCCGGGGCAGCGCTGCCTTGGGAGCTTTCCCGGGAGCAGGGGAGTGTGTCCTGGAGGGAAATCTCCGCGGCCGTGCTGGGGATTGGGTGGCAGCCCGGTAATGAGGGGCTCCAGGGAACTCCCCGCGCGTCACTGGCACAGCCCCAGGGCCGTGTCCAGCTGCTCCTGCCTCAGCAAAGCTGAATTTCCTCCGCCTCCCTCCGTCCCCCCCCCGCTCGCCGAGGCTCTGCCGCCTCCCAGCTCTGCTGTCAGAACTTCTGGCCGCACGTGTTGAACGCCAAAAGTGCCTCAGCAGCCTCTAAAGCGCCTCAAAGCCTTGGGTTTCTTGGCAAGGGGAGGGACAAACGTAGGGAAAAGGAAAATTACCCTCTGGGAAGGAGAGCGATTTATTTCAAATATACATTCGGCACCATTGTCTGCGCCTTTAGAAAGGCTGCTTGTTAGGGGGTTTTATGGCTCTGCTGGGATCTGCGGGGCTGCTCGGGATGCAGGGAAATGTTTATTCTGTTTTCCACCCTGCCTGTTCCACTTGCTGAGCTCTCCCTCCCCACCTCTGGCTCGTTAATCCGGGGCCGTTCCTCGCTGAGCCGAGACCACCTTGCGAGAGGACGGAGGTGATTTGTGCTCCCGCTGTGCCCCGGCTGGAATTCCAAAAATTGGGCTTTCCCAGGACACTCAGCTGCGATCCCGCTCCTGCAGTCGGGGCAGCAATCACAAATAAAGGAGATTTTCATCCCGCCCGGCTCTAATTACGAGCCTGCAGAAGGTGAAGCTCCTAAGGAGCATCAAAGGGCGCTTTGTGTGTCCGTGCCGAGGGGGCTGCGGGGCTTCAGGCGCTCCGAAAACATTTGGGGAGGGTGGATGTGGCCGTAAATCTTCCTTGGCCTCCACGCTGCCTCGTTTTCTCCGCAAAGCCCGAGCCCAGGCTGTCAGAAGCCCCTGCAGAGCTGATGTTTTCACTTGCCACGTCCTGCAGCTCTCGGAGAAGGTGAGCAGGGCTGGCAGGTGAGGGAATGACCCCGCAGGGCTGGCACATCCATCCCGGGCTGTTTACAGTGGAAACCTTCGGAGCCTCTTCCCGCAGAGGAACAGGAACCAGCCCATTCAGGAGCTCGGTGGTATTTCTGTAACCGTTTCTTGTTGTTGTTTGTTTCCAGCTGGACGGAAAAATTGCAGTTTGGGGACACTTTTCCTTCCTTCTGGGAACTGCTTGGCAACTTCTGAGCCGGGATAAGTGAGGGGAAAACGTGAGATCAGGTTTTCCTACCTTCCCAAAATGGACTTGCTGGAAGCAAGGGCTGCTGGCAGCTTGGTGCCCTGAAGCCAGGCACCATCCTGGATGTTTTTAGGAGTGTTTTGGTCCAAAATCAGAGCAGAGCATCTTCAGCGCTGGGGGAAACCTTATTAAACTCTTCTGTGTGCTAATGAGGTTTTCAGCTTCAGCAGCTCCTGCCTCCAGATCCTAAATTGTCTTTTAGCCCATCCATCATTCCTTCCCTGGACTTTGGAGGGTCACTGCTTGCTCAAGTGTTATCAGGCTTTGGGGTTTCAGTTGTTTTGCTCTGATTCTCCGGTAATCCTGCAGATTTTAGGCAGAGTTCTGTCAGGAAACAGCAGGATCCAGCTGGATTCAGAGCTGGGATTTGGGGTTCTCTGAGACATTCAGGGCTTTGCTGAGCCCTCACCTGGTGCTGCAGTTCAGAGGGGAAACCCCAGGGGAATCCCATGACACTGAGCCTGGCCCTTTCCTTTTTCAGCTTGGGCTGAAGGGCAGTGATTCCCTGAGATCTTTCCAGGGTTCATCCCTGACTTTGCCTAGCTCAGGTGTCCTCTCCTGAAAGGTTCACCCACCCAAAATGCACAGAGCCACGCAGGCAGCGGGTCTGTGACAATTTATTGGCACTTTTCAGCAGAATTAGGAAGAGATTTCTGCCTCAGGTGTTCCAGGACCGGCCTCCTCCATCCTCAGCTGTGGGATCCACCTGCTGGAGGTGATGGGGTCATTCAGGCTATGGGAGATTTGCAGTGGAAATTGGGAACTCTGAGGATTTTTAGGAGCTTTCAAGGGGTTCAGGAAGAACCCCCTGAGCCCTGAATTTGTGCCTGGTTCCTCCTGCCTCAAGCAACTGGGAGATTCCCAGGGCAAAGTGTGGGATGGGAAGGCTCTCCCCATTCCCTGCTGGATCCCCAGGGATGCAGGGAGTGACCCCAGGGCAGAGCTGAGGGTTTGTCACTGACAGGGATGTGCCTCAGAGCTTTCCATGAGCCACTGCTGACTCCTCAGATGGCTGCTCATGGGTTTCCTGTGCTCCCTCTCCTCCAGGGTGTTGGGGTTTGTTCCCTTCTGGGGACATTCACTGAATAAATGTATGAAGTGATAGTGTTAGAAATTAAAGCTGTGGGAAAAGATGGGGCTGAAATGAGTCAAGTAGGAATTAAAAATAAGAAATATTCCTAAAGTCCATGTGGATGGATTCCCATGGATGCTTTGGGAAAGCCCTGGAATGGTCTCACCACCTGTAACTCAGCAGCCGGGCTGGGTCACCCAGGGCTCAGGAATGAGCTGGAGGTTGCATTTGTCCCTTTTGTCACAGGGCTGTGAATCTGATAAACAATCCTGGGACCCTCCAGCCACACTGGCCTCAGTGATTCTTCAATTCTTTGTGCAGCAAATGTCTCAGGTTTGAAGCCTCTTGGCATCCCAGCTGCAGTGCTGGTCTGAACTGGGAGGAGAGGGATGGAGGGGCAGGACAGAGCTTTTTTGGGGTGAATTTGACAACCAACTGAAAATCTGCTGGGCCTTTGCACATTTCAGAGAGGCAAATCAAGTTTGGGCTGTGTTTGAGAGGAAGATGCGTTCACCCTGAGGTGGGGAGTGTTTGTCTGTGGAACAAAATGGTGCAGTGGAAGGTCAGGCTGGAACCAGGGGCAAAAATAGAGCTGGAGATGCCTCCAGCAAATGTGAAGCTGCTCTGAGCTGGAAGGGAAGTGGAGCTGGGTGTTTAATTACCTCCCACCATCTTGCCCGTGGTGCTGAGGTATTTCCTTCATGACTTTCTCAGGCTAAAATTAACAAAACCTAAAGAGAAACCACTCTTCCACCGTTTCTGTTTATGTGAGAAAATTGGCTTGGGAACAACAGTGTGACCAGTGTAGTCTGGAAAAAGTGTGTGCTTCTCCTGGGAGAGAGGATCTCTGCTGGAATTTGTCCTGCAAGGATTCTAAAAGCTTTGGGGCCAATCTCCTTGTGTGGAAAAGTGCGTGCCTCAGTTCCCACTTCTGTAAAATGGGGTTAAAAATATTCTCCCTCCCTCCCAGGAGTGTTGCCACACTCCCCCCACAGCAGTTTGCAAAAGACCACAGAGTTTTTTCCACCAGGGTGAAAAACACTAAATAAAAATAATTGGCTGCTATTTTAAATGATATTCCCAGTAAATGGTGTTGGAAGTGCACAGGGAGGGACTGCAGATAACTGGAACCTGAACAGAATCTGCTCTGGTTTGGGTGGGAACTCAAAGTTCCCGATGGGCTGGGGTTCAGTGGACACTGCCAGGGATCCAGGGGCAGCCACAGCTGCTCTGCCAATTCCATCCCAGCAGCCACCCCAGAACTGCTGCAAAGGCTGAAAGAGACCCAAGGATCACTTCAGACTTTTCCTGAAGCCAGGTTGGATCCTCACCCCTCACCTTGGCAGCATCCTCAGTGCCTGGTGAGTTCCCTGCTGTGCTCTGGGACATTCCAATGGCAATCCTGCCAAATTCCAGGGGTGTTTGTGAACCCCAAACCCTCAGGTCATTATTAAACCCTGCAGGTTTTATTATTTTTTACTATTATTATTCATTATATATTATTTTATGTATTTATTATTGTTATTTATTGTCATTATGCAGGTTTGGGGATGCATTTTGCAGGCTTTAGAATGCATTATGAAGATTTTAGGATGCATTTTGCATGTTTTGGGATGCATTTTGGAGGTGTTTAGGATACATTTTGCAGGTTTCAGGATGCATTTTAAAGGGTTTTTTAGGATGAATTTTGCAGGTTTTTGGATATATTTTGAAGGTTTTAGGATGCATTTTGCAGGGTTTAGTGCTTCAATTCAGTGAAGGGCAAGTCTCAGCTGAGGTGCTGGTTGCTTTGCAGTCTTTGGGCTGGAGCTTCTTTGGGATTGTGGTTTTAATTCAGTGCTGTGGCCACGCTCAGCTGCCTTTGAGGTTTGAATGTGGCACCCACCTGGGAGAAAACACTTTGTGCTCCAATTTGCATTGATCAGAACCGGGAACTGATCACGAGCTGGGGGGTGGCAGCCAAAACGTGAGGCCTGCAGTTGAATTTTTGTGGTGAGCAGGTGCGGAAACAGAAATTAGTGAATTAAAATAGCAGCAATGTCCTGGTGCCATTCCTTGGAGCTGGAAATGAGTCTGTGCTGGCATCAAGGGATGGATCCAGCCTGGCCTGGGATCCTCTGGGTGTGGATGAGAGCTGCACAGGGACTGGGGACAAGGCCTGCAGGGACAGGACACAGGGAATGGCTTCCACTGCCACAGGGCAGGGCTGGATGGCATCTTGGCAAGGAATTGGGAAGGAGTTGTGTCAATCATAAAGCCTCTCACTAAAAATCATTGCTTTTTTGATTTTTGAGCCCATTTTTGTCAAATCAGAGCAAATGGAGCAGTGGCTTGAGTTGTGTGATTTAATAATCCTTGATTACAATCTGGGTGATAAACCTGGTCCTTTGTCACACAGATAAATGTGTTGGGTTCTTCCCAAGCCAAACAAAGTTCAGGAGGGCTCTGGTGGGACATGGGGACAAGAGAGATGGAGAAGACTCTTGTGATGGCTCTGGGGAGAAAAAAGTTTAGGTTTTTTTGAAAAAAAAAAAAGGTGTTGAATTTGTTCTTTCCTTGAGAGTAAAGAGTTAGAGCTGGGGAGGGCTCCTGGTGCAGGAAATGGAAACGGAGAGGAACAAAGCAGGGTTGTGGTGAATCAGTGTGAACAGCGTGGTGGAGATGCCACGGGAGCCTTGGGGACACCCTGGGAATGCTCAGGGATGGGGCTGCAGCTCTGCCCAGCCCAAATCTCTGAATTCATCAGGGGCTGGCTCAGGGGAGCCCCCAGAGCTGGCAACTCCCTTCCTGCTGCTGGGCCAGCGCCCCAACCCCCTGTCCCAAGGCAGGACAGCCCACCTGGCGCTCAGGTGGATAAAATGTCCTGAATATTTGATATTCAGCTGCTTTGGGCCGTGGCCATGGCTCATTCCTCCATCCAGCCCATGGATTCACTCCAGAAGGGCTGGCTTGGCTCCGTGTCCCTCATTTGCTGCTCAGGGCTGGCTCTGTCCCCGTCCCCAGCGCTGTGCAGCCTCTCCTCCCCCTGGGTGTGTGAGAGAGGCAGAGCAGGGGATGTTTTCCATTTCTCCCTGTTATTTCTGGCTCGGCTGCCTGCTCTGTAATCGCTGTGGAAACTGTTATGCTTGGGGGTTCATCAAGGAAACACTGCGAGCTCTTCTAGGGAGAAATTCTCCAGCAAGTGGCTGCGATAGTGGTTTCATAAGGGCTGGCTTTAATTGGGAACAGCATTTCCAGGAGGTTTTTGCTGGCTCTGTTTCCCATGGAGGCGAGGAACAGCTGAAGGGAAACAGCAGAGAAGAGCCCCCAGCACACTGGGAAAGCGGGGGGTTGGTGTTGGGACTCTGGTGCTGCTCAGGAGAAAAAAAAAATAAAATAAATCAGCTTTTGTTTTGAAGAGGGGGGGAAAAAAAGTTTGAAGAAACAGGGGTTGTTCCTGGGGCCCTGGCTTGGAGGAATGTGAGAATCTGGGGGTGGATGGGATTTGTGGTGGGTGCTTGGATCCATGGATGGGTGTCCCTCGATGGTCCCAGCAGCTGTGCCATGGCCACAAGTGGCTCTGCTGGAGTGGCCTGAGGTGGCCTCACGTGGCTGAGGCTGGGTTGGGGATTCCCTGTGAGTGAAGCCCAAACCCTCAGAGCCTTTGGGAGCTGCCCTGGGTGGTGCTGGTTTGGTGCAGGAGCAGCATTGGGGTGAAACCAGCGCTGCCAAACTGGAGAGGTTTTCCTCAGCCCAGGGCAGGGCTGGGCTTGGGCTGGAGCAAAACCCTGCAGGGCTGCTTTAGGATGCATTATGCAGGTTTTAGGGTGCATTTTGCAGATTTTTAGGATGCATTATGCAGATTTTAGGATGCATTTTATAGGTTTAGGATGCACTTTTCAGGTTTTAGGGTGCATTTTGCTGGTTTAGGATTGATTTTGCGTGTTTTAGGCTGCATTTTGCGTATTTAGGATAATTTTGCAGGCTTTAGGGTACGTTTTGCAGGTTTAAAATGCATTGTGCAGGTTTTATGATTAATTTTTCAGGTTTTAGGATGCATTATGCATCACTGGATCCCATTGATTTCCTGCTCACAGATTAATTAGGAGCTGTGGATCACTGGATCCCATCATTCTCACAGATTAATTGGGTGCTGTGGATCACTGGATCCCATTGGTTTCCTGCTCACAGATTAATTTGGATTAATTGGGATCACTGGATTCCATCATTCTCACAGATGAATTGGGAGCTGTGGATCACTGGATTCCATCAGTCTCACAGATTAATTGTGATCACTGGATCCCATTGATTTCTGGTTCACAGATTAATTGGGAGCTGTGGATCACTGGATCCCATTGGTTTCCCAACTCATAGATTAATTTGGATTAATTGTGATCACTGGATCCCATCAGTCTCACAGATTAATTTGAGCTATGGATCACTCGATCCCATCAGTTATCTTGCTCACTGATTAATTAGGAGCTGTGGATCACTGGATCCCATTGGTTTTCCTGCCCACAGATTAACTGTGATCACTGTATCCCATTGATTTCCTGCTCACAGAATAACTGGGAGCTGTGGATCACTGGATCCCATCAGTCCCACAGATTAACTGTGATCACTGGATCCCCTTGATTTCTGGTTCACAGATTAATTGAGAGCTGTGGATGACTGGATCCCATTGGTCTCACAGATGAATTGAGAGCTGTGGATCACTGGATCTCATCAGTTTCTGATTCACAAATGAATTGGGAGCTGTGGATCACTGGATCCCATCGTTTTCCTGCTCACAGAGGAGTTGGGAGGATGCTCCAGAGCTCTGCAGTGTGGGATAAACTTGAATTCTCGTTCATTGCCGTTCACCACTGATTGAGAATCAGCATCCCTGGCTGGAATTGCACATTCCCAGGAAAACCAGCTCTGAGGAGACCACCCCTGCAGGCAGAGGGAAGGGAAAGAGTTACCCCAGGTGGGTTTGGAGCCTCTCTGGGGTGTTTTATTTGTGGCACTGCAGAGGGCCTGGACAGGAAGGGGGAAAGGCGCCTTTGTCTGCGCTGTACGTATTAATGATTGAATTTTAATAATCACCTTAATAAGTGACTCCAAGTGGCTTCTCACTTTATTTTGGGCTCTCTGGGGCTCTCTGTTTGCTGAGCTCTCCCCAGGCTGTGGCAGCAATCCTGGGTGATCGATGCCTATTGACTGCTGAGGCACCCAGGGCAGGAATTGCGGTGCTCAGCCCCACCTCACCCCGCTGAAACAGAGCCGGCAGCGAGATGGACACATCCCTCCAATCTGATGACCTCAGCAATTAATTATTTATCCAGCTTTTAATTTTGCATCCATCACTCTCTGGCTCTGCCTGTCCTGACTTCCCGAGGAGCTGCTCAGGGGGTGAAGCCTCCCCGGATGGATGCTCGGGGCTGTGCCTGCTTAACCCCCGAGGCTCCAGGCAGCAGCTGGGCTGTTCCCCTGCCTGTGGAACCCAGCACATCCCTCTGGCTCCCCTGGATGGTTCCAGACCCAGACAGGGGGCTCAGAATCCTTGGCACAGAGCCCAAGACCCCTGTGCCTTTGATTTCAACCCATGGGAAAAATTACCACCTCTGTATGAAGTCACAAAAAATAAGTAGAGTATAAATTAGTTTTTCACACAGTGAAAAAGTAGGCTTTTGAGATTTTTTAGAATAAGGGTCTGGGGTCAAGATGGAGGAATTTGGGTGTGTTCTGTCCTTCTTTCTCCTCCTTCTTGGCATCCATCTGCTGGGTGATGGTGGCACTTTTGGATTGGTTTAGAGTAGAGCTGGACTGTACAACACAGGTGATAGGTATTGGGAGATAACTGTAAATAATGTTCATGTAGTTTGTAGTATAAAAAGACATTACTGCCCTTCGGGTGGGCAGTGTGCCTGGGACTGACCTGCTGAACGGACCCAGGCTGGGCAGGGAAAGAATTTATTAGTTAGAACTTTGTAGTAGAAACTACAAAAGACAACTTCAGACTGCTTCTTCAGTGCTCAGGCTGGGAAACAGAGAATTTAACCACAGGTGGTCATCTCGAGCTCCTGAGACACCACCAACACCTGGCTCCTCCAGCTTTTCCAAACTCCTCAGCTACCAGGCCAAATTTCTGCTTTCCCCAAGCTCTGGGTGGAACAGGGATGCTGTGAACCCCTCCTGCCCCTGGTGTGAGCAGGAGCCTCTTTTCCCTCCAGCTGTGGCCAGGGATGTGTCAGATTTTTTTCCTCAGCATCTCAGCTCATTTGTAGCCCAGTAGGAAAATTCTGCTTCCCTAAAAGCAGCAGCTGAGGATGTTTGGTCCTGTTTTTCAGCTTTTCTTCCTTTTTTTTTTTTTTTTTTTTTTTTTTAAG
>VRYO01001760.1:5359154-5373719 GCA_009812075.1 Sialia sialis | reverse complement strand
CCCTATAATCCATGGGGTTTTTCCTTTGGGATTTGCTGTCATTGTTCCAGTGCCATGCTCAGGATGCTGAGGGAAAGTGAGAATAGAAGCAGTGTAGGGTTGTAGAATCATGGAATTCCCTGGCTGCTGTCCCTCGCCCAGGAAGCAGAGATGGGAGCTGCAGATCCCTGAGCTCTGCCCTTTTCTTCTTCCCTCCCTCTGCATCCTCAGTGGACAAACCCTCCTGGGCTTCATTTCTTTTTCTCCCATTTTTTTGTTGCACTGTTAAATTTTCCTTGGAGAATTCTCAGCCTGGATGAAGTGCATCCAACCAGGAGAATTCTCCTTTGCCACTGGCATTCCAGGAGCCTCATTCCCAGTAATGGAATAAAGATGTCCAGAGTAGCCTGAACAGGCCCAGAATGGCCCAGCTCGCTGCTGTAGGCAGCCAGGTGTGTTTGTTTGTTGGCCTGTTCTTGAATTATTCACTTTTGTGCAGAATTCCTAAGAAATAAGAATCAGCTGGGGCCCATGTGTTCACCAGAGGAGAATGAGGATGGTCTGAACATTTGGGGTGATATCAAATTAACTCAGGAATTTTCTTTGCAAGTCTCATTATTAAACACTTAGGAATTGATATGTGGCCTGTAGGAGAAAATTCAGTATTACAATGTTGTTCAGGTTGAGTTGGGAATTCTTAAATGTGAATATTTGAGCTTGTGGCAGCTCACTCTGCTCTTGCTGAAAAAATCCCTGCTTAAGTCCACTTCTACCCAGTCAATGTTCTCTGTCCCTGCTTAAATCCAATTCTCCCAAGTTTAAAAGCTCTGTGTGTCACGAGTGGGGCAAACCCCAGCAATGTGTGCAGAAATCAAGGTGATAAATCAGCTCCACGAGTGTCTTTGATCTTGACTGAATGCTGGGCTCAAAGTCTAGCCCAGACCACGGCCAGGGTTAGTCAGCACTGAGGGCTCTCTGAAAAGGGGTTTCAAATGTAATTAAATCCTTCTCACAGCAGTGAACCTGACTTCCTCAGCAAGTCAGGGCAAGAGCAGGTGCTCTGCAGCTCCTGGGAAGTCTGAAGCTGGTGCTGGAAAGGAGCAGGACCTGGATTTGAGGAAAACAAAGGTGAAGGTCAAGGCTAGGATTGATTTGGTGTCATCCCCCTGAGATGTGAAGCCACTTATCCAGTCAGGAAGAAATGTCATCTCAGGGGAACCGTGTCCCTGAACTGAGCCCCTCTTGGGGGATCCATTGTCCCCACTGGGTCCCTGCCTCTCTCCATGAGGGAGATGTGTCCAAGGACTTGGGCTCTATGTTTGGCCATCTGAGGTGACAGTTTTCAGAGAGGCTGTGGAGTCTGGCTGCTCACCATGTGTCCCAGGGTGTCCCAGTGTCATTGAACTCTCTAAATTCAGCTAAATCCCCTTAAACTCCCTGTCCCTTCTCTCACTGAGTCCCCAGGCTTGTAGGAGTGAATGGGGAGTGAGGAATCCCTGGAGGGCTTTGTGTTCCTCCTGCTGGCTCTTCACCCTTCAGGAGGAAGCTGGGCCATCCCTGAGCTCAAACCTCAGTCCCCTGCTCCTTCCTGCTGTGCTGGACTTGCACTTCAGCCCCATCTCCAGGGAGCACAGGGCTTGGAGCATTTCCTCTGATTAATGCAGTGTAATCCTGTCCTCAGGGCAGGCAATGCCTTCAGAAGGACAAGAATTCATTTGTCATTAGAAATCACCCCTATCCATTTTCTTCCTTTAAAAACCACCACCCTTCTTTCCCTTCAGAGCATCCCACCCATCTCCCACTCCATCTCTGGGAGACACTGGCTGATTCCAGAGCAGTCAGTGCAATCCCAGTGCAATTCCCTCCTGGACTGTCCCATCATCAGCTGTGTTTGCAGATGGTTAAAAGGGTTTCAGAGGTCCCATCCACACTCGTTTAGAAACAGCCCAGAATCATACTCCACACTGTCCCACAGAAATTGGATTTGCACCTTTGTTTGGTGAGTAAAGGCAGGAGATTAAGAGGCAATATTTCAATAAGAGCTGCTCTTTACCTGCCTTTGTCACAGGTGACACTGAGGATTAGCACAGCTCCTTTCCAGAGAAGGTGCCTCGTTACTGTCAGGGATGGAAGAGGTGTGAGCAGACCTTTGGAGTCAGCCCTTTGGAAGGGAAATACAATTATAAAAACTTTAAATCCCTAAATGTTTGCAGGAGATTAGGAGGAACTCGAGTTTGAAAGCGTTTTAATGCATTTTTCCAAACTGTCTCTGTTGCAAGTTCCTGTCTTTGGTTGCTGCCTCAGAGCCAGGTTTTGAGGTTTGCCTGAGTGCAATTTATGTTTAGGTTGCCATTAAAAGTAATATCTTGTGAATGGCAGACATTCAATGACTTGTTCTGAATTATTTGTGTGCAAAATATTTACTGTTAACCCCCCAGAATGAGCAGCGGTTAATTACTTACACACAAAAGCTAAAGATTTTTTGTTTTCTTCTTTTTTTGTCTGTTTCTTTTTCTTTTGGATGTAATTACAGAAATGTGGGAAATACTTTTCCAAGGCTTTTGAACTCCAAAGTGGAACAGAAGGAAGACACAGGGGGACATCCACCATTCAGTGTTATTTTCCTTGCACAGAAGAGAGAAAGAAAAAAAAAAAAAATCATTCTGAGATGAGCACTAAAGTCTCAAGTTTTCAAAGGTTTGCATAACAAACAAGAGACACATTGTGGGTTGCATCTTGACTTTGAAGGCTTGCCACTGTCAACTGAAATAAAATGGCAAGGTTTAAAGCCTTAACCAAGTTCACAAGGAAAATATTTGGACTGAAAGTTTTGGAAAGTTTTCTCTCTTTGAAGTAGTTTGTCATGTGTTACCAATGTGAACTTTATTGACCTTGAAACATTTTTTTTTTTTGAATCAAATAGCAACTAGTGACACTTTAGTAAAATCTTAAATCAACAACCCTCTCCTGGCGGCTCCAGCTTCGTAGCAAATGCAGGCAAAACAGGGAATCTACAGAGGAGACCTTTATTATTCATAAATGAAGCCTGCCAAAACCTTCCCGAAATAGCATTCAAAGACCCTTTTAAGGTCATGGATCCTGAACAAAGCCAGAAGAGCACAAAAAAGGCTGAGGAAAGTCCAAGAAAGAGGCTTCCCAAAGGAGAGGCTTTCCAAGGCAGTATTTCATCCCCAACTACGTACCAGGGCAGCTCTGCTCCTTCCCCAGGAACCCCTCTCCGAGACATCATCTCGCAGCAGCACTTTCCTGGCTCTTTGCCCGTCCCGCGAGAGGAGCCTCAGGAGAAGCCCGGCCACCAGAAGCAACCCAAGCCCTCCTCCTTTGACCACCCCGCCCACGTCCCGCAGCTTCAGCAGCACGCACTGGCACCAGCATTCATGTCCCCGGGGAAGCCGGAGCATGTCCTGGAAGGTCCCACATGGCAGCTAGTTGATCCAGTCAGGCCAGGGCCCTCCGGTTCCTTCCCGTCCCCCGGGCTGCACGCCCACCACGGCCAGCTGCTCCCGTCCCACTCGCCCATCATTCCCGCCGAGGACATGCCGGCCGTGCAGAAGGTCTTCATCCCCCGCCCCGCCCAGGTGTCCCTGAAGCAAGCTGAGGAGGTGCACAAGAAGGAGAAGAAGCCCCAGAAGCCGGGCAAGTACATCTGCCAGTACTGCAGCAGGCCCTGCGCGAAGCCCAGCGTGCTCCAGAAACATATCAGGTCCCACACGGGGGAGAGGCCCTACCCTTGCATTCCATGCGGCTTCTCCTTCAAGACCAAGAGCAATTTGTACAAACACAGGAAGTCTCACGCTCACCGGATAAAAGCTGGGCTGGCCTCAGGGATCGGAGCAGAGATGTACCCATCGAGCCTGGAGATGGAGCGCATAGGAGGCGAGGACTTCGAGGAGCCGACAGAAGGGGAAAGCACGGACTCGGAGGAGGAGACGGCAGCCATGTCGGGCCACGCCGTGGAGCTGCCGCCCAGGCAGAAGCACAGCCTGCTCTCCAGCAGCCTGCTGAGTGCAGGGAGCCAAGGCTCCAGCCACGACCGCTGCTCGTTGTCCCATTCCAGCATGTCCCAGTCCCTCGAGGACAGCTCCCAGTTCGTGGAGCCGTCGTCGGAGCACGCCCTGAGCCATAAGTCCGAGGACACCCACACCATCAAGCAGAAGCTGGCGCTGCGCCTGAGCGAGCGCAAGAAGGTGATCGATGAGCAGGCGTTCCTGAGCCCCGGCAGCAAAGGCAGCACCGAGTCCGGCTACTTCTCCAGATCTGAGAGCGCGGAGCAGCAGATCAGCCCTCCCAACACCAACGCCAAGTCTTACGCCGAGATCATCTTCGGGAAGTGTGGGAGGATCGGGCAAAGGACGGCGGCGCTGGCTGCAAACACAACCCAGGGCTTCCCACACCTGTCCGGCGATGAGAAGCCCAGCATGGTCCCCTTGTCTGTGCCTAGAACACAGGTGATCGAACACATCACTAAGCTAATTACCATTAACGAAGCTGTTGTGGATACCAGTGAAATCGACAGTGTGAAGCCCAGAAGAAGCTCTCTGTCAAGGCGTAGCAGCATTGAATCCCCCAAATCTGGTGCGTACAGAGAACCCTTCCAGTTCGATATCAAGTCTGGTTCCAGCAGCCAGCTGGATGCAGCAAAAGTGTTGGCGTCCCACAGTGAAAAAATGAAGCCCGAACAATCATTGTTGTCACTTCAGCAATCCCACAGTGCCACAGAGACAGTGCCTCTCCTAAGAAGCCACTCAATGCCTTCTGCTGCATGCACTATAAGCTCTCCACACACCTTTAGAGGTAGCTACTCATTCGATGATCACATCATGGAGCCGGAAGTCTTAAGCCGCAGCCAAGCGTTTTCCTCCCACCCTCGAATGCTAAAGCGCCAACCAGCTATTGAGCTACCCCTGGGAGTGGAATACGTCTCGGAGGAGGTCGGCTCTGCCAGCAAAGAAACTGTTCCCAAACCTCCCGAGGAGCCTGAAACCAAGGAAAGCGATCTTACCAAAAAGTCCCGCAAGGGCCCGAAGGCGAAAGGGTTCATGTACGAGTGTAACGTGTGTGGCGCTCGCTATAAGAAAAGGGACAACTACGAGGCCCACAAGAAGTACTACTGCTCAGAACTGCAGCTCTCCAAGTCCCGCTCTGCCACGTCCCACACCTCAGCAGAGCCAGAGAAGAGCACGGCGGATCCCGAAGTGTGGCCCCAGATGATACATTACAAGCTGGGCAGCACCTTGGAGCTCACCCCGCTGCGGAAGAGGAGGAAGGAGAAGAGCCTCGGGGATGATGAGGAGCCTCCAGCTTTCGAACTGTCTGACACTCCCTCCTCCACCACCGGCCCAGGCACTCAGTTTGCAAACCCGGCCTCGTCTGATGTGGCTCTGAACCTGACCCGTGAACCCATGAAGTCACCAGCAGACTCGGGAAAATCCGCACCTTCCGAGGCCAGTGCCAGCTTCCATTCCAGGAGCACCAAACCGGCTTCAAGTGCAGAGGGCAAGGAGAGGAGAACAACCTCCAAGGAGATCTCTGTCATCCAGCACACGAGCTCCTTTGAGAAGTCAGACTCCATCGAGCAGCCCAGCAGCTTGGAAGAGGACAAGCCCCTGTCCCAGTTCCCATCTCCGCCCACGCCCCAGCACAGCCGCCCCTCTCACTCCCTGCAGCCCAGGCTGGTCCGCCAGCCCAACATCCAGGTCCCTGAGATTCTGGTCACGGAAGAGCCGGACAGACCAGAAACAGAGCCAGAACCTCCTCCAAAGGAGCCAGAGAAAACGGAGGAATTCCAGTGGCCGCAGAGGAGCCAGACTCTTTCCCAGCTCCCTGCGGAGAAACTCCCGCCCAAGAAGAAGCGGCTCCGGCTGGCAGAAATGGCCCAGTCCTCCGGCGAGTCCAGCTTTGAGTCCGTGTCTCTCACCCGGAGCCCCAGCCAGGAGAGCAGCCTATCCCACGGCTCCAGCCACTCCATCTCCTTTGATCGGGATGACCACACCAAGCCAGAGTCAAGTAGCCAGCCCTCTGAATCCCACCCAAAACCTCCTGGCGTTGGCTCCCACATGCTGATGGTCCCTAGCCACCATCACCATTCCAGGGAAATGCGGAGATCCGCTTCCGAGCAGACGCCCAACGTGTCCCACCCTTCCCAGATGTCAGAGACTCGCAGCAAATCCTTTGACTATGGGAGCTTGTCATCCACTCCCGCCTCCACCCCCGGCCCCTCCACCTCCTCGGCCCCCCAGGAGAGGAGGAAATGCTTCCTGGTGCGGCAGGCATCGCTCACCAGGCACCCCGAGCACGAGCCAGACCCTGCGCCTCCGGGCTGGCCGGACACGGAGGATCCAGCTCCTTCTTCAAGTAAATCTCCTGCCACGAGTTTGCCCCATCAGCCGACCTCGCCCTCCCCTTTACCCTCTCACGGCACCTACCTGAGCGACAAGAGCCAGCCAAAGGACAGTCCTGAGCCATCCTACAGCCCGCCATACACAGAGGCTCTGCAGGTGTTCCACCACCCCGTGCCACAGCTGACGCTGCACGAGAAGCACTTCATGGCCCCGCAGGTTTCCATATTCCCCTACCAGCACCTCCTGCCCCAGCCGGGGCAGTCTGCAGAGCTCTTCGCTGCACACACCATGTCTGACATCCTCTCTGCCCAGTTCTCCATGCCTCAGATCCCTCCCTCCATATTCCAGACCCCGCCGCTGCCCCTCCCGCAAACGCTCATCCATCCGGGCCCGCTGCACATCGCTCCTCCCTTGATGTCTCACCCCGCCGAGGTGTCCTTCAGGCACCCTTCCTTCCTGCCCGTGCACTACCCTGGCT
The DNA here is from genome assembly GCA_009812075.1 of Sialia sialis. Classification (NCBI taxonomy): domain Eukaryota; kingdom Metazoa; phylum Chordata; class Aves; order Passeriformes; family Turdidae; genus Sialia; species Sialia sialis. The sequence continues at coordinate 5,366,900 of VRYO01001760.1, read as the reverse complement.
CCTCCCCGATCCCCTCAGCCTTCTTCCTGCCTCTCCAGTCTCAGTTTGCGCTCCACTTGCCAGGTGATGCTGGTGGACATTTGCCACAGATCAAATCCAGTTTGTTCTCGGCAGCAGGAAGCTCCAGCCTGTCCCCATGCACAGATTATGACTCGGACAGCAGGTTGCACCCTCTGACCTGCACAGCGAGTCCCGCGCTCTCTGTCACCGTGACCCAGCTCGTTGTCCCCACCCGGACAGAGCCCATGGTGTCCCTGGTTGTCCCCGTTCGCATCCAGACCAACATGCCCTCCTACGGCAGCGCCATGTACACCACGCTCTCCCAGATCCTGGTCACGCAGTCCCAGTGCAGCTCCTCCACCATCGTCCTCCCCAAATTCGATGACCGCCAGCCCAAGGGCACGCTGGTGTGCAGTGCTGATGTCCACGGGCTGGGTTTTGACCTGGCCCAGATGATCACAGAGGAGCAGAGAAGCCTTTTCCAGAGCCCCTACCTGAGAGTGCCCCTGCCCTTACCAGAAAGAAAGGGCTACATGCCCCTCACCTGCCCCTCAGACAGCGTCCTCGGCCTAGAAGGGGGCCCCTCCACAGTTGGGGGGAGCAAAAGGATGCTGTCCCCAGCCGGCAGTTTGGAGCTGACAATGGAGACCCAGCAGCAGAAGAGAGTGAAGGAGGAGGAAGTGTCTGAAGCAGAAGAGAAGCTGGAAGTGGTAAAGCCACCCAGTGCAATAGAGGAAGCGAAAAAGCAGGATCAATCTCACTTCCTCGCAGAAAGCCAAGACAGTGTCGAGGTTGGGACACCCCCCAGCGTGTCCGTGGAGCAGTCGGAGCCAAAGGAAACCCCGAGCAGTTCCCAGCAGGCAGTGTCCCGCTCGGGTTCCCCGAGCTTTGAGGCGCTGCAGGAGTACGAGCAGCCAGCTGGCAAGCAGTTCCTCAGCCAGGAGCCTCTGCAGCCCGTGAAGAAGGAAGACTCCAAAGAACCGGTGGAGCAGCCTCCACCAACCCCTGCCAGCACTGCCGCCGTGGCCGAGGGCGCCTCTAGTGCGGCGAAGGTCCGGGAAGGCACAGACTCCAAGAAGATCCTGCAGTTCCCCAGTCTCCACACAACCACTAATGTCAGTTGGTGCTATTTAAACTACATAAAGCCAAATCACACCCAGCAAGCGGATGGGCGCTCCTCGGTGTACGCCAGCTGGTGCATCAGCCTCTACAACCCCAACCTGCCCGGGGTGTCCACCAAGGCAGCCCTGGCCCTGCTGAGGTCCAAGCAGAAGGTGAGCAAGGAGACCTACACCATGGCCACCGCTCCGCGGCCTGAGGCGGGCAGGCTGGTCCCGGCCAGCTCCAGGAAGCCCAAAATGAGCGAGGTAATGCAATCCTATCTCTTTCTCCTGATCCATTTGGATGCGTGGGTAGAGGGGGCTGAGGGCCGGGGCGTGGCTGTGCTCAGGTGGGTTGGGGTTTACTCGTCCCGCGGGCGCTTTGGGAAGCGCCTGTTCTCAGTGAAGCTCTTAGAGTGAAGAACCCAAACCCCACTGAAAGCCCAAGCCAGGAGGCAGGAGAGCCTGCTCCCAGGCCAGGTTTCTGTTCTGCAGTTCCTACTTGCCTTGTAACCCCAAAAGTAGGAATCACCACCACCACCGCTCCAGCACAGAGGATTAGACTTCATTTGCATTTGTCTCGATATTTCAAACAGCTTTACAACTTCTTTTTCTTTTTTTTTTGTTTAAACGCTGTTATAATTCCCTACATTTTGCATGTTAGAAATGAAAAAAAAGGATTACCGTGGGGAAATGGGATTCTGTCTGGTTGTGCATCTGCTCATCTCACATTAATGAACATGGAGAGGCATGCTTAAAAGTATTTAAAAATATTAAAGGGAGATTTGCAAGTGTATTTAGGCCCCTGAAGAAGCACAAAGGCAGGCAGTGACATTTATAAAAGTGCCTCAGAGGGTCAGGCACGTTTGGTTAAACACCCCTGTGGTTTGATCTGCTTGGTCCATAGCTGTCCACCTGCTTTTCCAGGTATTTAAGGATATTTTATGCCTGGTTTTAGATTTGACACTTCACAGTGGCTTCCCAGGGGCAGAGCTCCCCGAAGGCATTGCCCACATGGACACAGAAGTCTTTAAGACCCTCCTGTGAGCTGCCTAATTTTATGTATCTCATTTTAAAGCCAGACTTTACCCCTCCTGCTTAATGCTGAACCAAACAGATCCCTTTAATCCAGATCATGTTCATGTAGATTAGCAAACAGAATCGTTCTAAAGATTTTGCAATTTGATATTCATCTCAAGTCAATTTATATTGATGGATTATTCATTTTATTTCTGTGTCATGAAATGAATTCTGAATATTAAATTTATCATAATCGCTGCTGCAGCTGCTGCTTATAAATATGTCTTAAAATACACAGTAGAGTCGCTTTGATTCAATAAATCTTTATTTCTATTCAGCATTTCCATCGCTCTCTTGCAGAAATCCAAGAGACAGATTTCTAGGGACACGGGGGCAGATAATTACCTAAGCAGTGCAATAACCACGCTGAGATTTATGCACTATTTTTCCAAGGGTTTTATCTTAGTGGTGCTGTAGCATCCTCGATTTCAATCCCTCAAGGAAGTGCCTGTGCTGCTCGGAGCTCTGCTCTTTGCCATGGTGCTAAAACCCACAGCCAGTGTGTGTCCAGAGATACCCTCCTGCCCAAAGGGAAAGTGCAACAGCAATGGTTCAGCCCTCACTCATCCAAATCCACATTTCACTGCATGCATTTCCTCCAAAGCCCCTCACAAACCCCTCCAAGCTGGCCAGTGGTGCAGGTTCAGTTCCCATGGCACAGTTTTGCCAAAACAAGAGTTTGCCCTGCCCAGTTCACCTGGGAAAAGGTGGATCTAAACCCAGCCCTCCTCCCCACGTGGCTGGCACAACCCCTGAGAGCTGCAGTGGAGATAAATGGAATTCTTGCCAAGCCCAGGAGTGATTTGTGATCGGTGGGAGTGCAATGCCCCGTGCAGTGTTTGACACACGGCTGGGGAGGCAGCAGCTGCCAGGACAGTAGCAGTGCAGTAGCATCACTGCAGGGCTGGGAGCCCAACCCTCAGCTCTGCTCCGGCTCCTTCCCTTCAATCTTCCCTCCTTTCTGTAACTCCAGATTGTCAGTCGACCTCCCAGGAAATGTAAAAAAGCTCTGGTATTTTGTACAGTTATGCATGCAGCAAGCAGTAGTTCTGTATGTGCTGTCTCCGTCCTTGGCTTGGGGTTTAAATTTCCAGTGGGATTTGAGCAGATAATTCTGGAATTCTGGAGTGGCTGCGGGCTCCAGCATGCATGTAGGGATGGCTGGTGACACTGTACTGGGGCTTGCACACTCTGTAAATTCAAACAAGATTGTAAAAGGGGATAGTAGTGACTGTATGACTTTGGCTCTCTGGTGCCTTTCATCTGTCAATGTTTTTGTGCTTTCGAAAGTTGCAATAAATAAACCTCGTGCTACATCTAGCAAGTCAATTGTTTTGTATTCCTCAGTAAACCTGGCAAGGCTGTCCCTAGCAGTGTTCTGAGCCCGTAGCTCCCATCAGGAGGTGCAGTCACCACCCTAGAAGTTAAATTTTTGAGGGTTCTGAGTGTCTCCTGCTGCTGATTTCCTCACTGTCATCTCCATGCCCAGAGCCATCAGCTCAAGACCATTCTTGCTGTTAAATGGTTCAAATGGTTGCTGGCCCTGTTCTGCCCCGAGGCCTTTTGCCATGGAATTCCTGGCACTTTTAGGGACTTAGGAGTGCACAGGGACCGTGCCCAGGAGGCTCCTAGGACGGGTGTGTGGATGGTGTGGGATTGGGGCCACAAGGACAGAGAGCTGCCCTGGGTGCATTTAATGCTCTGAGCTGAGCTCTTGGAAATTCCTGGGCAAATCTGAAATGCTTGACCCCAGTTTTGCAAAGGGGACTTTTGAGTCCATCCTCCTCCTGCTGAGCACCCCTGGCAGTTCCAGCAGCTGCCTGGGTTATCTCCCACTGCTTTCTGTAGGTCTCTGCTGGAGCTGCTCACTCTGTGGCTTCCCCCAAAACCAGGGGAGACAAAGAGGCTCCACCAGGGTGATTCATCCCCTACAGACCAGGCTGAGGTGGGGCAGGTGAATCACCTGGGGAGCTGCCCTTCCTGCCAGCCAGAGCCAAGGGTGACCAGCTCTGCTTCAGGGGCTGCCTTGGGGCCAAAACCCCTCTGAAAACTGCTCTCAGATACCTGCAGCCTGTTCTCATAAATTACAGATAATGTACAGATAAAATACAGAGGGTATAGATCCAGGATCCTCCTCCAGGACATGGATCCAGTTCAAAGTCAGAGTTACTGCGTGAGAAGTGACCTGGGGGAAAGGCATCTCCTTCCCTTTCTCTGGAGACCTGGGGTCTCTCCTGTCAGGCTGTAGAGGGGAAATATCCCAACATTTCATTCCAGGTTGCAAAGTTCTCCCTGGGTTTGTCCTGTTAGGATTTAGGGGGGCAATATCCCAACATTTCATTCCAGGTTAGAAAGTTCTCCTTGGGTTTGTCCTGTTAGGATTTAGGGGGGCAATATCCCAACATTTCATTGCAGGTTAGAAAGTTCTCCTTGGGTTTGTCCTGTTAGGATTTAGCAGGGGGAAATCCCGACATTTCATTCCAGGTTGGAAAGTTCTCCCTGGGTTTGTCCTGTTAGGATTTAGGACACCCCAACATTTCATTCCAGGTGTGGGGAGCTTTCCCTCATCCACCCAGACCCACAGAGGCAGCTTTGATGTTTAGATCCATCCTATAACAAACAACGCTCGTTGTGTAGGGGAGGTGTCAGGGCATGACTTAAACCTTGGGCTAGACAAGGTTTAGACACAAAACCCCCTCAACAAGTGGCAATTTAACAGTGAAAAAGCAGATTTGACCCTGGGAACGTGTGGGGAGGTTGAGGATTCTTTTCTCCTGTGGGTTTTGTGGCTTTCTGTGCGCTGTGCCCTTGGCAGCGGGGTTGCAGCGGCAGGAAATCACCTGGGAGCGCTGCCTGGCGAGTGATTTATGTCAGGCTGAGGTGGCTGCGATCCAAAGCTGTGTGAGTGTGTGTGAATGTGGGGGAAACCCGGAGAGACAGAATTCAGTGTGCCAGTTCTGCAGATGCCTCCTCTCCTGACCTTTCAGATGTGCATTTCAGAGAGAGCATTGTCCAGGGACAGAGATTTGGGAGCACAGACCTCACACACTCAGAGCCACCACGCTTCCCTTCATTCTTCATTTTTCCCGTTGGCAAGAGCTGGATAACCTGGAGGGAGCAATTAAGAAACTTGTCAGGGGTCACAGTGAATACAACACAACCCTCAGGGCCCCAAATGCAGCAGCATGGCCCCGTTTGTCAGGGGAGTGCCCCAATCCCAGCCCTTGGCGTCAGGAGCAGCGCTGGGGACGCTGCTGGCTCTGCTGGGGCTGTTTGCTCTGTGTCTGCCTGCCAGTGATTTTGTCTGTAATCATGGATTGTTTTGCTCTTTTGGGGAGATAGGTTCATTTGCCTTCGCTCCTTTCTAATGAAGGTCGAAAAGATATAACTAGAGCTGAGAAGGAAGAGGAGAAAAGGGGAAAATCAGAAGAAGAGGCTCTTGTGACCAAGCGAGGGGAGCCGGTGAGGATCAAAATCTTTGAAGGAGGGTGAGTGTCTCATTTTATTTCTCTTCTTGTGTCTCACACTTGTGTAGAGTTGTTACAATGATGGCAAGGTGCCACTGGAGGTGAGCAGATGGAGCTGGATTTCAGTTTATTTTTCACAGCCACTGTAAAAAACTTGGCCCTCCAGATCTGGAGTGCATTAATTTCCTATTTTTGAGCTGTCTTTAAGTCAGCAGTATCTGGATCTGTTTTCTGAGTGGGTGGTTGAGTGAAGAGCACAAATCCATCTCGCAGCTGTCTCTGGAGTGACAGAGGTGCACTCTGGATCTCCTCAATCCTTCCAGAGCCTTCTCCTGAAAGTGCTGTTCCTGATGGTTGTTCCCACTCTGAGGAGGATCTGGGCAGGTCTTTCCTGGTGCCTGGGTTTGGGTGGGGAACAAAAGAAGCATTTTGTTCATGTGATTCCCATCCCACCCAACCAAAATAGCTCCAACCAGAATGGATGCAAGGCCTTAATTTGATGTGTATCTTAAACCTCGGCTCCAGGTAATTCAGAGGGTGCCTCAGGAATTCAGCACTGCTCTAATGCTGCTGTTTATTTCTTAAAAATTAAAAAAAACCAGCTCATAAGCAATGTGTCTGTGGGTTGCAATTAAAGATCATCCTTCCTGGGTGTTGCAGAGGAGGCCAAATTGGTGCAAGCAATTTCCAGCAGGATTTATCAGTTCTGCCCTTGCTGTTGGGTGGTCTTGGTTTCTGTGTGTTAGAAAAAGGCTTTCATTAGGCTGTGCTTGTGGTTTTTCTGCTGTTACCAGATGAAATTTGCTCTTATTTTAAAATACCTCATTAGCAGATGGTCAAAGTAGCAAAGCAGGAGGGAGAATCAGTGCTTTGGGAGAGGAAAGCTGTTGCTGGTCAGAGCTCAGCTCTGCCCCAGCTGTGTGTGCCTGGCTCAGGTTTGGGCAGGGGTGGGGGGATGCAAAGAGCGAAACAGGGCCAGCCCTGCTGTGGTGGTGGCCATGGCTCAGGGAGCAGAATGAGAGATCTGATGGGCTCAGTAAATCTCTGTCACCCTCCTGCAGCTGATGGGACCCACGGGGAGGGGTTTTATTCCCTTTGATCCCATGGGAACCTCAGTTCCCCTGCACTGGGCTGTTCCTGACTCTTGCATCCCTTCCTGGCCCTGATTAAAGCAGCTTGGCATTCACATGACTGAAAATGCCCCAGCCCCCCCGAGAGCAGCTCAGGGGGTGTTCTGGGGCAGCTGGGGTTCCTCAGCTGCATCCCCTGGTGCTGTGCTCACACGGGGGTGGCTCTGTCCCCCAGCCCAGCCCAGCCCAGCTCAGCGGTGCTGTCAGGACCTGTTCCCTGTTTGCTGCCGTTCCCAGATGGGATCTGGGAGCAGAGGGCTGGGGACACTCAGCCCATGTCCCTCTGCATGACAGACACAAAGCAGAGCATCTCCTGCAGGTGCTCTGTGCCATCCAGCACCCTGAACCTGTGCTGAGCTCAAACTCCCTCAGCTCTGTGTCCCTCTGGCTGTGACACGATGCCAGGCGCTCCTGGGACACATCAGGAGGTCTCAGCAAGGGATTCCACGCCTGAATTCCATGGCTGAATTTCATGGAACTGCCCAGGGCCAGCAGGATGGGCTGTGCTCCGTGTGCTCCGTGTGCTCTGTGCCTCATTCCCACAGGGTCTCTGCTCTCAGGGGCTCAGCCCCAGCAGCCAGGATCTTTTCCTGCTTCTCTTTCCAGAGATCTGCCAGGACCTTTCCCTGCTTCTCTTCCCAGATATCTGCCAGAACCTATTCCTGGTTCTCTTTCCAGATATCTACCAGGACCTATTCCTGCTTCTCTTTCCCAGATATCTGCCAGGACCTTTTCCTGGTTCTCTTTCCCAGATATCTGCCAGGACCTTTCCCTGCTTCTCCTTCCCAGATATCTGCCAGGATCTTTTCCTGGTTCTCTTTCCCAGATATCTGCCAGGACCTTTCCTTGCTTCTCTTTCCCAGAGATCTGCCAGAACCTTTCCCTGCAGCTCTTTCCCAGAGATCTGCCAGGACCTTTTCCTGGTTCTCTATCCCAGATATCTGCCAGGATCTTTTCCTGGTTCTCTTT
>VRYO01001760.1:5311514-5344779 GCA_009812075.1 Sialia sialis | reverse complement strand
CCAGAAACTACCTGAAACCATGAAGAAGAAGGAAGAAAACAGAAAAAAGACACCACCCCAAATCCTCCCTCTTGTCCCACACCTATTACTATATTCTAAAAACCCCAAATTCCAAACTCTTCCCCGTGTGAAATCACACATTTCTATTTAACTGCACACCTGTGATTTTAACTCCATCACTCAAATTTGGAGCCTCCTCCAAGGCCTCAGGTCACAAGCAGTGTTCTCCTGGGGGTCAGCGCCAGAAAGCACAGAAAGCTCCAAAATCCCCAAACTCCCCAAAGTCCCCAAAGTGCCAGGTTTGTGGGTTCCAGCATCCATCCTGCAGTCCCTGCTGTCCAGAGGGACTGATGGCATCTTAGCCCTCCCTCAGTCCTCATTTCCTCGCTGGGCTCTGACAGCAGGCAGGAAATGAGAAATAATTGAGTCAGTTCCTACAAATTGGTTTGTCTTGGATGCAGTCTGAGGGATGGGGAAGGGCCTGGGCTGTGTCTGAACTCAGAGCATTTCTGTCTCCACCAGAGCAAGGTGCAGAATTTCATTAATAATTGCAGCCCCCGGGTGCTGGGAGCAGGAGGGAGGTTGATGGGATGGGCTGCTCAGAGGTGATAATCCCAGCCCAATCCATCAGATCCTCTGGGGTGTCGAGGGGTTGTAATAACCTCAGTGGCTGTGGGAATTCTATCCCTGGTATTTGTATCTGGAGATGAGAAATTCATCAGCCATCAATGCCCAGTGGTGACGAGGGCAAGAACAGAGCAGAAATTGATTTTTTTTTTTTTGTATTTTCTGAGGATTTTTGTTGCTGCTGGTTCTCAGGTTGTCTCTCCTGTGCTGTTGTAGAGTTTTGTTACCTCAGGAAAAGAGGGATGGGGCAGCTGGGCTTGGTTTTGTTTGCCACGTTTCAATGGAGCCAGAGGCTGTGGAAATAAACCCGGCCTATCATTATTAATTATTGTAATTATGTCTTAGGAGCTTTCCCTGGGGAACTGGGCGGTGCTGGGAGAGGTGTCACACTCGTGGAACTGTTTGATTCCCCTGTGAATCCCAGCAGAGCCAAGGATGAGTCCCAGAAGGATCAGCTGTGGGAAACTCCCAGGATGGTGCCAGTGAGGACAGGGATGTCCTCCAGCACCTCGGGAATTGCCCAGAAACCTCAAAGGGCCACCAGGGCAGGGCTGGAGATTCCCAAGGGGAACATTTCCCCTGGAAAATCATCCAGGCTCTCCTGGAGCTGCTCCTGGCACTGGCAGCAGGGCTGTCCGGGCTGGCTGCTGAAGGTTTTGGGAATGCAATGTTTTTGTTGAAGGAATTGTTCCATCGTGTGAGGATCCCAAATCCTCAGAAATCCAGGCCCTTCCTGTTATTCCAAGGGCCAGCCCTTGGATGGGGATTGGTTAATTGGGAATACAGGCAGGGGATTGGATATTCAGGTCATGGATGGGAATTCCTGGCACTGGTGGAGAAGAAGAAATCCAATATTCCCTGTGGGGCTGGAGCTGCTGGGAGGGGAAATGTTTGGCTCTGTGTTGCTGGGGAACAAAGGCTGGGGATAAACACAGATCCACTCCCGTGCCAAGCCCCAGGCCCGGACAATCCCCAAGGATAGCTGCTCCAGCCCTGCTGGTGGAGAGGAAGTTTTCTTTCCTTCCATCAGCCCTAAAGGTTCCTCCCGTGGAGCTCCCAGGGCTGTGGAGCAGTGGGAGGGGAGGCAGGAGGTCACTGGGAGCATCCCACCAAAATCTGCCAGCAAAACTTCCAGGAAGAGCAGCCCAGCCTCTGGGACTGGAGGGAAACAAAAGGATGTGACAAAGCAAACAGAGCCCAGAGGAGGGGTCTGGTCTGGGACAGAAAAATCAGTGTTTCCTCTTCCATCCCCTAATAACAAGAGGGTCGGCATTCTGCAGCTGCCTGAGGCTGAGGGGAGGCTGGCAGTGACCACAAATCCCTGCATCATCCCCTGGGAGAAAAGAGTCACAGCTTTTGGAGTTTGCTCAAGTGAGGCAGAGCAGGGAAATGCTTGGGGTCATCTTGGGAAATACTTCACAAATTTGACACAAATTAGGGCTGGAAATTCCCTTCTGTCACTGGGAGTACTTGGGGTATTTAAGTGGATCCCTGGTGAGGAAACACAAAATCCTGGAGGAACTGTGGCCACCAGCACCAGTGAGCAGGGACACTTGGTCAGTGGAAGGGTCTTCAGGCCCCTAATTCTATTAAGATAAACTTACTCAAATAAATTCTGTTCCAATGCCATGACTGCAGTTCATGTTTCACCCACTCCAGTGAGTGCCAAAAGGTTCCTCATTCCCCCTTCCAGGGATGGGGAATGCTCATGACAAAATACATGTGTTGATGTTAAAAAAATAATAATTGAAAATCATTAATATATATTATTATTAATAAAACATTACATGTTACAATTGTATATATTTGTTATATATTATATATAATATTATAATTAATTTTTTAAAAATCTCATCACTTAGAATCCTGGAATGGTTTGGGTTGGAAAGGATCTTAAATCCCATCCAGTGCCACCCCCAGGGACACCTGCCACTGTCCCAGGTGCTCCCAATGTCCAGCCTGGCCTTGGACACTGCCAGGGATCCAGGGGCAGCCACAGCTGCTCTGGCAATTCCATGCCAGCCCTGCCCACCCTGCCAGGGAACAATTCCTTGCCAAGATGCCATCCAGCCCTGCCCTGTGGCAGTGGAAGCCATTCCCTGTGTCCTGTCCTATAAAAACCTCTCTCTCCCTCCTCTTTTAAAGCCACTTTAAGGCACTGGAAATCCTCTTCCCAAACTTGTCAACACTAAACCCAAAATCTGAAAGACCATCTGAGTTGTAGTCAGACCACTCCGTGCACAAACTTCTGTGCAGTATTTCCTAATTTTTAATTAATGGTATTTTCTATTTCCTCATTTTTAATTAATGTAATTTTTAATTCAAAGTGCAAATTTGTTTTATTTTATCCCTTGACATTACTGGGACCTTGCCTGCCATTCCCTGGGTGCTGCAGCTCTCCAGTGATGTTGGTTATTCTTGGGATGTGAAATAAATTTGGGAACCATGGAGGGTGGTGTTGATCTCCATCTCCATTTCTTGGCTGGAATCAGAGAGCCCTGAAAATGTGGTTTCTGTGTTGAAAAAGTGTTTTCTGTGTTAAAGACCCCACAAAATCAGCTGCTGCACCACAGATTTCTTGTAAAAGTCAGTAAATGACTCTTCCCTGCTTCCTCCAAGCAATTCCAGTGATGGGATTGGGACACTGGGGGTCAAGGATCCTGAGAGGAGAGTTGCACAAAGTTGGGCAATAATTGGTTGTAACAATGTAAATATAATTTTGGACAGAATATTAGACAAAATGTCCTCCCCAGCCTCCTGTGAAGGGTCAGTCATGGGTGGTTCTTGAGTGAAATGATGAAATTCTGCTTTTTAAAGATTTCAAATGTGATGTGGCACTGAAGAGCAGAGGGCAGTGGCACTTGTCCCCAGGAGCCAGCCCTGAGCACACTCTGGAGTGAAAGTGTAAATGGATATTTAGGGTGGAGAAAAGAAGGTTTGTGCCAGGTGTGGTGACAGCACAGAAAATGCAGTTCTGGGACATTCTCACTGCACTCAAAGGGAAATTGTTTCTCACCTTGTCCCATGGCTGAATGTGGAGCTTTGCTCCCCTTGGCTTGTGTTGGGACCAGCCTGAAACCAGAACTTCCCAGTGCTGCACCCTAAACACTAAAAAAAAATTATGCAAGAACAAGAATAAAAACAAAAACAACAACAAAAAAAAAAGAAAAACAAAACAAAACAAACAAAACAAAACAAAACAAACCCCAAAAAAACACAAAAAAACCCCCAAAACAACAAAAAAAAACCCCCAAAAAACCCCAAACTTTGCTCCAAGGAGAGCCCCAGGACCCTCTCGGGAGGGATAGTCCCACACAGAGAGCTCATGGAGACAAAACCATGTCAGGGAAGCAGCTTTGGGGAGAAATCCTCCAAAATTAAATCCTCCAGCCAGCCCAGAGGGGCTGAGAATCCTCAGGGTGTCCCAGTCAGAACAGGAGGGGATGGAAAGCAGGAGAAAATTCATCCAAAACTCGCAATCATGGGAAAGTGTCACCCCAAAAAGATGATTTGTTCTGCCAGGATCTATCTGTCAAGAGGCTCTGTTACATCCCAGATCTGTGAATTCTGCAGTGGGTGTATTTCAGCAGTTAATGAGTGGATTAATTAAAGACTGTGAGGAATAAGCAGCTCAAATCAAGATTCCTGTGAGGAATGGCCTTGACTCTGAGCAGCACTGGAGTTTTGCTGGGCTACTGGAAATTCTGCTTCTCAAATGAAGCAGCTGGCACGTGTAAAAATTCTAATTAATAGCATCAATCAGTCAGGAAATGGGATGGAAAAAAAGGCTGCTTGAAATAAATGTGGAGGTGGATAAAATGGGATGGGTCCAACCTGGAGAAAAGGTGACATTTTTGGCAAAAATGAGGGGTTCTTTGTAAAGAAATGCACCCAAAAATGGGGAATTTATGTATTTCAGAAGCCAAATCCTCACCGTGGTGGTTTCTTTGAATGCCTTTAGCTGGGTTGAAATAAATTCTTGAGTAGATTGGGGGCAGGTTCAAAACAGGTGGGAAAGGCCCTGGAGCTCCTGGCCATGGAGCAGCGGGGGGATGTGGGGACTTGCTTGGGAAGTGTGAAATTAATGGAATCCCAGAATGGTTTGGGATGGGAGGGACCTGAAATGCCACCCAGTGCCACCCCAGGGACACCTGCCACTGTCCCAGGTGCTCCCAATGTCCAGCCTGGCCTTGGACACTGCCAGGGATCCAGGGGCAGCCACAGCTGCTCTGGCAATTCCATGCCAGCCCTGCCCACCCTGCCAGGGAACAATTCCTTGCCAAGATGCCATCCAGCCCTGCCCTGTGGCAGTGGAAGCCATTCCCTGTGTCCTGTCCCTGCAGGCCTTGTCCCCAGTCCCTGTGCAGCTCTCCTGGATCCCTTCAGGCCCTGCCAGGGGCTCTGAGCTCTGCCTGGAGCCTTCTCCTCTCCAGGGAGCACTCCCAGCTCTCCCAGCCTGGCTCCAGAGGGGCTCCAGCCCTGCAGCAGCTCTGGCATCTCCTGTGGATTTGTTTCCATAACTGACCTCAACCCAGAATAATTTATTCAGGACTTTTAGGATCTCTTCAGTGTAACAAGGCCCTGGAGTGAGATCCTGCAGGCAATGCTGGGAATAAAGCCCTGGGATAAGCTGGGTCAGAGGCAGGATGGGTGACACAGGGACAGGAGCAGCAGAAGCAGCCAGAGCTGGCAGCAGGAGCTGTCTGAGGGCCTGGAGTGGCCGTGCCAGCCCCAGGCATGAATTGGTCAGCCCACCCTGGGGGCACAGGTCATCTCTGAGGATTTCTGGGCTAGACTTTCCCTGGGGATATTTTATGAATCAGCTGGATGAGTCGCTGGTTGTTTTTTTCCTTTTTTCATCTCGTGCTTGATGCTGTTTCTGTTTGATCTTCCAAGGAAGCTGCTGGAGCAGTGCCCAGGCTCAGTGAGTGCTCACCCATTCAACTCCAGTGCCATGGTCCAACCTGTCTGACTGCTGCTGGGGAGGCCAAACACCCCAGCCTTTCATTAGCAGGGATGCAGCTTTAATTAATCCTCAAAACATCAAAAAAAAGTCCAAAATGTGCCTGCAGAGGTGGAGGTCACAGCCCTGGCATTGCAAACCCTGCAACAGCTCCTTGCTGTGCTTTTCATTCCCTCCTCCTGTCCCTGCAGGGGCTGGGTGAGAAGTTTGGGTTTAGTTTGGATTTTGGGGCTCTGCAGGGGCTGGGTTTAGTTTGGGTATAGTTTGGGTTTCAGAGCACTGCAGGGGCTGGGTGAGAAGTTAGGGTTTAGTCTGGATTTTGGGGCTGGGTGAGAAGTTTGGGTTTAGTTTGGATTTTGGGGCTCTGCAGGGGTTCTCTGGTCATTATGTGGCATCACGTGGGGACAGGGACACTCAGCCCAGTCTTCAAACAGAGGCTGGGGAAGCTCCTGCATTGTCTGTCTGCTCTTAAAATTGGATTTGATGGGGGGAAGCCCAGCAGGGACTAATTAGTGCATGCACACAATCAATGAACTCCATTTCTTGATGCTCTGTGGCCCATGCTGAGCACCTGGAAGGGACAAGGTGCTCTGAAATCCTCTCACCTTGCTCTGCACTTCCACTTCTCCTCCCTGCTCCCCTCTCTAATTGTGTCTGAGCCACCAGCCCCAGGTTTGCTGGTTGTGTTGGGGTTTTGTGCTTGTGCTGTGGTTTGCAGTGACAATTAACTGATTACAGCATGGGAGGATGGATGTCTTGGTTTGGAGGACAGGTGTCTGCTAAGAAAGGCAGGAGCCTCTGTTTGAAATTGAGAATGTAAACTCTCTCCCTCCAAATTATTATAATTTTGAAATTAAGGGGCTCTCAGGCAAAGATATGGGAATTAGGAATAACAGTTCTTTACTAGGGAAATTAATATAGAAATCCAGCACTACAAAGAACAAACCTCAAACCCTGGCAGAGTCAGAATCCAAGCTGACAGCCGTCAGTCAGTCAGGGTGTTGGCAGCAGTGCCATTCAATGGTGGCTGCATCCTCCTGCAGTGACAGATGTGCTTCAGTTGGAGCAGTGCTCCTGGACAAGGGGCAGTTTCCCTCCAAAGCTCCAGTGATGATGTGGATTCCTCTGGAATCCAGTGGAAAAGGCTGCTCTGATGTTCCAAATCTCATATTTTTAGCTGAGTAGGAAATGTTTGGCTCCTCCCCCTGGCTGGAGCATCTCCCAGTGGGATGATGGAATTTTATCAGTCATGCAGCCCTAACGAGCAGAAATTCCACCTCTGTGGGAGCAGAAGGTGCCACAAGCCCCAAACTGCAGCAGTCCTGCCCTCAGGAAGATGGAGCTGCTCTGATTTTGCAGCTTCCCATCCACACCCAGCCCGTGCTGGGGCTGCCCTGGCTCTGCTCGGGCTCCTTTGCACTCAGGGGCCCTTCTGGACAGCCCAGGCTCCTGCAGGGGCAGCTCCAGGATGAGGGATCAGGAATCACGGTCAGGTACATGATGAGGGATCAGACACAGGATTGGGGATCAGGATCAGGCACAGGATTGGGATCAGGCACAGGATGAGGGATCAGGTACAGGATTACGGATCAGGCACAGGGATCAGGCACAGGATCAGGATCAGGCACAGGGATCAGGCACAGGATCAGGATCAAGCACAGGAATCAGGCACAGGATCAGGGATCAGGCACAGCTGCTCTGGAGCAGCTCCTGCACTCACAGATCTCCCATCCATGCAGGCCACAATGCTCCTCCAAATCAGCATAGAGAAATGCCATTAAAAGTTGTTCTCTTTTTGTTTTTTCACCCCAGGAAAAGCTCCTTGTGTGGATTTGGGTGGCTGGTGGATGTTTTCTGTGATTTCATCACCTCTGGAGACAACTCTGTGTGTGGCAGAGGTGTCAGTGCTTTGTGAGTGGGTGACAGCAGTATCCAGGGCTGTCTTTAAAGGCTGAATTAAATCCTTACCCTTGTGCAGGGGACACCTCTCTGAGGACATTGTCCATCTCTGTTCCCTGATTAGCTGAAATTTTCCACTCCTTGTTTCTCTCTGCAGCTCTCAGCATAATTTTCCATAAAAAATACCTCCCATCCTGACCATCCCATGCACTTTTCCACCATCACCCCATCCCCAGACCTTTCCCCGTCTGTTCTTCAGTGCAATTATTCACTTTTTGGGTGTTTTCCTCCCAAATTCACCTCTCCATCCACCCCCTTCACTACAGATCTTGTTTCCCTCCCAGTTTTTCTGGTTTGCTGGCACCATTTGGATTTTGAAGTGGGAAAAAACCCAAAAAACCAAAAACCAACCCCAAAACTGGACAGAGTGATGGGATCACATCAGGAGAGATTTCCTTGGATTTGGTGGCACTGCCCTGCTCCTGTCCTGGTGTTCTGCCTGCTTCCAGTGCTACAGGCAGCAATTCCTGTGGCTTTTGGTTTTCCAGTGAAATATGGACTCTGCCAGTGCCCTCATTTTGTAGGGAAGGTGGAAAATCAGTGCTGTGCTGCTGGGCAGTGCCTTGGCCACCCCTGGCCGTGGTTCAGAGGAGCTGGCATGTCCCACCCAGCCCCAGTGCCACCAAGGTCGTGCTGGCAGAGCTGTGGCACACGGAGGGCACTGTGGGGACACTCCCACTTCATTGTTTCCCACTCAAAGAAATGTGGAAAATTGCCTTAGGTAGAGTCTGGGTTGTGGGGACCCACCAGGGACAGGATAAAAAGCAGAAAGGGTCACTTAGGCCTGGGTGATAAATTTTGGTTTCTTAGTTTTGTTTTTTTTGTTTTGGTTTGGGGGTTTTTTGGGTTTGTTTTTTTGTTTTTTTTTTTTTTTTAGTGCCATAAAATTCCTCCTGCTATCTGTGCTTGAATTCTCACAGAGAGGAGGTGAGCAGGATGCATTTTTCCCATTTATTCATGGATTCAGGGTTCCCAGGGAGGGGACATCAGAGCTGCCATCTTGGGCTCCCCAAGAGCAGATTTTACATTGTCAGAATCCCTTGGGAAGCCATCCTGAAGGGCACAGGAGTCCAGGAAGGGTGGAAATCCTTCAGGTGGTAAATCTCTGGAGTCCAGGAATGGTGGAAATCCTTCAGGTGGGACATCCCAGGAGTCCAGGAATGGCAGAAATCCTTCAGGTGGGAAATCCCAGGAGTCCAGGAAGGCTGGAAATCCTTCAGGTGGGAAATCCCAGGAGTCCAGGAAGGTTGGAAATCCTTCAGGTGGTAAATCTCTGGAGTCCAGGGAGGGTGAATATTCTTCAGGTGGTAAATCCCAAGAGTCCAGGAAAGCTGGAAAACCTTCAGAAGGGAAATCCCAGGAGTCCAGGAAGGGTGGAAATCCTTCAGGTTGTAAATCTCTGGAGTCCAGGAAGGGTGGAAATCCTTAAGGAGGGAAATCCCAGGAGTCCAGGAAGGGTGGAAATCCTTAAGGAGGGAAATCCCAGGAGTCCAGGGAGGCTGGGGCTCACCCAGCTCTGCCAGGATCCATTATCCCAGCCAGGGAAAAGGAGATTTCTGTGCCAGCTCCTCCCAGATCCATACCCAGCGTTACTGTACTCCTCTAGAAGTGCTTGTTTGTCTCGGTGCGAGATCCCTGTCTGGAAATTTGGGATGCTGGGGTGGTTTGTGGTGCTTTTAGAAGCCTGGAAATGCCATTGTGTGCTGTGGGTTTTGTAAAGGAATCCCTGTGCCTGCCCTGCTGGAGCTTGGCATGAGCCAAGGGACATGTCACAGTGACTGGCTGGCCCTGAGGACACACCTGTGTGTGGCCACCCTCAGTGCCCAGGGCTCCCAGGGGAAGGGCAGGAATTCTGCTGCACACTCAGGTGCAGAGCAGTCATCTTGTACCAGGGAGTTGTGAGGAAGGCAATTAATGATGAGTAATTAACAGCACTGTGGTAGTTACACATTTATCCGTGATCTGGCAAATTTTACAGGAGACATAAAGCATAAATGAGATCAGGGAATCCCAGAGCAGCCTGTCAGGAACTTCCCAAGGATTCAGCCAAGCCAGATGAGTGGGCAGCCTGGTGACAGAAGAAATGTGCCCTCAATACACCCAAAATCTGACACCAAAGGCAATGGCTCTGGAGCCTGACTCGGTTCACTTGACAGGGAACTGAGGCCAGCAACTCAGGGCAGGGATCAGATTTCCCACTCCTGTTCCTCTGCACCCAAAATCCAAAAAGCAAACAAGGGACTTCATCAAATGTCAAAACCAGTCGAGGAAATAGTTCTTCAGTTGCTGTGAAAACTTCCAGGGGTGTTCTTAGATACAGCACTGAGCCTCAAATCATGAAAATTCCCAGAATTAAGGCTGTCCACCTTAATAATTAAAATGTAACCACTGTGACCAGCAAGGTCACATCAGCAAAGCCTTTACAGGGTAAGGTAAAATCCTGATGGAATTTTTTTTGAAAATGGAAAAAGGAAGCAGGAGGGAAGGGGTGATTCAGCCCAGCTGTGAGCAATGGGTCCCCCAGAAACCTGCTCTGCCTCCCTGCCTGCCAACCACCAAACATCCTCCCCTCCAAGGCTCTATCCTGTGGTTTCCAGCCACATGGAGATTTTGGATGTGGCTCAGAGAATTTGGTGGAAAAAAGAGAAGTGTTTGTGGCTAAAAAGGATGGTCAGGAATTTGTAACAGCAGATACTGGGAACTAAGCCTCCTCCAGGCTGCAAAGGAATAAATGCTTCAGGGGTTTGGGTTTCAGCTGAAGGGAAGGAGCTGAGACAAAGCTTTCTCCAGGTTTGTATTTTCCCATTGTTGGGTTTCCTGTGCCTCCTGACAGTGATTTTGGGCCCATTCTGGGGCCATCAAGTCTCTGGGACTGCTGGGGGTGACACCAGCACTGCAGGAACTGGCGCAGCTCCTTCTGCTCGGAGAAGAGTTTGCAGTGCTGGCCCTAAATGTGCCTGCAGGACACACCAAAGAACCTTTCAGAAATTATCAAATAGCTGAATTGTGATTTCTGAGTGTCTGTTTGAAAGGGCTGTTTCCTAAATCAGGGTCTGGCTCATAATGGCCATTAACCCCTTGTGTCCTCAATCATTGCAGGGCTCAGGGGAGCGTGGCCCTGCAGGGGCTGGGAGCTGCTAACAAAGGGATTATGAACCCCACAGGTCTGGAAGAGAAGCCCATATTTGCTGACATAAAGCCCAGCTTGGCCATCCACAGGATCTGCTCGCAGCAAACCTTGTGGAGCAGGGAAGGTTCTGTGTAAAATCTTCACACGGAGTGAGCTGTGGCTGATATATCTTCCTGATGAAAATCACACAGCACAGGAACAGGGAAAGGGGGATCCCATTGAGGGAATGATGTCTATAAATCGATTGCAGCCCTCAGAGCAGGCAGATGGCATCTGCAGAGCCATGGGAACCCAGCACATCCCTCTGGCTCCCCTTGATGGTTCCAGACCCAGGCAGGGGGCTCAGAAACCTCAGCACAGAGCCCAGGACCCCTGTGCCTTTGATTTCAACCCATGGGAAAAATTACCACCTTTGCATGAAGAGTTACAAGTCACAAAAAATAAGTAGAATATAGGTTAGATTTTTATAAGGTGAAAAAGTAGGTTTTTAAGATTTTTTAGAATAGGTGTTCGGGGTCAAGATGGAGGAATCTGGGCATGTTCTGTCCTTCTTTCTCCTTCTTCTTGGCATCCATCTGCTGGGTGATGGTGGCACTTTTGGATTGGTTTAGAGTAGAACTGGACTGTACAACACAGGTGATAGGTATTGGGAGATAACTGTAAATAATGTTCATGTAGTTTGTAGTATAAAAAGACAATACTGCCCTTGGGGCGGGCAGTGTGCCTGGGACTGACCTGCTGAACGGACCCAGGCTGGGCAGGGAAAGAACATCCTAGATAAAATAAATAACTCTGGAAACTGCAGAAGATGACTCCAGACTGCTTTCTTCAGTGCTCAGGCTGGGAAAAACAGAGACATTTAAACTACACAGGGGTCACCTCGAGCTCCTGAGACACCACCAACACAGAGCCTTCTCTGGGTTGTGGCACCGGCACTTCCTGCTGTCTTCCTCTGTGCTTTGGGATTCCTTGAGATGAATTTGCTTTTCCTCTTTCTCCCCTCTCCTTGCCTGTTTTCCTCGCGGGCTCAGAGAGCTGTGGGGGAATATCTGTGCCAGATAAAGTGCAATGCCTAATTCCAGATTAAATCACGCGTTCCTTTTACTGGCTTTGATGAGGCTGAGGAAGGGACACAAAGACATTTCCATGTTTGTGTAGCATGGGTGTTTGTTTGGAGGGTGTAATTAAGGGCAGTGCTGATAAAGGAGCAATTGCGGGTTTTACATGGCCAGGTGGTGCCCAGCACACTGACAGGAGGGAAGGAGGCAGAGAGGGAAACCTGCAGTACAAACCTGACCAGAAAAAATCAGGATTCTTGATTCTTTGTGCTCCTTCTGATACTTGAACACTGACTGAACAAAGAAGGGACATCAACCATCCCTAACAAATGTTTGTCCTGGGATCCTTGAGGGCTACTGGAGATAACTGGGTGTACTTGGATGGGGACTGGGGCACTGTGGGAGCTCTCCAGGCACCAGCTCAGTGCCCTCGCAGATAATGAGAACCTTGTGCTGATGGGCTTTGATGTTGTTTCTTTAGGGTTTTTTTGGGGGGGTTGATGGTTGGGAACAGCACGATGAGGTGGCATTGCTGTGAGTGAAGTATAAATAAAATAAAGTGCAGTAATGTCACGACTTTAAGGTGCTCCGGACTACAAGGCACACTTTTCTTTGCAGCGAGGATCCGCTCACAACAAAGTAACGAATTGGTAACGGAATGGCACCATCATGGGGTTTACTGGCAGCTGCTCAATTTGCAAACATTTTTCATGGATCGGCGCAGCCTTTAAACACAGCCCCAGGCGCCCTCCCTGTGCTGTGGGCCCCGGCACTCCCACCCATCCCCAGCACCGGCTGCCGCAGCTCTCGTGGCTCAGCACAGCTCATGGCTCAGCTCGGCTTGTGGCTCGCACTTCTGGGTTGGCAAATTCCCAAACTTTGTCCATATATAAGGCGCACCGGCGTATAAGGCGCACTTCTGGGTTCCGATCACAATTTCAGTCAAAAGGGTGCACCTTATACGCAGGAAATGACCCTGGTGATGATCTAGAGAACTCCTGCTGGTGCTGGAGGACAGAAACACAGACTGTCCCCCACACAGAGCTGGTTTGTGCTGCTGGTGCACACTGGGGCTGTCTGAACACCCAGCTTTCCTCTCTTTTCTCTACTCCATGTCCAAAGCTGACCCATGACCTCCCCCCTTAACTCAGGAGCAGCTCATCCCCCTCTGAGCATCTCAGTACAGAGCTGAGGGGCTCAGGCAGGACTGGCAGCACGGGAAGGGTTTAGGTTTAGGTTTAGGTTTAGGTTTAGGTTTAGTCCCAGCTCACTTCCTGCACCCAGAAGGATCATACTGAATTTCAGCTGCAGCTCCCCCAAACACCCCCTGGAGATGCCTGGATCTTCCTGAGGAGAAGGAGCAGAGTGTGTGGGAGATCCAGGGCTCCCAGTGGGACTCACACACTTCTAACTCCACCCTTGAGGCAGCTGGGCGGTGTTTCCATGGGTGCAATGTGTGTCATTCCCATCCTGTCAGTTCTGGGCTGGATTTGGGGTCTTTGTGTGGTTTTTTACTCAGTTTTAAATGACCCTTGTTTTTTCTATGTTACAAATACGTACATTTGAGTATTTATTATACATTCACTTACTGAAGTGCTCAATCTATTCCAGAGCAGCTGTTTCTGTTCAAGTCTCTCCTCAGCCTGGCTGCTGTTTTCTCACCCTTCTGGTTTGGAATAGGCTTCACTGGGAAGATACTAAAACCTGACTGATGGTGTTGGATGCCTTTGGATCTCCTATTAAGAGGCTTTAGACAGCCTGATTTTTCCAGGGTGGATGTTTGGAGATTTCTGAAGACCAGACTTAATTCCTCCTGGGTAGAAAAATGACTTGCAAGAAGTGCCATGCTTCAAAAATTTGGCCTCTTTAAGATCTGAGGGGAGCAATTTCGTGTTACCTTATTCTTCTTGTGCTGCAAGTACAGGAAATTGCAGACTTCATTTGCTGAGCAGCAGGAGGCTGAAAGATTTGTCTCAGTCTTACAAGGGTTTTTCAACCCCTCATCCTGCAGCCTTCCCCATGCACTAATGCCTGGACAGAAAATAAAATATATAAAGGGAAGGAAGGATGACCAACCTCATTCTCTGGGGTAAACCTAAATCGTGATCCTGTGCAAAGATAAAAGAGCCTGGACTCTGCAGTGTTTACATTTAGTGGTAGCAGGATTTATTTGTTTTAAAAAAGGATGTTTTCTTCTCTTTGTGTCCATTCTGGGTGTCTCAAGGCTGTGCAGGGATCATGGGGGGGTCGTGGCATCTCCACTTCTCAGGTGGCTCTGGCTGCAGCCCTGGGCTGGGAGGTTTTGTCCCGGGGGTTTGGCTGGGATATGTTTTCCCAGCTCCCTGCAGACACAGCCTGGGCATGTTTGAAACAGCAGGGAGTGAGAGGCAGCTGGGCTGGGCTGGGCCAAACCTGTCCAGCCTGGCCTGAGACAAACCTGTCCAGCCTGGCCTGAGATAAACCTGTCCCTCCTGGTTTGGGACAAACCTGTCCAGCCTGGTTTGGGACAAACCCTGTCCAGCCTGGCCTGAGATAAACCTGTCCCTCCTGGTTTGGGACAAACCTGTCCAGCCTGGTTTGGGATAAACCTGTCCAGCCTGGTTTGGGACAAATCTGTCCAGCCTGGTTTGAGACAAACTTGTCCAGCCTAATGTGGGCCAAACCTGTCCAGCCTGGCCTGAGATAAACCTGTCCAGCCTAACCTGGGATTAACCTGTACAGCCTGGCCTGGGATAAACCTGTCCAGCCTAACCTGGGATTAACCTGTCCAGCCTGGTTTGGGACAAACCTGTCCAGCCTGGCCTGGGTGCCTCGGTTTGTGTTTGAGGATGGGGGACAGTAGCACAGTGGGGTGCCCCCGTGACTTAGCTGAGCTTTGGTGTGCACAGAGCAGTAGATGCATTGAGAACATCCCAGCACAGCAATCAGGTGTCTGGAGGCACCTGGGCACCAGCTTTGGATGATAATTTGCATTTAGTCTAATTACCCCGAGCAACCAAACAGCAACCAAGACCTGTGGTGTCAATAACGCGCTGAACTAACCCAGCAAAGTTGTGACTTCTTCTGTTGAGGTGGGAATCTTCTTTTTTTTTTTTTTTCCCCTTTATCACACCACCTGTTGCTCATAGGTACAAATCAAACGAAGAGTATGTGTATGTGCGAGGCCGTGGAAGAGGGAAGTATGTTTGTGAGGAGTGTGGAATTCGCTGCAAGAAACCCAGCATGCTGAAGAAACACATTCGCACGCACACAGACGTCAGGCCGTACGTCTGCAAGTACTGTAACTTTGCTTTTAAAACCAAAGGTAAGCCACAGCCAGCTCCCAGCCGCTCTGCTCAGCGCCGTGGCTCTGCCAGCCTGCTGGGGCACTGCCAAAGGGTGAGGGAAGGCGTTCCCAGGGGCTGCCCAAGCCCCCAAGCTGGAGGGAGGGGGATGAGGGAGTTGGAAATTGGTTGGCGTTTTCAGAGCCTCCCTGCCATCCTTTGTGCTTCTCCAAGGGAAAAATCCTGAATTGCAGCTTTCCTGGCAGGGCTTTCTGAACAAAACCACCCCAGGAGCTCCAGGCTCCTGGCTGAGCCCCTGGATCCAGGCTCTGGGAGGCTTTTCCTGCTGGTGCTCTCCAGATCTGCCCATTCTCATCCTCTGCAGTTGCATGTGGCTTCCACATTCTCTGTATCACCTCAGTGGACCTTTTCCCTGAAGGACTCCATCCCAGGACATCGAGCCATCAATGCCACCAGGTGTTCTCTGCCATGGACTCAGGGAGGGTGTGAGCGAGCGCTGGCAGGAGTCTGCAAACCACATGCAAAAAAAATAGTCTATTCCAAGAGAAATGGGGAATGGGACTTCCCAAATGGGCCAGAGCTGCCCAGGTGCCTTTAACTTCTTGTAGGGGTCTGGCACCCTGGGTTGGACAAATCTGTGGTGGCAGCAAGTCTTGGGGTGAGGCAGCAAGTGTGGGGCTCAGATAGTTGGTCACAGCTTGACAGAGCTCTGTGAGTTCAGGGAGCCTTTGGACAATGCTTGTGGGCACTGGGGGGGTTTGGGGCTGTCCCACGCAGGAGCTGGACTGTGTGATCCCTGTGGGTCCCTTCCAGAATGTTCTCAGGATGTTGTCTGTAGCTCCAGCAGTCCCAGAGGGTGACACAGCTGGGAGGGCTCAGTGCCCCAGCAGGTCTGGTGTCACCAGGCAGGGGCACAGGAGGGTGTGGGGAGGGGACAGGATGCTGCGTGCTCTGTGCCACATGTGCTGGCCCCGAGGGGACAGGGGAGGACAAGGGAGGCGCCCAGGGTGGGCAGTGCCTGGAGCTGGTGCCTTTGCTGGGAAGGCTGGGGGAATTTCTGGGTGCCGTGCTGGTGGTCACGGGCACTGGGGGAGAATGGGAAGTGATACCGGGTTTGAGGCCAGATTCTCATGCTGCACATCCCAGCGATGGTTCTTCCTCTCCCTCCCATCCTGGAGCTGCTTCTGATTCATTTCCTTTCTCGTCCCCTCTTGCTTTGACTTCATTCTGAGGTTTCCCTTGGAGAGCTGAACCCGCTCAGCCTCTCCCATCACCTCACCTCACTCCCACCATGCTTCTGTGGGGCTCTTGCCCAGGGTGATGGCATCAAACCATCCTCTCCACCACCTCTCTGGCTGCTTTGCTCTTCATCTCTGCTCCCTTGAAGGCCACGATCTGCCAGCTCTGACTGCACATTGCAAACAGACACTTCCCTTCTTCTGCTTGCCATGGGCAAGGGAGCACGGAGATGCTTCCTTCCCCAAACCAGAAATCATCAACGCTTTGTTGGGATTTGGATGGCAAAGTATCCCTTTGCCTATGGATGCATGGAATGGGCAGAACTTTCCTGGATTGGGGGTCTGTGCATAAACAGTTGCATGATGGTGACTTGGAATTGCATGGATGGCTCTTTGCTGGGAGGGGGTGATGGGCAGAGTGCTGGGGTGAGCTCAGACTGCCCAGAAATGGGAGAAAAGCTGTTGGGGGGAAAAGGAGTTCTGGAAGGGTGGGTAAAAGCCCTGTGTGTGTTGATAAAAGCATCAGCTGGTGATGGAGAATTATTGCCAAGGAGAGTTTGAGATCATGTAAAAAATCACCGGTAAGGGCAGGAGGAAAATCCATTTATTTGCTCATGCCCCTGCCAGTGATTTTTTAAAAGCAATTTCAAACTCTTGCTCAAAACAAGAGTGACCTGGAGGAGCAGGGGCTCTGCGGAACTGGTGTTCCCCAGCTCGTTTTGGGGGGGTTTGTCTGGGCTGGGGGGGTTTGGCAGCTCCAGGAATGCAGAAGCTGCAGCTCTCCCTCCTGCCGGGCTGCACTTGCACAAACACGGAGCTTTTTTAGAAATCAGCTTTCCAGAGATAATTTTAGCCCTCAGCATCAGCTCCAGGGGGAGGTCTGTAGAGCTGGCTTCGTTTTGGCTGGGGTAGATCTCTCCAGCATGATCTAATGTTGTAAACTCTCGAGTAGGCTGGAAACAGTTAAATGGAATTTTTAATTATTATTATTATTGACAAAAATAATACTAATAATAATAATAATCACCTTTGTCTGGTTTAAATGTACATCACCCCCCACCCCTCCCACTCTAGAAAATCCATGTCCATGTTTCAAGAACTGGGAAAACTTTTGCAACAGAAAATGCTATAAATATTTCCCCTTCTTCGCTAATTTTCTGCTTTTTGTGCCTTTCTGTCACTGGAAGCAAAGCTGTTACAGAAAATTTATTTTTTTTATTATTTTAAAGTGAATCCATGAGATTAATTTTTATTTTTTTTTGTGTGTGTGTGCTCACTTAGCTGATGGGAATGACAGCCTTGGAAATTTGGGTTGTGGAGATTCGTTTGATTTGGTGTTTCTGGAGCAGATCTAAAGGTGCCTCTTTAACGAGGTGTCTCTCCCTGCAGTGTGGTGGAGCTTTGTGGCTGTGGCCTCCATGAGGGTCTTTAAAGGAGGTTCAGCAGCTCCTGCATTGTTTTCTGGACAGGAAGGAAATGGAGCAAAAGCTATTTTCCCTTTCAGGAAGATGGGGAGAGCTTTTCCTTTCCCCTCTCTCCCTGGGTGAGCTGGGATCAGTGCTGCCACGTTCATTCCCTTTTCCCACAGTGAATTTCTGTCCTCAGACTCACCTCACCCTCTCACGTCCTGATTGCTTCCAGTTTCCCCAGAATTTCTGGACAAAACGTGTGGGACAGCTCTGAGTGGTGGCTGCTGCCTCTGCCTGGAGGTCAGGAGGGACGAGGAGCTTCACTCTAATGGGAAGGGACTGGGTAAAGGACACGGTGCCTCTGCCTGGAGACACATTTCACACTCTGGGCCACTCACGCCTGCCAGACACCAGCCTGCACCGTGGCCTCTGCCAGAGTCTTCAATAAATTCATTTTTAATTCCTTAAATCAGCCCCTGACAGCACTGGGGGTACTGCACATGTGAATATATTTAATATATGAAATAAAATGTATGAAATGCATCCCTCCAGCCCTTAAAGGGCTGCCCAGTTTATTGTTATTGCAGCTCCAGCAGCCTGAGCCTCCTCTGGAAAGCACAGAGTGGGTCCAGCTGCCAGAAAACTCCAGCAGAATTCCCTGCTGGGAGAGCACGGCACAGGGATGGGAACATTCCCAAAATCTCCCGAGGGCTGGGGCCATTTGAAGGGCCCTGAGGAGTCACTGGGTGTTGTCCCTGTGCTCCTGGGGACATGATAAATGTCCCCTGGGATGAGGACAGAGTCATCCTCAAGGATTTCCTGCCTGGACATCATGTGGGATGTGAGGCCAGGAACACAGAATGTCCCGATGATCCAGCCAGGAGATGAAACACTGAGCAAAAGGGCTCTGGGAAAGGGAAAAAACATCTAGGAATCAGGGCTGGAAGCAAAGGACTGGTGACTTCAGGTCAGATATTCACTGTATTTTCTTAGCCAGTGCAGCCGTTAAAATCTCAGCCTCACTGGGAATTCTGCTCATTGTTAGCATTTGGAAATCTGCAAATCCTGGGTACCTTTCAGGGATATCAGCTTTTGGCTGATGCAAGGGATGGGTCTGAGTCAGGAGGTGGCTGATATTTTACAGCCTGTGTGGATACAGGCAGGCTGCATGTGCAAATTCACTCCTTTAATCCATATGTCAATAAGGATAAAAGATAATAATCGATTTTTTGCAGAATTGAACTCCTCTGCCCAATGAATTCTGCAAATTAAAGCTTCCCTCCTCATGAAGTCTCACCTGGGGACTTCAGCTCCACACCAAGACCTAAATCAAGGCCTGTGCATTATTTAAATCCCACATAAAACCTCTTTCAAGGATTTCTTTGGGACGCAGAGTATCAGTTATGGCTGGTTCTCTGTGTGTGAGGCCATCTGCCAGCAAAATCCCAGAATCCCAGAACGGTTTGGATTGGGAGGGACCTGAAATGCCACCCAGTGCCACCCCCAGGGACACATGCCACTGTCCCAGGTGCTCCCAATGTCCAGCCTGGCCTTGGGCACTGCCAGGGATCCAGGGGCAGCCACAGCTGCTCTGGCAATTCCATGCCAGCCCTGCCCACCCTGCCAGGGAACAATTCCTTGCCAAGATGCCATCCAGCCCTGCCCTGTGGCAGTGGAAGCCATTCCCTGTGTCCTGTCCCTGCAGGCCTTGTCCCCAGTCCCTGTGCAGCTCTCCTGGATCCCTTCAGGCCGTGCCAGGGGCTCTGAGCTCTGCCTGGAGCCTTCTCCTCTCCAGGGAGCACCCCCAGCTCTCCCAGCCTGGCTCCAGGGGAGTCTTCTCTTCCAGAGAAGCTGCTGCTCTCCTTGCAAATCCTTTACAAGGAGCAATGTGACAATTGTCACGCTTGTGGAGCTCTGGCTGTTTGTGCCACAGCGCTGCCTCCTGCACTTGGTCATTTGTTGGGTTTTTGGGGTTTTTTTTCTGTTGTTGCTGAATTGATCAGATGTAACAGCAGGAATAGAAAGGATGCTGCAGCCCCAGCACAGACAGGATCATTTTATCAGGAATCTCAGAGCTTCAGCTCCCTTTGTTCTGCTTTAACTCCGTCACTTTGAAAATACGATCATGGCCCCTTTGGAAAAAAATTAATTTCTCTCACAGAATTTAAATCACTTCTAGTCCCTATTAAGCTGCTTTAGGTGCTTTTGGAAAGCTCTAGTCCCAGCTTTCTCCAAACAACACGGGCATTTAAACTGCTCT
Source organism: Sialia sialis (assembly GCA_009812075.1). NCBI lineage: Eukaryota > Metazoa > Chordata > Aves > Passeriformes > Turdidae > Sialia > Sialia sialis. The sequence continues at coordinate 5,324,851 of VRYO01001760.1, read as the reverse complement.
AAGTCCCCAGTAAGAGCTCCCAGCCTGGAGGCTCAGGCAGCTGCAGCACATAGTTCTGGGCAGGCGTCATGGGAGCTGTGCTCTCACTGCCCTGCTCCTCCTGAGGGCTCCCAGTTCCTCAAAATTCCTCAGGGCTTTTAAAAATATACCCAGTTTATTTCAAAGCTGGGTTTTTTTTGGTAAACAATCCCCAATAAGGGCCACTTACCTGCTTAAGGTTCAGTGCAATTCCTCTGCTATTTAAATCCAGCCTCCCTGTTGGTCTCTTGCTCCCTCAAAGATGTTTTTCTATGGTTTCCAAGGAAGCAATGCTGTGAGGTTTTATTATTTTTATTTTTTTGTTCCTATTTTTTTTAACTTGGGAGCCAAAACTCTGCAAGGCAACAAGTAGCTGTGAGTCTTCCCTTGCAGGATTCAGATGCAGCTTTCACTTAGGCAAAGTGCTGTTTTTACTGGAAATCTGCCGAAGGACTTGAGCATTTAATCCTGCCAGCGTTAATTAAGGGGTCTAAAAAAACACAAACTGGAGGAAGAGCCCTGATCAGATAAATATCCTTGTCCTCCAGATTGCTCCCAGGATGATCACTCAGCTTCTCAGCTGGTGGAAAGGAGCCTCCAGCTTTTAATTTCCTTAAAACGATGCAGAGGGGGCAGATGAGGATCTGTCCTGCTGAGTCTCCCTCCCCTAAAAGAATGCAGCATCCCTGTTTTGTTGGGATTTCTTTTACAAAATTTGCACCCAGAGCTTTGCAGGGGGATCTTGGCCAGCAGCTTTACCTGGTCTGACCAAGGAGGATGAAGCGAGAGAAAGAGCAGAGGAAAAAACGAGTTGGAGGGGAAGGAAACAAAGCTTGGGATGAGTTGGTCCTTTGGTGTTTGGGGTGAATTTGTTGGCACTGGGCTGGGAAAGGAGGGCAGCAGCACAGGGACAGAAAACAGAGCAGGAGGTGACACTGGTGGCTCCTGGCACTGCTTGTTCACCCCAGCAGCTGCTGAGCCCCAGCTGAGGTGCAGGAGGGCTCTGGGAGCCCTGCCCAGGGACAGGGACACACAGGGACACACAGGGACACACAGGGACACTGGTGTGTCCAGCCTGCTCTCCTGGGACCTCAGGTGGCCACGGTGGCCACATGGCCCTGAACAGCCTCTCCTCAGGAGCTCCTGCTCTTCCCTCCTGGAGCACCAGGGCTGGTGGTGGCACAGAGGATTCACAGGCTGGGTTTAGGCTACCAGGAGTGCCTGGGGATGTCCCCTCCCCACTCAGCTGAGTCCCCACAAAGCCCCTGCTCACACCAGGCACTGCCTCAGGCTGACTGGAGAGGCTCCAGGCAGGGATTTTGCCCTGGTGGCTGAGCAGGGATGGGGTATTTGTGGCAGCTGGGCTGGGAGGTGGGAGCTGGACAGGATGGATTGCAGCACACTGACTCAGTCTGTGTTTTCGCTGCTTTTCATTTCCAAAACGAAATTCCAGTTCCATGAGGCCACAGCTGGGACTGGCTGGATGGGGTTTTTTTTCATTTTCAAGCACTGGTGATTCACTGGGAGCAGAGGTGTCCCTGAGAACACACTCCTGGCTCACGGGGTGGGTTTGGGGCCACGACAAAACTCCTGCTTTGGGGTGGAGAAAGAAGCTCTGATTTGGAGCAGAGAGCTGAGCCAGGCTGGCCTCATCCTCACACCTGAGTGTCCTGACCTGGGGGCTAAGGACAGGTATACATGAGGCTTAAAAATAATAAATTTCTCTTATTTTGAGTTGTTTTGCTGCATTCAAATTATTAAGCACCCCCTGAATCCACGTCCAGGTTGGGAGCCAGATACTCAGGGGTATAGAGTCAGCCTTTGTCTCTCATGGTCTTCCCTGCTGGAGCTGCTCCATTTTGTATAAAATGGGCTGAAATAAATAATTCATGGGCTAAGGAGGAATCAAGGTGGCAGCTGGGTGGTTGTGGCACTCTCTGAGAGGCGAGGACAGCACGGGTGATGCTCTGCTCCAGTGAATAGTGGCTTTTTTATCCCTGATATCCAGAGCAGCAGAGAGGCTCAGAGAGGCTCTGTGCTCCCACCAGCTCAGGGACTGGGAACTTGGGACTGCAGGACCTCAATCCTCGCTGGAGGTTGTAATAAAGTGGGAGAATTTTGATTTTCCTCTTTTTTTTATTGTTTGGTGAAAAAACCCAGCTCCTCAGTGCCCTCAGGTGTCAGTGCCAGCAAGGCTGGGGGCACATCAGGGGATGGGAAATTCAAACACTCAGCAGGGCTCAGGGTTCTTCTCATCATCCCCTCAGCCATAAACCCCTGGAAATGTCCAAAGCCAGGCTGGACAGAGCTTGGAGCCCCCTGGGACAGGGGGAGGTGTCCCTGCCCATGGGGCTGGATGGGTTTTAAGGTCCCTCCTAATCCCAGTCTGGGGTTTTAGGAAGAGCTGTAGGAGAGGAAAAGGGAAAATGGGACATTTGCTTCAATTCTCCTACCCTTCATTTTCTTGTCTGCTCCACCTGCCTGCTTTTCCCCCTGCAGCAAATGCTCCCCTTTGTTCAGCATTTCCCTGGGCTATAAGCAGGGTTAATTAGCGTGTAATTAGCCTGCCTGTAATTTGGGAGGTAGAATTAGAGAGGTGATGCCCAGGAGTTATCCCAGAGCAGCCCCAATGACCCCACATCCCGTTCTCCCTCTCCCAGGGGCTACTCTCCCATCCTGGCCCCAGGAAACCTCGTTGGGAGGTTTCTAATTCCAGAATTTCTGAATTCCAGAATTTCTGAATTCCAAGGCTGCTCCTGCTCCAGGAGCTGAGCTGGCCCAGCCCTTTGGTGCATTCCAGAGCACCTGAGCCATTCTTTTTGGGGGAAAACAGGAATGTAGAGTTTTTCCCTCCTGCTGGCAACACAAACCCTCATTTTATCATAGAATCATAAAATCCTTAAAGCTGGAAAAGCCCTCTAAGATCATCCAAGCCCAACCCTTCCCCAGCACTGCCACCACTGCCCCATGTCCCCAGGTGCCACATCCACCTGTTTTTGGAGCATTTCCAGGGTAGAACTGCTCTGCCCTGAGGTGCTGAGGAAATTTTCCCCTCCAGGCAGGTTGTGGCTGGGATGTGTTTCCCATCCCTGCTTTCCTACCATTTTTAATTTGCTGCACTCTCACAGCTGAAAGCAGCTCAGGTCTTTTCTTGCCCCAGCCCCTAAAGTGTGTCCCAGCAGTTGTTCCACAACTGCACAACACCTGGGAGGTCCCACAGCCCTGCCAGCACCTCCCCCTGGACCCCAGGGCAGCAGCAAAGGGAGGGACCTGGCCTTGTGTCACAGGGGGTCGGGGCTTGGGGACAGTCAGGGACCTTTGTCTGGTTCAGAGAGAGTTTTGACTTGTGACGGCTGAGCTTGCAAAAGGGAAAAGAAGAAGAAAAAAAGAGAAAAAAGAAAAAAAAAGAGGAGAAAGAAAGGGGTGAAAAAGGAGCCATATTTGAGTAAAATATATTTTCTGCTTCTTTTCAGGGAATCTGACTAAACACATGAAGTCAAAGGCCCACAGCAAAAAATGTCAGGAGCTGGGCGTGTTGGTATCTTCACTGGTGGATCTGGAAGCCGAAGAAGGTAAAAAAAAAAAAAATCTTTTCCTTTGTAAAGCTGCTGTGGATGTTGAGAGAGGGGCAGGGGGCAGGCAGGACAGAGCCCTGTTCCACAGGACATCCTGCCACAGCCAGGAGCATTTCTGTGCCCCAGGCTCCTGCCAGGGGTTTGTGTGTGCCTGGGGCTGTGCTGGGAGTGGCACCCAGGGCAGGACAGAGCCTGGGGTCCCTGCTGGGGTCCCAGGGCAGTTTCCAGCTGGAATGGCTCCCGTTCTGTGCCTGCAGGGTTTCAGTGCTGCAGGGAGGGGCTCTGCACCAAACAGCAATGGGGACAGGAGGAGGTGCCTGGTGCTGGCCCAGGGTGTCACTGCCATGCTCTGCAGGAGCCCAGGGACAGTGTCACACAAAGGCAGTGTCACTTGTGGGCAGTGTCACACACAGGGGCAGGGTCAGACAGGGGCAGTGTCACACGGGCAGTGTCACACAGGGACAGTGTCATACACAGCCAGTGTCACACAGGGACAGTGTCAAACACAGCTAATGTCACACAGAGGTAGTGTCACAGAGGGACAGTGTCACACAGGAGCACACAGTGGCAGTGTCACACAGGAGCAGTGTCACACAGGGGCACACAGGGACAATGACAGGGGCACACAGTGACAGTGTCGCACAGGGGCAGTGTCAAAGGGGCAGTGTCACACAGGGACAGTGACACACAGGGGTACACAGTGGCAGTGTCACAGAGGGGCAGTGTCACACAGAGGCAGTGACACAGGAGCAGTGTCACACAGGGGCAGTGTCACACACAGCCAGTATCACACAGTGGCAGTGTCACACAGGGGCAGTGTCACAGGGCAGTGTCACACAGGAACAGTGACACAGGGGCAGTGTGACATCATTCACTGTCCCCTCCCTGCCTGAGGCTGCAGGGGATGCTGGGACCCCCCTGGCTCTGGGGGTGTCCCCTCGTGTCCCCTGCAGACGCTCCCCCTGGAGTGTGCTGGCCTGGCTGGATTCGTGCCAGCAGTCCGTGTGATTTTGGGATCACAGGACATCCCCAGAGCCCATTTCTGCTCCCCTGCTGCAGAGCCCATGTGTATTTGTACAGGGGGAACAGGGATGGGGTCAGAGGAGCTTCCCTTTCCCTCTCCTTTTCCCTTTCCCTCTCCCTTTCCCTTTCCCCTTTCCCTCTCCCTTTCCCTCCAGCTTCTCTCCCACCTGGTTAAAGCCAACTCTGGACTTCTGCTGGAAATGGGAATATTCTGCCCTGTGAGCAGAGAGGCCCATTGCTCACAAATGTCAATATTAAACACAGCAGCCAAGGAGATGGGCAGAAAATGGGATTTTGTCCCTTAATGATTGGGGCCGTTTGGATGGATGATAAAATAACACAACAGTGGCAGAAAGGTGCGTGAGAAATGTGAGATCCCAGCTGTGGTCACAGCCCCTGCTCTCAGGGTGAGGGGCTGCAAAGAGCCCTCCCCTGTGTCCTCTGTCTTCCTTGCAAAGAGGCTCAGAACAGGAACCAAACGGGCTGTTTTAATTAAATAATAATTAAAAAGGCTCCAATTTCCACGTGACACAAAGCAGCACAGGAAGGTTGCTGTGCTTTCCTCTGGGAGCAGGCGGGGAGGGAGCAGCAGTTCCTAAAACTCCCTGGATTATTTTAAACGGGAGTTGTGTTTCACTTGATTGTTTGTATTTCTATTTAAGGGGCAGCAGAAAGCAAGGGGTGTTGCTATAAAAGGAGATTGGAGTTTAATTCCTCACTCCTGCCTGGGCTGGGCTCGCTGGGGTGGTACCAGTTGGGGAGAATAAATAATATACATGGAATGAGATGCAACCTCAGACAAAGCTGTCAGCAGGACATATTCCCACTCATTCCCTCTCTCCCTCCTCCCTCCCTGTCCTGCCCTTCCTTTCCCTTCCCGTGAGCTCAGCTCATTCAGGATGAAATTTGGAAGCCTGGGTTCAGGTCTGAGCTCTGTCCCTGCCTGCAGGGATGGTGTCAGGAGGCCAAAGTGATTCCCTGGGGCTGTCCCAGGACTCGCTGGGATGTTTCCCTCGCTGCAATTTGTGGTGGCAAATGCAAACAGCTCCTCAGTTTGGGGCTGGCTTCACTTTCCCTTCACTCCTGACCCCTGCCCTGCCCTGTCCTGGCCGGGACAAAGAAAGGAGAGTCCCAGGACCAGGCACAGCTCCTGTGTGTCCCCAGCCCCACACCAGAGTCAAGGCTGGCTCCCAGCTCTGCCAGTGAAATGCATTCCTGCTCCAAGCAGGAAATATGCACAGCTCAGCCTACAGCTGGGACTTTGGAATAATATTTGTTCTGAGCTCAGCTCCTCTGGGAGTTTGCAAACAGCTCAGGCCCAGCCTCCTGTCACCGTGGAGGATTTCACAATGGAGGCAGAATTGCTCTCCAGGGAGAGCTGCTGGGACAGCTCTGCCCTCAGGGACGGCTGCAGGGAGAGTTCACCGGCATGAGATTCTCCTGGATAAGCAGCGCTGGGAAAATCCATGGCACTGTGAACGCCAAACGCTCCCTGAGCAGTTACTGTGCGGCCCTGGCGTTCAAATGAACCAAATGTGACTTTCCAGTCCTTCATGGGGACTTCATGTGTCCCCTCAGGAGCCGCCCTGGCTGCTGTGGCCCAGCTCCTGTCATGTCCCTGGTGCAGCTGGCAGTGGCAGCTCTGACGGGGACTGTGCCAGGGTGGGCACAAGCAGGAGCAGAGTGCCAGGCTGAGTGGGGAGGAGGTGCAGGGCTGGGATGTGTCACATGCAGGTGTCACACATAGTGTCACACACAGGTGTCACAGGTGTCACACACAGGGGTCACACACAGGCGTCACACAGTGTCACACACCATGTCACACACAGGGGTCACACACAGGCGTCACACAGTGTCACACACCATGCCACACACAGGTGTCACACAGGTGTCCCACACCATGTCACACACACAGTGTCACACACGTGTCACACTGGGGTCACACACAGGTGTCACACAGGGGTGTCACACAGAGTGTCACACACACAGTGTCACACACAGTGCCATACATGTGTGTCCCAAACAGGTGTCACACACACAGGTGTCACACAGGTGTCACGGGTTTCCCACACAGGTGTCACACATGCATGTTACAAACACAGGTGTCACAGGTGTCACACTCAGGTATCAGACAGGTGTAACACAGGTGTCACACACACGGTGTCACTCACACAGTGTCACACACACAGTGTCACATACAGTGTCACACACAATGTCATACATGGGTGTCACACACAGGTGTCACACACACAGCTGTCACAGGTGCCACAGTGTCACAGGTGTCACACACAGGTGTCACAGGTGTCATACACAGGTGCCACACACAGTGCCATACATGGGTGTCACACACACAGGTGTCACACACGGGTGTCACACACCATGTCACACACGCAGGTGTCTCACGTGCCACACACAGGTGTCACAGGTGTCACACACAGGTGTCACAGCAGTGTCCAGGCTGTGCTGCCAGACCCAGTGTGTCCCAGCTGTGCTGCATCTCTGGGCACATCTGGGCACATCTGGCCATGCCCCGGAGCAGCGCCATTCTGTGAGCTGCAGTGACATCCAGTGGCTGTTCCCGCCGGGCCTCGGGCTGGGCTGGCACAGCAGCTCTGCAGCCCGCAGGGGAAATGCAGCTTTTGCTCCGAGCTCACAAAGCTCCTGGAGGCCCTTCGAGCCGCACAGAGATGGATTTGAACCTGCAGAAATATTTAAAATCCTTCAGAATTTCCTTTTTATCCTCCTCACTGCCCACAAGCTCTGGTTTACAAAGCCCCAAACCCTCCGCCCCACAGAAATATCTGAACCACAGCTGGGATTTATCCTATGCAGGGAAAATCCAGAGAGGTTCCTCCCACCCTGTTGTTTGATTTTTAGCAAAAGTCCTGCCTTGCTGATGTTTATGGCATGAAATCTTGGCAGGAAAAGGCCCAACATGTGCAGTTGGTGGCAGCTGTAGCTGTTCTGGAGTTACCATTGTAACAAATAATCCTCAAACCCCATCAAAGGAATAAGGTGCTGCTTTTCTGTTAAAGGGGTTTTTTTTGCATTTTAGAGCAAATAAAGAGTGTGGCAGAGACTGAGGGCTGCATGTGCTGGCAGAGCTGGAACTGAAACTGGGGTAAAGTGGGATTCACTGGGATCTGCTGGGATCATCAGCAGTGGAGCTGGCAGAGAGGGCAAGGCTGCAGCTTCAAAGCAGGAGATGATCAGAGGAGCAGCTGGGTCCTCTCTCCTCTGGTGCCCTTAGAGCTTGTGAGCAGATTTGGCACAGAAATAGACCCTGAACATGTGTTTTGTGAGCAGATTTAACACCAAAATAGCCCTTTACATGTGTTTTGTGAGCAGATTTAATACCAAAATAACCCCTTGCATCTGTTTTGTGAGCAGATTTAACACCAAAATAGCTCTGAACATGTTTTACACCCTGGTTTGTGTTTCCCTGCAGGAACCAGTGAAGACCTTTTCCAGGACTCTGAGGGGCGGGAGGGATCTGAGCCCATTGAGGAACACCAGTTTTCAGACCTCGAGGAATCTGACGACGATGACGACAATGAGGATGAGGAAGACGAGGAGGAAGAGGAGAGCCAAGACGAGCCAGTGCTGAAGCTGCCGGAAGGCAAACACGGCACTCCCCTGCTGCACTCTGCAGGGGCCTCCCCGTCTTCTCCAGAGGAAGGCACTGAAACATCCACAGCTCAAGAAGCTGCTGCCAGCACCCCGAAAGCAGGGGAAGGCCAGCAGGCCTCCTCCTCCTCCTCAGGGCTGGAGACCAAGTGGTCAGCAGACAGCAGTGACATTGCTGTGTGCCACAGCTTCCTGAGCCTCCACAGACCAGCTCTGACCTCCACCGAGCACCTGGCTCCTGCTGAGAGGGAGTCTGTCACAAGGCCACACATGTCCTTGGTCACGGACCTGTCGACCTCCAAAGACACCTCCCCGAGGAAAAGGTGGTCCCCGAGCCAGGACGGTGGCAGAGGGGGTGGCAGCAGCAGACCAATGATAGCGAGGAAGCACTTACTGACCAAAAACGAAACCTCCCCCAAACGCTTCTCCCCCACGGCGGAGCTGTCCTCCCTGAGGTGCCTGTCCCCAGGGAGGGGGCTGTCCCCCCTCCAGCGCCTCTCTCCCAGGAGGGAGGTGTCCCCCCTGAGATGTGTGTCCCCAAGGCTCGAGCTGTCGCCCAGCAGGCACCTGTCCCCCCGGAGGGAGCTGTCCCCCAGGACAGGCCTCCCCCCAGATGGAGAAGTGTCCCCTGCCAGGCACTCGTCGCCCAGCAGAGAGATGGCATCCCTGAGGTACTTCTCCCTGAAGAAAGTCTTGTCTCCAGGCTGCTTGGAGCTGTCCAGGTGTCCACCCCCTGGCCAAGAGGACTTGCCTGGCACTAGCAAATCAGCAGAGGACAAAGTTCCAAGCTCATATCAAGCCCAGCCCGGGATATTCTCTTCGATGCCTCTACCTCACAGGTTCTTTGGCAAAAACTTACAGCTCTACGAGTCCAAGCTGGTAAGTCCAGTGCCCTGCTGCCCTCTGGTCCCCACAGGGTGGTCTCTGATGTGGTTTTTGGTGAAGGCTGTGATGCAGAAGTGCACAGGGACTCTGTGACCACTGTCACAGGGGACAGCAGTGGGTTTTGCACCCATTTGGGTCCTGCCCTTCTCAGTTAGAGAGAAATAAAGTTATCCCTTCTCCTAGGGGTTATTCCCAGCCAGTCCTGCTGGGACAATCAGCAAGGATGACCTCTTAATGATTAATTGGCACGAAGAGCCCTTTTGTTCCTGGGAATTTCATTCCCATCCCTGAGGTTTCCCTGGCTGGGGTGGAGCTGTGTCCATTTTCCAGGGATCAGTGACCTGAGCCAGCTCTGCAGCAGCCCTGGCTGAGCCTGTGTCCACCCACAGCCAGCTCTGCTGGATGAGCTGCTGAGAAATGTTTGTTTGGACATCTCTCATTTCATCTCACTTCTCTCTTCAGCCCAGAGAGGGGTTTCCCACTGGTCCACAACATTATTTAATCTCTCTGCTGGACAAATCAAATCCTGTGGGTAAAGGAAAATCCCAGTGCTGCAGGCAAGATTAATGTGGGGTTTGGTGGAATATTTCCTGTTCCTGCTGGAGTGCCTGGCTCTGCTGCCAGTTGTGCTGATGAACATGAGATCCACTCGCTGTGGGGAGAGGCTGCAGCCCTCAGGGACTGCACTGGGGACAAAGAGAGGCTTTTATTGAAGCCCTGCCACCCCAATTCTGAGCCAGGGCTTCTGCAGACCTTTCTCCCACGTCCATGCTAACCTTCTGTCCTGTGGTGCCTCCTTCCTCCTCCTTTCCACTCTGAGTCTTTGTCTCACCTTCTCAGAGACTCTCTTTTCATTTAGATCCAAACCTTGGCTTCCTTTAATGCTGTTTCCCTTTCCTGTCAATTCACTGGTTGTGGTGAATCTCAGGGCTCTGGGAACTGTCATCCTCTGACTCTTCTGTCAGGATAGCTTCCTGCTGCCTCTGCTTGGAGCAAATCCCCTCAGCTCCCAGATCCACAGTAGGAGACAATGTTTCAAGCCCTGCTTGTCTGTCATTCCCACCTTTCAGCTCCATTGTTCACATTTACCTTTTGGCTACCTTTTCCTGCTCGTTTTCTGCCCCCAGAGCCACCACTGTTACTTTTCCGTGTGTGTGCCTCCAAAGCAACAGCAAAACCCGAATGGAAAAACATCCCTTTATCAGCACGATGGACAGCTGGGCTTACATTGCAAAATTAACATTCCTGCTGAGGCCACAAGAGACAGACAGGGCAGAGAAGGCTTTATCAAGTCCCAAGCAGGGCTTGAAGATGATCTTAGCTCAGTTCCAGTGTCAGGCTTGCTGCCAAGTCTCACCACAACCATCTCTCTTCCCACTGGCCCTTGCTTAGGGCAGTCTCTCCTGGTGGTGATTGTTGCACCACTGAAATATTTGTTTGGGGTTTCCCAGCATCCCTGAAGTGATTTAGCCAAGGTTTCCTGTGGATAAGTGACATTTAGCAGTGTTTGGGCTTGTCACTGCTGACCCAGCACACATTCCTTTGGTGGCTCTTCCTTTTTCTCTTTCCCGTTCTCATTTGCTGCTTTCCTCTGCTGCTTCTTCAGAGATCCAGCTAGGATCAGGGAATTATTCCCCGTAATCTTACAAAGAAATGTGCCCTCCAGTGGATCCTCACATTTTATCTCCAACCCCATCTTAATTGAAAGTTGAATTCAGTTTCTGTTGCTTCCTCTTCTTAAGAGTCCTGTGCAGGGATTTAGTTATAACCTCATCACTAATTAATCCATTTCTGTTTAGCCACATATCTCTCCATGATGTACGTTAGGAAACTATGGGAAGCACCGAGAGAGAAAGAGGAAAAGGTAAAATGTAGGGTCTGAACCCTTGATTTGCACAGAGCACCCCATGAGGGTGGTGGTGGGGACCCACTGCTGGGTGTGCACTCAGCAGCTGTAAGGATGCAATCCTGCTTTAGGAAAGCACAGTGAAAAGAAATGAACGAATAAATAAGTATAGAAATAACCTCATTCTGGGCTCTCAGGAACCCCCTGCACTGACAGGGATCTGAAGCAGCTCAGCTGACAGCAAACACTGGCAGCTCTGCTGGTGTTTCAGAGGCAGTTCTGACAGTAGGGGTGATGGTTTTAAACTAAAAAAGGGGAGATCCAGACTAGAGCTAAGGAGGAATTGTTTTACTCTGAGGGTGGGGAGGCCCTGGCACAGGGTGCCCAGAGAAGCTGTGGCTGCCCTTGGATACCTGGAAGAGCCCAAGGCCAGGTTGGTTGGAGCTGGGAGCAGCCTGGGACAGTCAAAGATGTCCATGCCCATGACAGGGGGTTGGACCAGATGGCCTTTAAAGGTCCCTTCCAACCAAACAGTTCTCTGATTTTGTAATGATCCAGGCCTAGGCCAAATCCCTGGATTGGTGCCCCAACACACCATGGGCACATTTGTCCCAGAAGGGAAACGCTGTGGGTTCTGCCGCTCCTCACCTTCAAGGTTTGGGGCTCTACATCTCCCTCAGCTGCTTGACCTCCCTGAAATGAGAATAAAACTGAGAATAAAACAGTCCTTGCAGTGCTGCCGAGGCCTGGCCCGTGTGTCACACTGACCCAGCTCTTCTTTTCCCCGGCACAGAAGATGGAAGCCCGCAGCCCGCCCTGCTCCCCCGTGTGCCCCCGGCCCCTGCAGGCCCCTCACGACCCCCACGGCCGAGGGGAGGAGAATGTCTTCAGCCACCTCCCGCTGCACTCGCAGCAGCTCGCCAGGACCCCGTACCCCATGATCCCCATCGGGGGCATCCAGATGGTGCAGGCCCGGCCCAGCTCCCACGCCAGCCTGGTGCCCGGGCCCGTGCTGGCCCTGCAGGCCGGACACCTCTGCCCCGCTGCCAGCGGCCTCGCCCAGCCCGGCCGGGCTGCCAGGACGGACGAGGAGCCCCAGAGCCCTCCAGAGCCCTCATCGGCCTCCGTGTCCCCCGTGGCCAAGGTGTCCAAATACACGCTGTCCCTGGAGCCGGCGGGCGGAGGTTTCTCGGAGGAGAAGACGAGGACTAGCGAGCTCCAGCAGCAGCAGGAGGAGCGCGGGCCTGCGGCCAAGGCCGAGCCAAGCCCGGCGGAGCCCTTGGTGTGCCCGGGCAGCCCCAGCACCCCCCAGCAGCCCTCCAATGGCACGGGCAAGCAGCACACGGGCAGCTCGAGCCCCCCTCCGGAACCAGCCTGCACTTTGATGTCAGCCCCCTCGGCAGCCCCCGGCCACTCCAGCCCCGCTCCCTGTGGTGCTGGGGCCTCCCCGGAGAGCCCGGCCCGCAGCCAGAGCACCCCGGTTTAGGTCAAACTCACCGAAAGGTGGAGGGAAACGCGGGGATGCTCACACCTCCGCCAGCTGTTCCACCTTTAGGCTTCCTCTGTAAAATCAACAGACATTTGCAACACTATTTCCTTTAGTATAATCATAAGAAGCACTCTAGCGAATGACCAAACCCATGGAAAATTCCTGGTTTTCTTTGTCCCAGTCTGGTATTATCTCCACATGTATGCAGTTACTTGTGCCTTTTTCTATACCTTTTGTTGCTTGAAATGTACAAAACTGTTTGAGGCTGTGAATATTTTTTTAGAGTTTTTTGGAAAGGGGGTTTGTTAGACCTTGTCTTTTTTGCCATTTAGGTGTGTGTAATCCTGGGCCTGAGAGATGCAGAAAGGAAAGGGTTAAGCATTTTAAAGAGGAAGAAGATGCACTGAAAACAAAAGCAAAACAGAAAAAAACATTTTTTTATATTGATTAAATGATTAAAAAAAAAAAAAAAGAAAAACCCCCAAATCCTTGCTCCTGTGTACAGAAGTTTATGATTCATATTTATTACATGCTTTATTTAATTCTTGCAAAGTGCTTGGTTTTTTTGTTTTGTTTTGTTTTTTCCTCGCATCCCTATGGTTGTGCTTTAAACAGTTGAAACTGCTTTACATTTGAAAACCGTGTTTACCCTGACCTTGTGACTGAAAGTAGCACTTCCTTGAGCAGGGGAGATTCGTTGTGTGCAGGGAGAGAAAGCGTCCCTCGAAAAAGAGGAAAATGAACCACAAACACCCCTCCCTCCTGCAGAACCCAGCAAAGCACTTTTCTAAAAAAAAAAAAAGAAAAAAAAAGAAAAAAAAAAAAGAAAACAAAAAGGGGGACCAAAAAAACTTAAAAAAAAAAAAAAAAAAAA
>VRYO01001760.1:5285923-5303230 GCA_009812075.1 Sialia sialis | reverse complement strand
TCAAGCCCAACCTGTGAGCGAATCCCACCATCCCCAGTGAGCCACCCCACAAAGGGCAGGGTTTGTGGGGCAGAAGGGCTCCAGGAAGGCAGGGAGGGGCAGGCTGAGCGATGGGCTGAGCACGGGCCAGGGAGGGAGGGCAGCCCAGGATGGGCACCAGGACTGGGGCTGTGCCTTGCTCGGGACTCTGCTGCGAACAAGAAGGGCCTGGCCCTGCCTGCAGGGCTGAGTGAGGCAGCACTGACAGAGCCAGGGGACACAGCCCCAAGCTGTGCCACGGAGATACAGAACATTAGGAAGAAGTTTTTCGTGGAAAGAATGATAAAATACTGGAATGCTTTGCCTGGGGAGGTGGTGGAGTCACCATGCCTGGATGTGTTTAAGAAAAGACTGGATGTGGCACTGGGTGCCGTGGGTTAGTTGAGGGTGTGGGTTGGACTCCATGATCTTGGAGGTCTCTTCCAACTCAGTGATTCTGTGAATTCTGTGAGTGCCAGCAGCCCAAACACCACCAGGGCTGGGACCTGTGCAGTGTGCAAAACCTGGCAGAATAACGCCCAAAGCAGCAGCCTGAGGGTTACTGCAGCCGATCCCTCCCGAGGGGTGTTGGCTGTGACCTCATCCTCCCAACAGGCAGAAAAACAAACCAAAAATCACCTGATAACAACCCCGTGGGGTCACCAGTGTCCCCTGGCAGCCTCAAAAGGGGCACAAAAAGACAGGTGCAGAAGCTACCAGGGGATGCCTGAGGTGTCAGCTTTTCATTTCATAGAATCACAGAATCACCAAGTTGGAAGAGACCTTCAAGATCATCGAGCCCAACCCATGTCCTAACACCTCAACTAACCCTGGCACCAAGTGCCACATCCAGTCTTTTCTTAAACATGTCCAGGGATGGTGACTGCACCATCTTCATTTCAAACTGGTGTCTCCTAATGTGTCCTCCATAAACCCACAGCTCCTGTGCCCAGAGGATGAAGTGGAAATCTTGGCTTTCATCATTAGCAGGATGCAAGCAGCCATTTCCTCTGGGTTATGGGGGAAAAGCTGGAAGTGTGTCCCTGTGTGCCTGCCAGGAGGGATTTACACCCCTGGGAAATACAGGAGTCTCCACTGCCTGCCTGGGGCACCTGCTCACATCCCTCAGGAATGTGGTTCTGACTCTTCCAAAGGGACAAAGAACAAAGTTTTCAGGGACAGATGAGATAAAAGCTGGAGTTACATGGCCTGACTGACCCTGCTCTCCCTGCCTGTATCCCAGGTGATCCATCAGAGGATGAGAGATGGGTTAAACCCTCCCAGGTGTTCAAGAGGAGCCAACACCAGCCAGACTTTGGTTCTGTGCTCAGGAGCTGAGGATGTGGGAGTCAAACCCATCCCGGACTGAAAGGACCCTGTGCCCTGCCCTTGGGACTCCCCTTATCCAGGTAACCATCACCCCCTTTAACCCTAAACAATTCCTGTGTGATGAATTTGCTTTATTCTCCCTGGAATTCCAGCTCAGCTGCACAAAGGGCATGGTTTCAGCAAGAGGTGGCAGTGGGTGAGCACACACATTGTATTATTTATCTCAGCAGGTCTTTCCCCATTTTCACTGCAAATTGCAGTTTAGGCTACAACTCTGCCCAAGCTCTCCAGTCCTAAAGGAATGCAGAATTCCAGCTGGAATATTTGGGTTAGGAGATGAAATCCCAAACTCCCAGAGGGAGGGTTGGCTCTGTGGTCCCAACATTTGGGGAAACCTTTGGTCCTGGAAGAGTGTGAGCTCTGGGAATTCCAGCACTGCCATGCTGCTGCTGGATTGTTC
Source organism: Sialia sialis (assembly GCA_009812075.1). Classification (NCBI taxonomy): domain Eukaryota; kingdom Metazoa; phylum Chordata; class Aves; order Passeriformes; family Turdidae; genus Sialia; species Sialia sialis. The sequence continues at coordinate 5,301,423 of VRYO01001760.1, read as the reverse complement.
AGTCCCACAGCACTTCTTCCTCTCAGCTTTCTGCTCCTGGAACCAGCTTGTTTGCTGAGAATCAAACATTTTCACTATAAAAATAGATTTCCAAGTGCCGTGGCTGCAAAGAGAGCTGGAAACCATGACCTTATCTTTCCTAACATATGGGAAAAATGAAGGCTGCACAATGTGTTATTCCTGCGAGCTCATAACTTTGGAGACACGAGGCCAGCAGGGCCCTGTGTGACACCGAGCTCCAGCAGAGAGCTCTGGTTTTAAGATCTCTGTAACCCATTAGGGTGCAAATTCATGAAAGGAGTCGGGCTAGATAAAAACCAGGTGGTGTTTTAAGGTGAGTATTTTGCTTGAGGAAGGGATTTTCATATTTTTTTTTACAAGCTCCTTGTTTGTGGCTGTTGGCTGGGATGTGGGTGCTGCTGGGCTGTCACTCAGTGCCAGCTGGCAGGGGACACGTGTGGGGAGAGGAGGGGATGAGGGTTATGGGGAAGGAAGCCAGGATGGATGGATGGATGGGTGAGGGTATGGGGAGAAGCCTCTGAAATGCAGGTTTATATTGCTCAGTGGAAGAGCCCAGCTTCTTGAGACACTGCAGTGGTGGCTGTGTGAGATCCCAGCTGATCCTGCTCTGAAAATCCCATTTTCCAAGCCTTCCTGGCTCTCTGTGAACATTTGTGCAGTTATCTTCCCCTTTCTGAGCTCTTCCTTCAGGGCCAAACCCCACAACTCCCAAACTCTCTCAGGGCACCAGGAGCTGGGCTTTAAATCCTTCTCTCCAGCCCAGGCAGCAGCAGGAGCCTCTCAGGCTGCCCAGGGCAGCAGCAGTGATGGCTCCTGCTAACAGCAGCCCCATCTTCTGGGACTTTATATCTCTGACTGGAGACCTAATAAGTGCTGAATTGGTGTGTGATTTAATGAGGAGAACTTCAAAGCTGCTCTTTCCACACCTAATTCACTCATCAGGACTAATAACTGCAATGGGCAGTGGTTTTGTTGTGTTGTATTTTATTTATTTCCTCCTAGTAATTTATTATTTACCCAGTTGCTTTACAGCTCCTAATTTGATAAGTGCAATAACCCAGGGGTACTGCTTCAGAGAGGAGGAGAAGCTGTGAAATCCAGCAGCCTCTGCTTTGCTGGACACCAGAGGTCCCATTATAACGTTTTAAACCCTTTATGACATTGGCAAGGAGCAGATGTGGAGCTCTGAGCCTCGCCAGAGCTCCATTCCCAAAATGTGCTGGCAGGATGGCAGCGCTGGGTCTCCTGTGGATTTGTGTCCTGGCATCCAAATTCCCCACGTGCCCAGCACCAGGATAAATAAGAATTCACTCTGTCCTGGCACTGCCCTGGCAGCTTGGACACTGCTGGAGCATCAAGAATTCCCTTTTGTCTTTTTCCCACCTGAAGCATCCTTGAGGTCCTGCAGCTGCCTGGATCTCCTTGGATATCTTCCAGCTGTATCCTGGGGAGGAACCTGAGCTGAGCTGTGCCCCCGAGCTCCTCCTCAGATGTGATTTCTCTGAGCTGGGCGTTCAGAGCTGCTCCCCCGTCCTTCCCCTTCCCCATTTCCCATCGTCGGCTTTCAAAGCACTTTTGCAGACATTAAAGAGCTGTTCCCCAGAACCCCAGAGGCTGCGGCTGAGCCGAGCCTGCTCTGAAATGTTCCTGCTGTTGCTGAGATACCGGCTGGAGCTCGCTGCAGCCGCCAGCCTTTTTATGACAGCCTCAGCTCGCTCCGAGGTTAGGTCATCCCGCAGATAAAAACCCAGCCAGGGATGTGGCCGAGCAGGGATCCCGCTGGGAGCAGCACCCGGCAGGACCAGGGATGCTGCTCGGCATTCATCAGCCCTTCAGGCAAACTCGCAGCCTCCTTTCCTGCTCTTGCACCATCCTTTTCCCACCGATTTATCCATCCTTGGGGCACCGGCCGTGCTTTGTGCAGGCTTGAAAGAATTCCGGCTGTTAATCAGGCACTTCTGGAGAAGGGGAAAGTCCTCATAAACCTGCAGCGAGTTCCCCTGCTGCTAATTAGCAGCTGATCCATTTTCCTCTGGATTTAAGTGGGAAAATAGCAGGATCGGGAAGAGCCACATTCCTGGCCCATGAGCTATTCCCAAACAGGCAGCCCTGGGAGCATCCAAGGCGAAATCGCAGCTCGCTTTTCCTGCCAGCGGAGCACGAGGAAAAGGGGCTGCCTTTCCCATTTCGGGGCTGCTGCTGCTCGGAGCCAGCACAAATTGCAGCCAGATTTGGGAGGTGGGCGGGCAGGGACCCACCCGGGCTGCTGGCCACCGGGCTGGGCTCAGCCAGGAGCAGCACGAGCCATCTCCGGGCTGGGGGTGCAGATCCACACAGAAATTCAGGGTCAGCCCCCCCTGCCCAGGGGTGAAAGGGAGAGCTGTGAGCAGCACTGAGGGCTCTGCAGGGCTGAGCCTCTCGTGGCACAGGGAGCAGAGCTCTGGTTCTGAGCTCAGCACAGCAGCCTCGGGCTGTGCCACAGCAGAGACCCCTGGAATTCTCTCCCCCAGTCCCCAGCAGGGTGAACTGCTGGTGAATTGTGCACCTCACTGGGGTCTGCAGGCACCACAATCATGGGATCACAGAATCATTCAGGCTGGAAAAGGTTCTGAGATCATGAAGTCCAATCTTTGGCTCAGCACCACCACAGCAACAAAACCACGGCACTGGGAACCACATGGAAGTGTTTGCTGAGCAGGGATGGGGATCCAAACCCCCCTGGGCAGTTCCAATCCCTGAGCTCCCTTTCCATGGGGAAATTCCTGCTGCTGTCACCCTGAGCCTCCCCTGGCCCAGCCTGAGGCCGTTCCCTCTGCTCCTGTCCCTGTTCCTGGAGCAGAGCCCGACCCCCCCGGCTGTCCCCTCCTGTCAGGGAGTTGTGCAGAGCCACAAGGGCCCCCTGAGCCTCCTTTTCTCCAGGCTGAGCCCCTTTCCAGCTCCCTCAGCCTTTCCTGGGGCTCCAGACCTTTCCCAGCTCTGTTCCCTTCCCCGTGTCCACCCCTCTGTTCTTGCAGAGCAGTGGTGGTGGCCTTGGGGCCGTTCTCATCCCAAATCCCAGCTCCTGAGGCTGTCCCAGGCACAAGGATTTGCAGGGTTCCCAGTTTGAGTGGAGGTGTCTGGTGCCCCCTCCAGCCTCTCTAAGGGGCTTTGAAGGGATGATGCTGCTGGCAGATGGAGTTAAAATGAGCCTGCAGGGATGAGACACGACAAGATTGGCTTAGCAGGGCTGGCGTGCTCCTCTTGCCAGCTCCTCCCAGCCCTGTGTCAGGCAGGTGTGCTGGGCAGAGGCTTCTCCTGAGGAGCAGCTCATTGTTTTTCTGGAGCTCTGATGAATTGCCTGGGGAAGCTGTGGGTCACGCCAGGCACTGCAGCCCCTGGGCAGGGAGCATTTGGGGATGCTGGGCAAGGAGCCAGGAGGGCACCGTGAGCCCCTGCAGGGTGGCACAGGCAGCAGGACGGTCCGGAGGTGTCCCCAATGTCCCCATTCCCCAGGAGTGGGGCTGGGAGCAGGGGGATGAGGAGGAGAATGATCCTGGGGGAGAAAAATCCCTCGTGGGCCCTGCTGGTCCCACAGACATCCCTGAGAACATTACAGAGAAGGGTTTGAGGCCAGAAGAAACAAAGGATCAGGGTTGGGGTTTTGCTGGGTGTTCCCCCACCCCACAGCAGTTTCCCCTGGTGGGCTCTGCTCTCCCAGCTGCCCCCAGCCCTGGCACGGTGCTGTGGGGCTGGGAAGCCCCCAGACCCTCTCCTCTGTGATAATTACATTCCTCTAAGCAAAGCAAGGCCTTTTCCCAGCCCCCTTCAGCCCAGCAGTGCCCTAAATCCCCCACATGTGTCACCTCAGTTGGGGGGTCCAGCTGGGGCAGTGGGTAATGAGGGGAGGAGGAGAAGGAAGAAGAAGAAGATTTTCTGCTGTCCCTGTCTTAGAGCTCCATCACAGGGCAGCTCCCTGGCATGAGCCACTCTCAGAAGGATCAAAACAAGATTTGTGTCACCCCACACGAGGCTGGGGCTGCTGAGGACACCATTTCAGTGCCACCCATGACAGGGCTGTGGGGTGATGGGGACACCATTTCAGTGACAGGGTTTTAGGGTGATGGGGACACCATTTCAGTGCCACTCTCCCTGTCTGGCTGAACCTCCCAACCAGAGCAGCAGCAGCAGCAGCAGCAGCATTTTCAGTGCTTCCTCCCTTCATCCCAGCAAGTCCCTCGCTGTCCTTGGGGCCAGGTTCCCACCAGAGCAGCACCCCCAGCCGCACCCAGGGAAGGAGATGCCCCCTCCCATCCCCTCCCATCCCCTCCCAGGGATGCTGGGCTGCTGCGATCTCCATCTGCCACGGGAGCTGCAGGTGAACCATGCGCGTCCACCGAGTGCCATCTAGTGGGATTTTATCTCACCATCCAGATTTCTTCCAAAGAAACCCCCTGCATTTGCTTAAACACCCCAGCGCAGTGCACGTCCGACAGGAGAACCCGGACTAATTAATGCAAATTCTCCCTCTCGCTCGTTCTCCCTGCAGCTCCTTCCCAGCGGTGATCCTGCACTGCCCTCCTCGCATAATGTCTGGATTTCCTGGCACCAGATCAATCTTGATTTAGAGGAGGGAAATAATGCAGGTTTTTAGGGCTGCTACGGGGTGGAGAACTTTTGTAAAATCTCCATCCTATTCTAAAATTTAAATTCCCTTGTAAGATACAGAGGGGGTTTCTGCAGGGACATTGTGCGTTCCCCTGTGCTGGTGACACTCCACAGCACATTTGGGAAGGATGTGGCTCCTTGCAGCACATCCCTGCTCTGCTCTGCCTGCCCCTCCTTCAGGGCCAGCAGCAGGAAAAGCCTGATCCTTGTGGCCCTGGTTGTCCCTGTCAGCTGTGGGTGACACCGGGCTGCACCCACAGCTCCTGCTTGGCAATGCCAGGAATGAGAGGGGAACAACAACAGCACGGACAGGAGGGGACCAGGACTGCAGGAAACTGGGAGAAACTGGGAGAAACACTCATTGTCCCATGGAAAAACCCATGGATGTGCCCTGGGCTGGTGCCCACACCCCCTGTGCTCACAGCGACACTTTGTGACCTCAAAGAAATGCAAATGTACCCCTAAACAGGAATAAACAGTGACACAGTCTCTGTCCCTCCATCACACACCCTTTAGATAATGTGGAATTATCCTCCAGGGTTGTATGAGGGATTTGGGGCTGGAAAGGGCCAGCCCTGTGCTCAGGGCCTGGTTTAAAGCTGCTAAAGGCTCAGATACAGCCTGGGATGAGGATTTTCCTGCCCTTCCCTTCCCATTTTTATCCTCACAGCCCTGCCCACCAGCAGCTGGTCCCTAGGCTCCAGCTGTGGAGCCAGCTGTTCTCTGCTGGCTGGGCTCTGAGGCTGGAGGAGGCTCCTGCAGGGAAATGCTGCCACAGGGATGCAGGAGATGTCCCTGGTGAGGGAGGGTGACTCCCTCTGCCCAGCCAGGTCACCTGCACTGGGGACACTGGGAACACAAGGCAATGCTTGAAGGAAAATGCCAAAGAGCACTGGGGAGAGGCTGAAACTGCTGGAACCTCCTTTGTTCAGAAAAACTTTTGTTTCTGTGGCAGAATAAAGGTGTGCCTGATCAGCTGGAGAGGAGAAGGTTGTGGGGAGACCTCAAAGCCCCTTCCAGCATCTCAGGGGGCTCTGAGGAAACTGGGAAGGAACTGTTCAGCAAGAACTGGAGTGACAGGACAGAGAGGAAGGGCTTCAAACAGAAAGAGGGAAAATATTTGGGGTTAAATAGATGGAAGGAATTGTTCCCTAGGGGAGTGGGGAGGAGCTGGGATGGAATTCCCAGAGCCACTGTGGCTGCCCCTGGATCCCTGGCAGTGTCCAAGGCCAGGCTGGATGGGACTGGGAGCAGCCTGGGACACTGGGAGGTGTCCCTGCCATGACAGGGGGTGGCACTGCATGACCTTTAAATGTCCCTTCCAACCCAAACCACTCTGGGATTCCTAAATCACATCTGCCATAGCTCCAGTGATGTGATACTGGTTTATCCTGAGGCCTTAAAATCAGGAAAAAAAATCATCAGCTGATCAAATGTTATTGTTCAAAATGAAGCCTGAATTTGGCTTTTCTTTCAGAATGAAATGAGAAAGGAGGAGTTGCCAGAGCAGTGTCGTTTCTGCTGCTTTTGTGAGCCCACTGTGCCTCTCTGCCAGAGCCAGTCCTAGACAGCATTAATTATCCTTTACCCAAAGCAGCACCTCACCAGGCCTCACCTTGTGTGAGCCCTGAGAAGGTAAAAGGATCAATCTCGAGCTCTGTCCCTGGGTTTATTTGCACACTCATCACCAAATCTGCAGCACCACCACCCCCCCAGGAGCCCCCACCCTCAGCAGAGCCCTGGCTGTGCCTGGGGAGTGCTCTGGGCTCCATCCAGGTCTCCATGAGTTGTGTCTCGATGGAATTCCTCCCTCCTGCCCAGGATGGCCCCACGTGAGCTGCAGAAAGGCTCCATGGAAGCCCCAAGCCAGCTGGAGCTCGGCATTCCCCAGTGGGATCCCTGGGCTTGGAAACATTTAGCTTGGCTCTGGCTCCTGTCTCGGCACTCTTGGCTGCTGCTGGGCTCCCTTGTTTGCTGTCATTAATCCTCTGATAGTCCTGGAGCCGGGAGGAGCCTCCCTGGGAAAAGGCTCCGGGTTCATTCCCGGGATCAGCCTTCACAGCCAAGTCCTGCTCCTGCTTCTCCTGAGGGGGAAGGAAGGAGAAGTTGTTCAATTGATGCCAAATGAGTTCCCCTTCTCAATTTATATGAGACAGGGGAGCACAGCCCCATCCTGCAGCTGGGAGTCACCACTGTGCAGAATTCTCCTGCAGGCAGAAATCTCCACTATCTGAAATTCTCCTGCAGGGAGAAATCACCACTATCCAAAATTCTCCTGCAGCTGGGAATCATCACTATCCAAAATTCTCCTGCAGGTGGGAGAGTCACCGCTATCCAAAATTCTCCTGCAGGCAGAAGTCACCACTATCTGAAATTCTCCTGCAGAGAGAAGTCACCACTATCCAAAATTTTCCTTCAGGTGGGAGTCACCACTACCTGAAATTCTCCTGCAGGTGGGAGAGTCACCACTCTCCAAAATTCTCCTGCAGGCAGAAGTCACCACTATCCAAAATTCTCCTGCAGGTGGGAGTCACCACTCTCCAAAATTCTCCTGCAGGCAGAAGTCACCACTATCTGAAATTCTCCTGCCTGCTCCTAAAGTCACACCAGGAGGGCTGCTCAGTGCAATGCCACAATCCAAGGGAAAACATCCCTCTGTTGAAGTTTCTCTTGGACTTAAGGATTTCCTGGTGTCTCTCATCCCTCCTGGGCCCCCTGCCACCGCCGTGGTCCCCCCAGGAGAGCTGGGCTCAGGGTGGGGTTTGAGGCTGGCTCAGGCTGTTGGGCAGGGGCCATAACCCAGCACTGTTTATCTAAAACAGATCCCAACTTGGACCAGTCTGCTCTCCAGAAACCTTGGCCAAGCCAACATGGAAGCAGCAAAGGGGCCCTTTTGGGAATTTGGCCCAAGCAGAGTCAAAGCTGCTGGTGGGGGTCCAGGAATTGGGATTGATTCTGCCAGCAGCCCCCCCTCAGCACAGCGAGGGGCTGGGGCTGGCCCAGGAGTGTGAAACCTCACCCAGGGGCCTCCTGGTGCCCAGAACTCTTGGCTCAGCACCTGGAACCAGGGCTGAGATGGGAATGTGGGGAAGGGGCCCTGCCTGGGACCAGCTGCTGCCATTGCTCCCTTGGGGACACATCCAGGGGGGACCTGCTGGGGACAGGGACATAGCAGAGAATCCAGAGGGGATCCATGGGGACACAGCAGAGAATCCACAGAGGATCCATGGGGACACAGCAGAGGATCCAGAGGGGATCCATGGGGACACAGCAGAGAATCCACAGAGGATCCATGGGGACACAGCAGAGAATCCAGAGGGGATCCATGGGGACACAGCAGAGAATCCACAGAGGATCCATGGGGACACAGCAGAGAATCCAAAGTGGATCTGCAGAGGGCTCCTGGCTTTGCCCCTGTGTGACACGACCTCTCTTCTTGGGATCACTGTCTGGATACAGTTCCCAGACCTACAGAGAACAACAGAACAACATCCCCAGAGGAGGGGAGAACCTCCATGGCCCTTCTGCATCCTCAGGACCTTGTGAGTGCAGAGGAGTGCTGGAAACAGGGTGTGACAGGGAACTGGGGCTCCACACTCACCCAGGGTGGCTTTGCAGCCCTTCTGAGTGGCACAGATGACCCAGAGAAGGTGCCTGGTGTCCCTGAGGGGGGTGAGGAGTGGGGCACTGAGCCTGGCTTCACTAATTCCAGCCACTTCTTGGCTCACCCCTGCTCGGTGACAGTGCTGCAGCTGGCTGCAGGAAGGATGCACAGCAAGGAGGGACCTGCACTGGAGCTGGGGGGTCTGTGGAGCTCTGGGATCAGCTCTCAGTGCTTTCAGCTCTGCATGCGAGGCTGTCCCAGGCTGACTCTGGGACAGAGGGACAGAAGCATCATATGGCAAATTCCACAGAGATTCCTTTAATATCCAGCAGCTCTGTGAAGGGGGGCAGGGACAACAGCTCCCTGCTGAACTGGGGACAAAATGGGGTTTTATGGGGAAAGCAAGGGTGGTACCAAAGGGGGAAAGACCAATGGGTTACAAAGGATTGCCATGGGTACTGGGGAGTGGTGGGATCACTGAAATCCCTGGGATAGCTCAGCATGGCAGCAGGATGTGCCACCTAAGGAGGGTTGAGAAAAGCAAATCACAGATTATTCAAGGCACATCTCTCCAGGCCAGAGGTGTGGTCAGAGCCATGGCAGGTGTGCCAGCCTCCACACCTCCCCCAAAAGCTGCCAGGGCGCCCTGGCTGAGGGGATGAAGCGCTCAGAGGAAGAGATGTGTGCCAGCTGGGGATGCTTGTGGGCACAAGCAGCTTGTGGACACGTTTTCTCCGCTGGAACCCGGGGAGCTCCGCGGTGCTGCTGGACCAGCTCAGCCCAAAACACAGGGGAGGGACCAGGAAAAGGACCCAAAACTGAAGAATCCCTGAGTGACGGGCACGGAGAGCAGCCTCGCAGCTTTTGCCATCTCCCTGCTGGCAGACAGAGCTTGGAACCTGCCTGGCTTCCCAAGGAGAAGCTCTGTGCGATCCCTGCAGAGCCCACGCTGCCAGGTTCTTTTTGGGCTGCCTTACATCACCAGGATGGAGCAGGCAAACAAGAAGCGTGTCCCGGATCGGGGAACGTGAGCAGGGCGAGAGCTCAGCCGCCGGGGCATGAGGCAGCAGCTATTTATAGGCGGCAGATTGCTAATAACTGGCACGGGAAGGCTTGGGTGGCTCATTCACTCCTCCCACAGCGGAGACAAAGCGCTCGGCTCCATCTGAAGCGCTGCCAGCCCGCTGCCATCTGAGTCAGCCCCAGCCCCAGCTCCCCGAGCCCGGCCGGGGCTCGCAGCCCGCTCAGCCCACCGGGAACGGTGAACCGAGCTGGTGTCGGTGCTGCTGAATTCATCCCCAGACCCCAAATGCTCCGGCTCACCCCCGCTGCTGCAGCTCCTTGTCCTGCTCGTCCTGCCCAGGCTCCCTGGGCTGACCCCAGCTGTCCCCGAGATAAAGGCTCAACAGTCTCTGACGTCAAAAACCTACAGGTTTAGACTTTTTTTATTTTATTTTTTTTTCTCATGGCAGTTTTTAATTACTGTATAAATTAATTTTAAATTGTGTGTTATATTACACAATTTGTGATATAACAAATATATGATATATAATGATATATATGAATATATATCATATACATGAATATTTGGTATATAATGATCTAACAAGTGTTATATCAGCTTTGTGCAGTTGCTCAGCAGTGAATGAATGAATGGGATATGAGAATGAATGACCTCACCTGGCTTTTATCCATGCCCTGAGCTCCCTGGAATTGTCAGAGCAAGGCTCAGATTGGGGACCATATCAGGCATGGCAAAGGTGTGACATTTCCTTAAATTCCACCCAGTGTCACCCCTGCCATGGCAGGGACACCTGCCATTGTCCCAGGTGCTCCCAATGTCCAGCCTGGCCTTGGACACTGCCAGGGATCCAGGGGCAGCCACAGCTGCTCTGGCAATTCCATGCCAGCCCTGCCCACCCTGCCAGGGAACAATTCCTTGCCAAGATGCCATCCAGCCCTGCCCTGTGGCAGTGGAAGCCATTCCCTGTGTCCTGTCCCTGCAGGCCTTGTCCCCAGTCCCTGTGCAGCTCTCCTGGATCCCTTCAGGCCCTGCCAGGGGCTCTGAGCTCTGCCTGGAGCCTTCTCCTCTCCAGGGAGCACCCCCAGCTCTCCCAGGCTGTATTTTCGCTGATTTTGGTGTCTGATTCAAGTTCTACTCTCTGGAAATTTCTCTGCCTTCCCCAGGGATTCTCACAGTGACCCAGCAGGGCCAGGCCAGCTCTGCTGTCCCTGTGCTCAGTCCTGTCACAACTTTGCTGTGGCTGCCAGCCCTGCAGGGCAGGGAGAGCTGGGCTGGGCACAGGGCGGGTGCCACTGCCGTCTCCTTGGTCTGGGGTGATGAATTATGGAATCATGGGATCATTGAGGCTGGAAAAACCCTCCCAGACATCCAGTCCAACCATTCCCCAATATCACAGAGCCACCCACGCCCCCAGGTGCCACATTTACCTGCTCCTTGAACACCTCCAGGGATGCTGATCCCATCACTGCCCCAGGCAGCTGTGCCAGGACTGGACAACATTTTCATGTGAAGAAACTTTTCCTAATATGCCATCTGATCTGCTCAGAGCTTGCTTTCCAGGCCTCCTGGGAAGGCAAGGCAAGCTGAAGCTGTGCAGCTGCAGGGCAAGTCGTGGTTTGACCCCTGGGAGGCAGCTGGGGTTAGGAGGGGCTGAAATCTCCTCTCCCCTCCTGGCTCTTCAGTGGTTCATGGCTCTGTGCCACCCCAAAAAGCCACTCAGGCACATTTGTGGCTCTGCCAGGTGGTGACAAGTCACCTTTCCCTGCTCCAGGAGTGGATGAGCTCCCTCTGGCAGCCCTGGGCCATAATTGCTCAGAGATGCTGGGTTAGGAATGGCTGAGATGGTGCCAGCTGAGAGCAGGGATGGAGTGAGGGCAGTGACAGAGCCCAGGGTGTCCCCAGCCCCAAGGTGTGGAGCTGGACGTGCTTCCCTCTGTCCCCTGGCCAGAGCATTTCCCACATCCTGGCAGATTATTCGGGGTTCCAGCTGCACTGTGCCTTTTTTCCTGTCCCTCAGCCTCCCACAGCCCTGGCCAGGCTGAGGAGCCGTCGGGATCTTGGCCAGGCTGGAGGAACAAAGCAGGAGCGATCCCAGGGCAGGAGTGTCCCGGGCTGGAGCAAACACCGAACAGCATTAATGAGACCCCCAGGGGGCTTCTGCCCCCTTGGAGCATCCCCAGGGGATTGATACTGATCTTCCTGAGATTCCTTCATTGCCCTGAGAGGCTGGGACGGAGCGGGTCCCTTCTCACCCTCCAAAGAATTCCCCCCTGCCCTACTCCAGTGAGGCACAGTGATTCATCCCCAGCGTTTGCATTCCAGGGAAGCCCCACAGGGTGCTCGTGTGAGCCTGGAAAAGCTGCAGAAAATGCTTTTCACCTTGGGAGGGAGAAACGGGACATTTGCAGAGAGCCACAGCAAGAGCTCGCACCCAGAAACGCTCTGGGAATGATCCAGGTTTGGGAATGGAGTCACACACTGGTGAGGGTTGGGAGGGACTTTGGAGATTTTCTCTGCCATGAACAGGGACAGATCCGTCCACCTGAGTGGGTTTTTTGCAAATCAGGTGTTTATAGCCAGAACCCTCCATTAATGATGCCAAGGGCTGCTAGAGCGAGGGCAGGGGAGGATCAGGAGTTCAGGACCTGGAAAGCTGCACCAGCAGCCACAGGAAAGCAGCACCAGAGGCTTCCTGCACAGATCTTTATTCACTTCAAAATGGGAAAAAGGCACAGAGAGAGGAGAATCAAACTGAGATTTGCCACTCTGGGCAAGGCTGAAACTGGGCAGGGATGGTTAAAACAGTGCCCTTTGTCATCAATAAATGGCAATGGAATCACCATTTCCTTCCCTTCTCCACTAAATCTGCTTTCAGTTTTTTGGTGTTTGAGTCTCCTGTGAGCTCCAGATCCTCATCCCCTGTAGGACTCTGACACACAGGGTCACAGAAATGAGCCATCAGCTTTTTGGAAACCTTGGATGACCTTGGAGGTATTTCCCATCTTTGATGATTGTGTGGATCTGTGATTCTGTCCTACCAAGGAGCTGAGGGCACTGCTGAAAGCAGGATGAACCTGTGTGAGGAGGGGCAGCGGGAGCAGGGTGGGTGTGGGAATTCCAGACTGTGGGAATGGTTTTCCCAGAGCCATGGGAGCAGCTCAGGGTCCCTGCTGACACTGGGACTGGGCACAAGAATCAAACAGGTACAAAGCCCACAGAGACACAAAAATCAAACAGGTACAAACCCCACAGAGACACAGAGCTCAGTGCCCGTCCTGCTTTGGTGACATTCCCATTTGGCATCCCCACCCCTGTGCCCGTGGGAAATGCAGTGCCACCATCCCCTCCGGGACAGGCCAGAGGTGACACTCAGTGAATTCCTGGTCTCCACTGCTGTCAGTGGAGATCAATCCCAGCTGAGCCCACTGCCACACCTGGGGTGCACTGTACAGGGCTGCAGGACAGCAGCCCTGGGGATTGTAGGAGCCTGGTTTGTCACTGATTCTTTGTGAGAGCAGCAAACAGAGCTTGAAGTCACAGCTGTGAGCACACAGAGGTGTCCTGCTGGCCCAACAGGCATCCTGGGCTGCAGGACAGCCTCCTCGTGTCCCTTGCTGCAGGACAGGCTCCTCGTGTCCTCCTCTGCTGCAGGACAGGCTCTTCGTGTCCTCCCCTGCTGCCCACTGCACAGAGAGAATTCCTGCACCAGCCCTCTGCACCCCATGGCCTTGGAGCAGGTTCCTGACACAGCACTCACTTTCTCTGTGAACTGTTTGGGGTAAAATCTGTTCCCCAGAGCTCCTGATCTCCTCATGCTGGGATGGGAGGCACAGGTTCAGTCGCTCCCTTAAGGGACCTGGCCAGGGAGGTCACAGCCTCATTTCCTGATGCACAGGATTCCACACCCTCACTCAGCAAAATTCTGCTCTTCGCAAACTCTGAATCATTTTGGCTGGAAAAGCCCCCCAAAGTCATCAGCCCATGTTCCCCATAAGCCACGTCCTCAGGTGTTTAACCTCTTCCAGGGATGGAGAGTCCCCATGACACAAATGTGCCAATGCTTCACTAAACTTCCATAAAGCAATTTTCCCTAATATCCAGTTTGACCCACCCAGGGCACAACATGAGGCTGTTTCTTCTCATCCTGTTGTTACCTGTGAGAAGAGACCCCCGGCTGTCCCCTCCTGTCAGGGAGTTGTGCAGAGCCACAAGGGCCCCCTGAGCCTCCTTTTCTCCAGGCTGAGCCCCTTTCCAGCTCCCTCAGCCTCTCCTGGGGCTCCAGACCCTCCAGGTGCTCAGTGTTTCAAGCACAGGACTTTGTGAGGGGGTAGTTTCCCTCCTTAGGATGTAACTCAAAACTTCCAAGGCTCCTGTGAGCACCTGGTGATGAGAAGGAGGAATTCTCATCCCTGACAGCAGAATAAAGCAGGGCTGGGGAGAAGCTGCAGCACTCCCTGCTTGTCCAACACACTTGGTTCACCTGCAGAGTTTGCCCCTCCAAACCTCAACTGTGTGCTAAAGCTCCTTTCCAGAGCTCTCCTCCTCCTCCTGGGAGCACCTGAGAGTGTAACCAAGCCCTGGGCAGGCTTTGCTCCCCTGGTGATCCATGTTCAGTGGGGGTGCTGGGGGATCCACACTGCCACAGGTGAGTAAAACATCCTAGAGGTGTGTGCAACATCCTACAGGTGAGTGCAACATCCTAAAAGTGAATGCAACATCCCACAGGTGAGTAAAACACCCAGAGGTGAGAGCAACATCCTAAAGGTGAGTGCAACATCCCACAGGTGAATACAACACCCCACAGGTGAGTACAACATTCAACAGGTGAGTACAAACCTACAGGTGAGTATAACCTCCTAAAGGTGAGTGCAACATCTCACAGGTGAGTGCAAAATCCTACAGGTAAGTACAACATCCCACAGGTGAGTACAACCCCACAGGTGAGTGCAACATCCTAAAGGTGAATGCAACATCCTACAGGTGACTAAAATACCCAGAGGCGAATACAACCCCACAGGTGAGTGCAGCACCCCACAGATGAGTACAACATCCCACAGATGACTGCAACACCTCACAAGTGAGAACAACATCCTACAGGTGAGTGCAGCACCCACAGGTGAGTGCAACTCCACAGGTGAGTGCAACAACCTACAGGCGAGTAAAATGCCCACAGGTGAGTGCAACATCCCACAGGTGAGTGCAGCACCCACAGGTGAGTGCAACCCCACAGATGAGTGCAACATCCAACAGGCGAGTAAAACACCCAGAAGTGAGAACAACATCCTAAAGGTGAGTGCAGCACCCACAGGTGAGTCCAATCCCAGAGGTGAGTGCAACAACCTACAGGTGAGTAAAATACCCACAGGTGAGTGCAACATCCCACAGGTGAGTGCAACATCCTAAAGGTGAGAGCAACATCCTAAAGGTGAGTGCAGCACCCACAGGTGAGTGCAACATCCCACAGGTGAGTACAACCCCACAGGTGAGTAAAACCCCACAGGTGAGTGCAACACCTCACAAGTAAGAACAACACCCCACAGGTGAGTCCATCCCCACAGGTGAGCCCATGCTGGGCGCAGATCCGATTCTGTGCCCCGCGTTGTTGCCATTCCTGGCCGCCCCCCGGAGCCCGTTCTGTCCCTCCCGACCCCGCCGTGTCCCGATGCCAAAGCCGCTTTTGTCCGCGGGCACGTCCGTGTTTCGGCTGGGCGAGAACAAAGCGTCCCGGTGATTCCGCAGCGCTGAGTCACCCCCGAGTCACGCACGGAGCCGTGACCAAAATTGGTGCAGAGAAGGTGCCGAGCGCGGCCGAGCGCTGCGATTTGCATATCAGCGAGCTGGAGAGGCCCGGGGCGCAGTGCTCACCGCAAAAGATGCTTTTGTTCACTCCTGGGAGTGTTTGCAAAGCCCCAGCAGATAATCCTCCCATCTGGCCTGTCCTCCCAGCAGCTTTTATCCTTTCTCGGCGCTTTATGTCAAGGCCAAACGAAGCATCTCTGGATTAAAATACTTTTATTTTTTTTGATTGACCACGTGGAGGTGATTGCTATGTGGCAGCTGAGGAACGTGGTGCCGTGAAAGGCTCCCACGGCTCGGCTCACATCTACGTGCTGGGGAGCATCACCTTGGAGAGGCTCTCCTGAGCCTTGGCTGCTCCAGCCACAGAGGCTCTGGGAGGGCACACCAACATCTCAAAGCTGCTGCAGA
>VRYO01001760.1:5270627-5284923 GCA_009812075.1 Sialia sialis | reverse complement strand
GTGACGAATTCTCCGGGCTGCAGGAATGTGAGCTTTCCATGAAGTGTCACCCTAGGAGCTGCTGCTCCAAGGCTGGGGTTTCATCATCTGCCTGCAGCACACAGCCCTTCCTTAGCTGGCATCTGTCACCAGGCAGATAACTCAGCTGCCTCCCAGGGCTGCCACGACTCGCCATTTTCACACCTCGCTCATTATGCCATTAACCCAGGGCTGATCCTCCCTCCTCCCCAGCTCATCCCTCCGACATCCCCGGCCCAGGCTCTGCTGCTTCATGTCCAGGCAGCCACAGCACAGCAGGCATTTGCTGCTGCCTGCAGCTCCCTGTGCAGAGCAGCCCCGATGGCTCCTCCGAATTCCACAGCTCAGAGCCCCAAAACCACGGGGAGTTGAACAGGAACTAGGGCAGGGGATGTCTGAGGCACAGCTGAGCACCCAAAGCATTCCCAGCCTCTCTTGGGTCCTGACTCCTGTCCCACGAGCAGCGTGGGAGAGTGGAAGGTGTCCCTGCACATGGCACAGGGTGGGACTGGCTGAGTTTAGGGTTCCTTCCATCCTGGCAGGGCAAATGTCAACAGTGGGCACTAAAGCTGTTCCTGGTGGGACACCCCAGAGGGGAGTGAAACCCTACAGGTGAATAAAACCCCACAGGTGAGTGCAGCACCCCATGGGTGAGTGAAGCCCTACAAGTGAATAAAACCCCACAGGTGACTGCAGCACCTCATGGGTGAATAAAACCCCACAAGTGCAGCCCCTCACAGGTGAGTAAAGCCCCACTTTCCCTCTTGCTGTGCACAGAGAACACCTTGAATCCCTCCGGAGCGTGGGGAGAGCTCCCAGCCTGTGCTGGAGCTCCCACAGAAAGGAAAAAAATTGACTTTCTGTGCTTTCCACACTAAGAGCGATCGCAGCAGGGTTTGGAGAGGCTTTTCTGAAATGCCCTTTGTGCAGGGGACAGACCTTGACAGGCCACAGACAGCTACAAATGTTCTGATTCTCACCTCCAAGGCTTCAGAGGAATCTGGGTTTGGAGTGCCCTGACAGACCCTCTAAAGGCACATCCCTGCAGGTCCTCACCTCTGGATGCTCAGTTCCCTGGAAGACACACTCCTGGTTTTTTGGTTTTTGTTGTTGTTGTGGATGGTCTTTCAGACACATCTCTCTTGTCCAGACTCTTGGGCCCTCCCTGATGTAGGCTCCTGAAAAAGGCTTGGATTCTGAAGAGCAATAACTGCCCTGTGGCAGTGGAAGCCATTCCCTGTGTCCTGTCCCTGCAGGCCTTGTCCCCAGTCCCTGTGCAGCTCTCCTGCATCCCTTCAGGCCCTGCCAGGGGCTCTGAGCTCTCCCTGGAGCCTTCTCTTATAAGACCTCTATCTCCTGTACTCAATTTTTCCCCCTTCCTTTCATGGGCAATGAAACTCCAGGAACGAGGTCTCCTGCACAGGTCACTCCTGTGGAACCCTTGGCTTTTAGTGTCAGCATTGTCCCCTCTGGGCGGGGTGCAGAGGGGAGGAGGTGCCCCTGTTCCCCTCCACAGGATGGGGGAAATGGCTTTGAAGTGAAAGATGGTGGGATTAAGTATCAGGGACAAATTGTTCCCTGGCAGGGTGGGCAGGGCTGGCATGGAATTGCCAGAGCAGCTGTGGCTGCCCCTGGATCCCTGGCAGTGCCCAAGGCCAGGCTGGACATTGGGAGCACCTGGGACAGTGCCAGGTGTCCCTGAGGTGACACTGGAGGAGCCTTAATGTCCCTTCCAACCCAACCCATTCCATGATTCCATAAATTTCCACCATCAATCAACTCCAAGGAGTGATAACACACAAGTACCTTTAATTTCCAGCCTGATGGTGCAAGGCCTTCCCCAGAGCTCATCTTTAGCAGCTGCTCAAACATCCCCTCAGCAGGCTGGCTACTCACTGCCTCCAGCCCAGTGGGAGCAGTTTGCAGCCACACACCCACCCAGCCTCGCTCTGCACTTGCAAACACAGCAGCCCCCTCTGCTGCGGGATTTCTGTGGGAATTTGGGGGCAGAGGAGTTTTCCCAGGAGCTGTATGTGTGTGTAATGAGTGTCCATGTGTCCAGCAGTGCTGGAGTTCAGCTCTGATTTCAGCCAATTCCTGCAGATCAGGAGCGCATACACACACTCAAATACTCACTCGCACGCTCCCCTCATGAAAACTCCTTTTGTTCTGTCTTGTTTTGTTGTCTTACACAACAAAACCCCCTCTGCTCAGCGTGGAGCGAGCAGCACAGGTCGGGCCAGCCCCTCTGCTGAGAGCAGCCTGCAGGGATATCCTGTCTGCACTCTTCCTAGCGCTGGCAGGCAGATTTCGGGGCTCCTTCCATCCCCAACTGTCACAGGATAAACTGTGACAAGAGTGGAAAAGTATGCTGGTGGGACAGAGCCACCAGAGGGAAGTTTTGGGAAGATTCAGGGATCATCCTGAGGGGTCTCTGCCCCGGCTGTATGAAGCCAAACAGGGTCAAAAAAGGAGCTGGAGTCCAGACCTCGGACCAATCACAAACAGATTTAGAAAGTTATAAAAGGTCTGTTTGAAACAATAAAGAGGTTTTTGTCGCGAAGAACTCACGCCGTGCTCGTGTCTTTTGGGGGGCACAGGCAAGGGAAATACTAACCCCAACCCCCACCCTGCTCGCCAGTGTTTGTCCCCAGAGTGCCACCAAGCCTCGGGGACAGCTGCGCAGTGCCAGGGCAGGGCAGTGCCATGAGGATGTGCACGTACCGCGGGCAGGGCGCTGCCTGCAGGGACCTGCGTGCCACCGGTGACAGCGGCACGGGGAGGAATGTCAGCACCGCCAGCCTTAGGTGGCACCTCGGGTTTTGGGTTTCTCCAGGATGCCTCTCGAGCGCTTAATCCGCTGTGGCTCGGGCTCCGTGCACACGGGAGCTGCCGAGCAGCATCCCTGCGGAGCCTCCCGCACCGGGCGTGCCCCATCGCTGCTTTTTTGGCACCACCTGCCCCATCAGGCATGTGCAGGCCTTGCCAAAGCCACACAAAAGAGGCAGAGCCGAGCCCTCAGACGTGTGTGAGTGCAGCAGCCTCAGAGCCCCGTGCTTGCAGCGCTTCCTTGGGCTGGGGGAGAGGCCAGGTGGGAATGAACTCACCTGCTTTGTGCCCTGCCTCCTTCAGAGCCCCCTGGGAAGGAGAAATGAGGTTTTCTGGGGTGGAATGTGGATATCTTTCCTTGGAGTCTGCACAAGTAACTAAATAGTGGCTGAAATAGAACTTTGGGGGTAAATGGGCTACTGGGTGGAATGAGGAGAGACCTTGAGACCTCTTTCTTCCAGGATCTCATTTATCTTGGGATTAATGAGCACTTGTGGTGTTGAACATCTCCAGTTCACATTCCCCTGGTGCATAACTCTATCCTCTGCATTTCCCACTGATTCAGGCAACTCTCTGCTCAGGCTGGGCCTTGTCTGAGCCCTGACCTGTGGATTCACCACCCGAGACAAAAGCACCTCTGAAAATCCACCTTTCAAAAGCATCCTCATCTTGCCATGCTGGCAGGAGAAGCCTAAAATTGAAAAATCTGTGTTTTGGCTTTTCCCAGAGCTCTGGAGAAAGAACAGCAGAAAGAAAAGGGGCCAAGCCTCAGTTTTCCAATGTGGTGGGAAAATCATCAGTTCAGAAATCGTGACAATTTCTGTGGCAGAGGGATGAGGGTTATCGAGGAGGGAGGAGTAGAGTGGATATTTGGGTCTGAGGAGAACAGTGAGGGGAACATCTAAGCTGCAGGGGTGACACCAGCCCAGGGGACACAGGGACACAGGGACTGAGCTGGGGCCGTGCAGGAGCAGAGGGGAGGCTCTGAGAGCAGGGGAGCCGTTCTGGGAGCAGTGTGGGGCTCTGGGGCACTGCAGGAGCAGAGCTCAGCACAGGGCGCTGGGGATCATGGAAGGCCTGGGGTTATTTTGTGAAATTATCCAGAATTTCCTTAGAAAGAGCCTGAAAAAAGGAGGCAGGGGCCACTCTAAGGATGGCTGAATTTCCTGACACTTCCTCCCGCTGCTTGTCAATGTGATTTCAGGAGGCTGTTCCCTGCCTCCAGCACGGATTTCCATTGGGGTTGGATGCCAAGAACCCCCAGGACCTCCTGGATGGGCTGGGACTGGCCCTGTGAGCCACCCCTGGGCTTGGCCCTGCACCCTGATCACAGAATCAGAGCTGGCAAGGCTGGAAAAGCCCTCTAAGATCCACTCCAACCACCAGCCCATGGCCCCACGAGGCACATCCTCACGTTTCTGGGACACTGCCAGGGCTGGTGGCCCCAGCAGGGGTGACCCCTGGGATCTGTGTTGAGGGCTGAGCTTTCCCCACCCCAGCAGCCTCAGGATGTGGGGATGAAGCTGGGGGAAGGTTTGGGTTTGCCCCAAGCTGCCAGGGGATGTGCCCTCAGTGCTCAAAGGAGTCCGGGGGCATAAAGAGGAGTTTTGGATATTCAGCTCCCCCAGGGCTGAACTTCTCCCTCAGCAGGTGAGACCCTGGGATGAGCAGGGAATGCTGAGCAGCAGGAATGTGCATCCCCACATCATTCATGCCAGAGAAAACCACCCTGCAAAACAGCCAGGGCTATTCTGAGGAGTCCCTGAGGTTATAAATAGCAAAAAGCCCGTGGGGAGCCGAGTCCTCTCACCTCCTCTGGTCTCATCTTGTTTTCTCCTGCTTTCCTTTATCTCCAGTGACAAAGGGGGGTGGTTGTGGCATCCAGGGGATGTCAGACATAACTAAAGCGTGTCCTTCAGAGCAAAACCATCCCAGGCTCCTGCCCAGCAGCTCCTGTTCCATCAGCTGGGGCTGCAGAGCTCAGAACCACCACAGCATTCCTGGGGTGAAGAGACAAAACAAGATTCCACCTTCTCTTCTCTTCTCTTCTCTTCTCTTCTCTTCTCTTCTCTTCTCTTCTCTTCTCTTCTCTTCTCTTCTCTTCTCTTCTCTTCTCTTCTCTTCTCTTCTCTTCTCTTCTCTTCTCTCTTCTCTTCTCTTCCCTTCCCTTCCCTTCCCTTCCCTTCTGGGAAATTGGAACAGTGAATATTGAAATGCAGCCCCTTGGGCTGAACCACAACCACAGGCAGTGTTGATAAACATCCTTTACAAATCAATCCTCTCTGAACAATCCTCCCGATTGTTCTGAAACCACCAAAGCAGCAGCAGAGGTCACAGAATCAGCCCTTGTTATGGATTTTGCAACACCTTCTATCAGCTTTGGAACGGGCTGTGCTGCCTCTGGGTTTAAATTTAGATTTCAAACTGCAACACTTGTTTTAATACAGTAAAATGTTGTTTAAGATACGAGAAATTGCAATTTTTGCTCACAATAACACATTCCTGAGATAAAATTGCTTCCGAGATTTATTTATTTTTTTCAAATATGAAACTCAAATAATTTGACGTCATTTTAAGTCGGAATAGAAAAATCACAGAATTTCCAGCGGAGCAGAAAATCCAGTTGCTCCCCTCAGCTTTGATCCCTCTGGACCTGGAGTCAAATCCCCAGAGCTGCAGGCTGGAAGAATGGAATTTCATGGCAAACTGGTTAACGAGTAACCGAAATTACAGCTCCATGTGGCCAAGGGCAGAGACATCCAGCAAGAAGACACTGCCCAGACTGATCCCGTGCCAAGTCCTCCTCGGGATTCCTCAGCACCTAATTACTCCCACTTTAATTAAACTTTCTCGTACAACTTTCCTTGTTTCCTTCCCTAACTGATCTGCTGCTGGAGCCTCTCATCTCCTCCCAAACAGAGCTGGATGGAAATTATGACCATCTTGGAGATGTTCATGCAGTTGTTTTTTTTTTTTTCTTCAAATTGAGTGTTTCTGACTTCTTTTAAAAACAAAATGTTTTGGGAAGTTGCAAGTCTGGTTAAAATGTGGTATTTTAACAGGAGCAATTTTTTTTTCCGCTAAAATTTTGAGTCCCAGAGTAAAGAAAATTAAACAAATTTAATCGGTTTGCAACAAATTGCAGGACTGAGAGCTGGAATAACTTTACTGAAGGTAAAAACAACCCAAAAATTGAGGGGTTAATTTCCTCTCTACCCCTAATTTAGGGAGGAAAGTGAGATATTCTCAGTGTTTCAGCATCAGCAGTTTTTCTGGAAAATCTTTATAACCCCTCTGGGTGCTTGCATGGATCTGCACATTGTTCAGAACAATGGGATCCGTCCTGCAGGCGGCACAATCAATGCCACAATGCCCCAATAAACCATATCAATAATTAATAATTAACCCCCTATTAAAGTGCTGAGGTGTAAAGGGCAGACACTTGCATTTTGTTTGTTTCCCTTGCTTTTTTTCTGAGCTTTATGTCACCATGCACAGGGACTTTGGCAGGCTGGGGAGGGGGATCTGGGAGAGCCTCGTGGGGTTCACAAAGGCCAAGTGCAAGGTTCTGCACCTGGGGAATCCCAAGGGTGAGCAGGGGCTGGGGAATGGATCCAAACCAGCCCTGGGAGGAAGGAATTGGGGATTTTTAGGAGTTGAAAGCTCAGCAGTGAAGGTTTGCAGCCCCAAAATCACCCCCATGTCGTCAAAGGAATTCTGAGCAGCAGATGAGGGAGAGGATTCTCCCTCTCTGCTCTTCTCAGGTGAGACCTCACCTGCATAGCTCAGAATTCCAACATCAGCAGCACCTGGAGCTGCTGGAGAGAGCCCAGAGGGATGCAGGGAGCTGCTGCAGGGCTGGAGCCCCTCTGGAGCCAGGCTGGGAGAGCTGGGGGTGCTCCATGGAGAGGAGAAGGCTCCAGGCAGAGCTCAGAGCCCCTGGCAGGGCCTGAAGGGATCCAGGAGAGCTGCACAGGGACTGGGAACAAGGCCTGCAGGGACAGGACACAGGGAATGGCTTCCACTGCCACAGGGCAGGGCTGGATGGCATCTTGGCAAGGAATTGTTCCCTGGCAGGGTGGGCAGGGCTGGCATGGAATTGCCAGAGCAGCTGTGGCTGCCCCTGGATCCCTGGCAGTGTCCAAGGCCAGGCTGGACATTGGGGCTGGGAGCACCTGGGACAGTGGCAGGTGTCCCTGTCCATGAGCTTTAGGGTCCCTTCCCACCCAAACCATTCTGGGATTCTCTCTTTGACTTCTGCCTCGTTCTCTGCATGAGTTTCTGTCCCTGACTGATTTTTGCAGCTCTCTTACCCCAACTCAGCCCACACACCTCCCCTAGAAAAACATAACCTAGAAGCAGAGGGAGGAATGGATTTAAACTGGTGAACTGATTGCTTGAAGTCACTTTGTGTGCTGGCATCTGACCTGGTTCCCATAGCTGTGCCTGAGCCTGGAGCACCTGGAGAGGGGGATTTGTGCCTGTCCAGGTGGCAGGAGCCCCACCAGGCTTGTCCCAGCTGGAGCCAGCCCTGTTGCACAAGCTGCTCTCCTGCACTTGCTGCAGAGCTCCCAAAGCACTGAGACAGCTCCCAGGTGGTGATTAATTGCATGACACCTATTGTAATTATAAATTCCAGGTCACTCATCATGCTGGAAAGCTGAAGGGGTTCAGCCATCAGGGTGGAGTCAAGGCAGACATCCCTGTTAAAGTGTTCCAATGAACACTCAACACACAAGGAATGTCTCCACGGGGTTGTTCAAACACACTCTGCACTTTGCTTTTCTTGCCTTTTGGGCACAGAAATGTGTGATCAGGCAGGCACACGGGACTGGCTGTAATTGTCATTCACTTTATTAAAAACTCCTTTCTTAACTGCAAATATTCCCTTTTCCATCCACAGAGCATGGGTGAAACATGTTCAGCTTCCCAGGTGGTGAGGAAAGGAGCAGGAGCTGGGAGCCTTTGGAGCCCTGACATTTTTGAAAATCCTCAGCAGATTTCTTGATGTGAGAGAGCTGCAAATTTTTGTCAGTGTTTCTCTTTTCAAGAGCTCCCAGAGCAGGATAGAAAGGTGCCATCAGGAGCACATTTGTTATGGTCTGTGGCCTGTGACAGTCACCAGCAGAAGGCAGTGCTGTTAGGGGCCAGGTCTGGCTGCTCCTGAAGGGTTTCTCCAGGTCTGACAGAGCACGACAGCCCTGCATGAGGCTGAATGTGCTGATCACACATCCAACACATTCCCAATATTCCCATTTGATCCAGTGCCTCCCTGGATTCCATTCAGCCTGGAGGCACATCTTGCCTCTCCCCACTTGTATCTGACTCCAGGCCTGGTCACTTTGTGTGAATTTAATGAGTTTGTGCAGCAGGCTCAGACTGCAGACACAGCTCAGGACATTTCACAGGTCTCACAGATGTTCACTTTGTTTTCTCCCTCTGAGACCCCTCAGATCCCACCTCTCTCTCCCTGCCCTGGGGTTCCCTTCCTGAGAGGCATCCCAGGGCATCCCATCAGAGCCAGAATCCCAGGAACACCAAACATGCCCTGATCAGTGGCTTCTGAGAGCTCCAGTTAAAGGTCAAAGCGCTGCAGAAAGGGATCAGGATTTGCCTCCATTTCACCTTTGCTGTCCCACAGACATTGGCAGTCACTGGAATTCAAATTCTTGGGCAGGAAAGCATCAGCAAGTCCTTCAGGACAGCACCTCTGGCATTGTCTCTTCTGCCTGAAGAGCAGAAGTGGATAATCCAGCCCTGCAGAAGGGAACTGGATAATCCATCCCTGGAGAGGGGAACTGGATAATCCAGCTCTGTAGAGTAGAACTGGATAATCCATCCCTGGAGAGCAGAACTGGGATAATCCACCCCTTGGGAACAGAACTGAATAATCCATCCCTATGGAAGAGAACTGGATAATCCATCCCTGAAGAGGAGAACTGGATAATCCATCCTTGCAGAACAGATCTGGATAATCCATCCTTGGAGAGCAGAACTGGATAATCCATCCCTGGATATCAGAACTGGATAATCCATCCCAGGATAGCAGCACTGGATAATCCATCCTTGGAGAGCAGATCTGGATAATCCATCCCTGGATATCAGATCTGGATAATCCATCCCTGGATATCAGAACTGGATAATTCATCCCTGGGGCCAGGCTGCCTCTGCCCACCTCTGAGAGGGACCCTGGACTTCCCAGGGAGCCTCAGGATGGGGAAAATGTGAAGATTCCCCCTGTGATCACGGAAAACAGCGCTTGGGGATGTGTTCAGACAGACCACAAACACAGAGCAGGACAAATCTGCTATCAGCAAACCACGCACACATTCATGGCTTTGTGTTTCTCTCTTCAGGGAGCATCTCAGGACTGGCTGGGACTCACTGAGGTCCTTTCTGCTGCTGAAATCCCACATCCAGCTCCAGCAAGAAGTGCCACCTCCCCTGGGACAGCACAGAGGGACAGCCCAGAGCTGGGGTGGCTGCAGGGAAACCAACTGACACCTTGTAGCTCAAATCCTGGAAAGGTGAGTCTGGATTTTCAGTTACTCCAAGCCCAAAAGCCACCCCAAGCCCTGAGTGCTGCCCAGTTCTCCCAATCCCCCCATGGCACCAGTCCCCATCAACAGAAAGGAGCCAAAAAGGAATTCAAGAGCTGCCTCAGGAGAGGCCTGGATGCTGCAAAGGAATTTCAGGATATTCTCCACAGAGCTGGCTTTCAGCCAAAATAAGGAGAAATTGGGATCTGGAGGATGTCTTTGTATTGTTCATGTTGTTCAGTAACCTTAAAAATAATAATTAAAAAATAGTTCAAAAAATTGTTGTAATGATTGAAAATAAATTGTTGAAATTCCCCAATCACCAGTCCTATGTGCAGAACTCTCCCCTGAGCCCCTGGCCACCCTCAGCACTTTTGGAATCTGGTGGGCAATGCTGCAGTTTCACTCTGTGTCAGCTCAAAGCCCCACAGAGCTGAGGAAACTCTGCCCCTTTGCCTTCCAAGTATCCAGATCCTGGTGCTCACCCTTTTTCACAGAGTGAAACATCTCCTTCAGCTTCCCTGAGATCCTCCCTGTCAGCAGAAAGCTGGGATTTATTACAGCTGATGTGCTGAGCTGGGGAGAGCAGGGGGGGCAGCGAAAATCCCAAAGGAAGCCTCACTCGACAATGTCTCTTTCCTATACTTCCTCACAGCAGCTCCGTGGGGGATGACCAACAGTGGAAAAATGTTGCTCATGTCCCGGGACAAGAATTATGATTATTTGCTGGGCTGCCATCCATCATGGGGAATTCTGGCTCGTGACATCACCCCATTGTTCCCGCTGGTGCCAAGAGCACGCTGGGATCCTGACTGCTCAATGGTTAAAGGCCTTTCCTGTTTGCTCACTCCTTGTTTCCAAACAGTGCCGCTCGCGAGGCCCGCACGGGATGTCTCCTGTCTTGGGCTGCTTTGTCCCTTTCGTCATGTCTGCCTGGAACTCCTCACAGTGACATGAACAATGTACTCCCGCAGTCAGAAACAAAAGGGAAAAAATAACTGCAGGAGGCAAAGCCCATCTTTGGCGTTGAGGACCCCGCGCACGCCTTTGTTCCGTCTCTGGGAGCTGTGTTTGTGCAGCACGGCCCGGCCCTCCTCCAGCACTGTTGTTTTGCTTTGTGATTTTAGTGTGGTGATAGTGCCAGGAGGCTTGGCCTTGGGAAGCTGGCTCTGATCCTTATCAGGGGAACAACGGGGACAGTGGCAGGAGCTGGGCAGGTTTTCCCAGCTCTGGAGGTCAAGGAGATCCACAGCTCCCGGTGTGGGCCTGATCTCCCAGGCCACAGCGTGAGGGGGTCGAACATCTGTGGGTTTAGGGCATCAAAATATGGGATCTCAAAGTATTTGAGGATGCCCAAAGATGCTGAAGGGTCAGGAAGGACCACAGGAGGAGCAGCTGAGGGCACTGGGTGTGCTCATCCTGGAGCAGAGCTCACTGAGGGCAGAGCTCAGGGATCTGCAGCTCCTCCCGAGGGGCAGCTCTGATCTCTGCTCCCTGGGACGGCGACAGCAGCCAGGGAATGGCTGGAGCTGGGCCAGGGCAGGCTGAGGCTGGAGATCAGGGAAAGGTTCTTCCCTCCCCCAGAGGGTGCTGGGCACTGCCCAGGCTCCCCAGGGAATGGGCACGGCCCCGAGGCTGCCAGAGCTCCAGGGATGGACAGGGGGATTGCTGGGGGGTCTGGGCAGGGCCAGGGGCTGGGCTGGATGATCCTGGTGGGTTCCTTGAGCTCAGGGTGTTCTGTGGTTCAACCTAAACCAAGCAGGTGTCCCTGGAACTACCACAGACCCCAGAATAATCAATAAGCCATGGAATACTAAGGTTGGAAAAGACCCCCAAGGTGTCCTTGGGTTCCACCTGCTCTGTGGGGATGTGTTTGGTGCTGAAGCAGCTGCTTCATCTTCTGTCTGGGCACTCTCCCTCACAAGCCCCAAAGGCAAAACAACTTTTTAAAGTATTGCTTTTCCACAGGAACTCTTCAGCTCTGGACAAAGCTCTCAGAGCTGGGTCAGTTCAAAGCAGATTCAGTGCCAACCCCACCTCATCTCTTCAGGGTTCCCAACATCCCTGCAAGAAACTGTGACATTCATCCCCAGCCCACGTCCTTTGGGATCTTTGAAGCTCTGGTGCCAAACATCCCAAGGTGTGCTGCTCAGCACAGGAGGGCTTTTCCTGGAGAATAAAAGGAATTCAGGCTCTCCTTCCCAGGATGAGCTTGAGGGTGAAACATTTGCTCCATTTTCAGCCTGGTGGGATTTATGGGATGTGAAGACAACAACTGAGATATCTTTGGGTGAAAGGCCTGGTTTGCAAAGATGTTTTTGCAGCTGGCATGGCAGGCAGAGAGCAGCAGACACCTGGGCAGGATTGCAAACAGGGACGTGGAGCTCAGGTGCTCCTCGGAAATGTGAGCTGGGTGACAGAGCCCTGGCCACAAAAGGTGGAGGAAAATCCTTGAACCCAGATGCCCAAATCCTGGGGTTAGCTTGAGGTTGTTGTTCCTTGCCTGGGGCGCGAGGTCTGTGTGTGACAGGGCTGATCCCTTCAGCAAACCAAGCCCGCACCTCAGCGGCAGCACCCCTGCAAAGAGAGCGCCCTTTTTTGTCTGCAATGATGTCATTCACTCGCCAGCTTTCCCTCGGGGTGAGCAAACACGGCTGCGTTGCCTTCCCCACGTCCAGGGGATTGTCTTTCAGCCCGCAGTGACCAGGATGAGGAGCGCAGGAATGGGAGCCAAGGCAGATTTATTGTATCACTGGGCTGGCATCTGGAATGTCACACACAGCTCTGACATAATTCTGAAACTTGGCACAGCTGGAATATGGGCAGTAACAGGTAATGCTGCTTTTGTGTTTCCCTGTTTTCTTTAGAATAATTGTTGCATTGGTACAGAGGTTAAATACTTCCCTCTGTTTGCTTTGTTTTATGAGCTCTGGCTTTATTTTCTTATTAATTTATCATTTGCACTCTTCCTGATTTTCTCTGCCTGACACATCCTCTACTCTGCTATTTTCATGGCATGCCCATACATACATTTTTCATCTGCTCTGGCTCTCTGTAAATGCTCTCCTGTGCAGTTCCTTTGCTCCCACTGTTTTTTCCCTGCACACACTCCCCGCGTGCATTTTGCATGAGCACAGAGAGGAATTCCCACTGCTGCTTGGACAAGGGCATGTCAGACCCTCCAGACTCTGCCTGCAGGACTGCAGTCATCACCTGTTTTACTTCCAGGAGCTGCTGTGAGCACTTTTCCCCACTCTCCCTCTCTGTACCTTTCCTCATTTCCCTTTCCTTTCCCGCACGCACGTGTTCCTGTGCATGAGACCTCGCTGTGACTGTAATTGCCACCACCTTGCATCTGCCCATGACAACAGGGCCATAAAAAGCTGAACTGCTCATAGTAAACAAATAAAATACACTCCCTTTCCCAAGAAGCTTTGGAGAACCTCTTGCAAAAGACCAGAGCGGTGATTTCGTTTTTCTAAACAGGGTTTGCCCAAGATTTGCCATGCCTGGAGCTGCCACTCCAAGCTGGATCGGTGGTCCCAAGGAATTCAGGGTGCTTGGAAGCTGTGATCCATCCTACCCAGCACTTCCCCGGAGGAATTTCCTGCTTCTGCCTGACACAGCACGGGCAAGGTGAAGGGCTTTGGCTCCTCCTCGTGCATGCCAAGAGGTGACTGTGCTTCACATGATTCGCATCCTGAAAATGTGTAGATAATGTCAAATGCACCACATGAATGCTGAAGCGAAATTAGACAGTGCTCCGGCAGATTTATTGCAAGACATTTGAATTGCTTAACGTAGCAAAAGTCTTAAAGTTGATTTAAAGAGAGAGAAAGCCGAGACTGTCATTGCACGAGCTGAGCAGCAATTTCCAGCGCTGCTCAGTGTTCTATCCATTTACATTTTTATTAAAATACAGTAAGTCAAATTAAGACATTTCAAGTGAAAACTTGACTTTGATCTTGAA
The DNA here is from genome assembly GCA_009812075.1 of Sialia sialis. NCBI lineage: Eukaryota > Metazoa > Chordata > Aves > Passeriformes > Turdidae > Sialia > Sialia sialis. The sequence goes on along the minus strand of VRYO01001760.1, from coordinate 5,271,567 downwards.
TCCTGCCCAGACTGTGCAGTTTCAAACACCTCCCGGGGCAGGGCATCTTCCAGGGGGACACTGCCTGCAGACCCCTCTGTACCCGCTGCCTTCACCCGCAGCCCCAGCCCCACCCGGCCCCGCACACCGTCCCCCTCACCGCATCCCGGCCCCGGACACTTTCCATTCTCCGCGGGCAGAGGAGCCCGAGGAGTCCCGCGGGGAGGAGCGGGGGGTCCGCGCCGCCCCACGCGAGCCCGGCGTTCCCCGGGGGCGGAGCGGGTGACGCGCCGGGCCGGGTTATAAAGCACCTGCCGGGCGCCCGCCGGCTCCAGACACAGCGCGGCGGCTCCGCGGGAAGAGCCGGCACGGGAGGAGAAGGAGGAAAAAGGCAGGAGAAGCCCCAAAGCCGGCAGCGCAGAGCCGCGGTCATGGGCAGCCACCCCGGCGTGCTGCTGGCGCTCGCTTTCTGCGCCCTGCTGGAAGCCGGTGAGTCCCAGGCTGGAGCGGGGCTCGGTGCCCCGGGGGTGCCCGCAGGGGAGGGGGGACCCCTTGCGCCCCCTCGGCGCGGGGAGGGGGCCGGGGGTGCCCGGGCTGTGCGCGGGGGCTGCGGGCGCGGTGCGGGACCCTCGCTCCGGGGAGCCCCCGGGGCTGTGCGGGTCCCGGAGGAGCCGCAGCCTCACCGGGGACATCACCGCGACCCTCAGAGGGGACACACGGACGGGCCGCTCATCCCTCGCTCCCTCCTTGTGCTGCTGCAGGTCTGGGCCATCCCCCGGCCGAGTCGCACCTGGCCGCGCTGCCGAGGAGCAAGCGATGTTCCTGCAACAGCTGGCTGGATAAGGAATGCATCTACTTCTGTCACCTGGACATCATCTGGGTCAACACACCTGGGTGAGCAGGAGCGCGGCGCTCGGGGTGCCCTGCTGATGGGCAGGGGCTGTTCCTGGGGGCCTGGGAA
>VRYO01001760.1:5257822-5269627 GCA_009812075.1 Sialia sialis | reverse complement strand
CAGGGAGGGTAGGGTAGAGAAACGGGAGGTAGGAGAGGAGCTCAGACCTACCAGTGACCTTTTCACCTTATGTCTATAGATGAGTCTTTTATGATGCTGGCAGTGGCTTGGCTGCCTCCCAGGACCCTGTTATAAACCTGTTGGCCAATAAAAAGCTGGTGGCATAGCTGAATTCCTTTGTTTTTTCCCAGGCACACCGCTCCCTACGGCTTGGGCAGCCCGCCAAGGCGGCGCAAGAGGTCGGCGGGCAGGTGCGAGTGCTCACACTCCAGGGACAGCGTGTGTGCCACCTTCTGCCAGGGCAGGCCTGGGTAAGCGCTGGGGATGTCCCTGGGGGCTGCCAGGGTGGGGGACAGGCAGGGCTCAGGAGCTGTGGTGTCTGCACAGCTCCGTGGGGATGGCTCTTTGCCAGCAGCTGGGATTTGTCTGGTGGCGTTTTGCTCCCCTCCCGGGAGCCCTGGCAATGTCACCGCCTGGTTTGGGTGTACAAGGGTCCCTTCAGCAGCTGAGAGGCAGAAATGTCACTTCCATCCCTGCTGCTGCTGCCAGGAGCCTGGGGATGCCCTGGGTGAGCTGGCAGCACCCTGGGAGTGGGGACAAGCTGGAGATGTGGAGTTTGGGACACCAGTGTCCCCTGCTCAGAAAAGAGAGCTGGCAGCACCCTGGGAGTGGGGTCAAGTTGAGTGTGTGGAGTTTGGGACACCAGTCTTCCCTTCACGGCTCAGAGGGGAGCAGAGCAGGGCTGCCCCGAGCTCAGCAGCTGAATGTGCTGTGGCCACCTCTGTTTCTGGTGCATGTGGGGTCTCAGCTCAGCTTCAGCAACGCTGCTGAAGGGAGGTGGATATCTGTCATTAATGCCCTAGGGAGGCAATAGCTACAATCCCCAGTTATTAAATGTGCCTGTGAATGGAGCCCTGGCACGAGGGAATAGCAGTGAAGTAAGCCCTGAATAGCTCCCAAATAGCTGCAATTAACCCTTCAAAGCCGTGCATTCAGCTGTCAGTCACCGGGCCAGGCTCCCCCCCAGCTCCCCAGAGCCTGGCTCTGGGTGGCTCAGGCTTCTCCTCTTGCTCTTCAGGTACCTGCAGAGTCTGAAGCTCCCCATGAGCTCTGGAGCATCAGCGAGGTCTCTGCAGAGCAGTGCCACCAGGCCTCCCCATCATGGACTGCTGAGAGCTCTCAGGTGAGCAGGGCTCCTAAACCCACTCCGAACATTCCTCATGAGCACTTGAAAATGTGCGATTGTGGCCCCAGGCTGCAGTGACCACTGGGATGTGACCCTCTGCCACCTGTCTCCTTTCAATGAGATTTGGCTGCTCCTGCTCTCTGTGGAACTGGAGGCTCCATCTGAGGGAGCCAGGGCTGTGTTTGTCCTTTCCAAACCAGAGCAAGGTTTACAAAATGGAATTCTTGATTGGAGGGGGGAGTTGATCTGATGTGGGACAGGCAGATGAGTGATGGGCAGAAGAGGGAGAGAGGGATGGCATTGTGTAGGAAGATAACTTATTGGGCAGCAAATTTGGACCACAGGACAGAGGTTTTCTAACCCCACATGAGGGAATTGTGGGGAGAAACAGCAACTTCAGGGGTATAACTGAGCTAAAGGGAGGTGGCAAATATATGAATTCGTGGCAATTAAATCAGAGGCAATTTCTGAAAGGCAGATTTGGGGAAGCAGCACTTTGGGTCATCCTTGAATCTTCTGCCACCTCGTTGGGCTCGATGGAGCTTGACTGTGCATTAATCCAGCTGTGCACAGAAATTCCTGCTCTTCCTTCCCCCATCTCCTGCCTCCCAGAAATCGTGGTGAGCAGTTGATAAGTGTCATAACATGGGGTACTGATGGGCTGGAGAGTGACCAGGGTGTCCCTTCTGTCCCCAGGGAGCTCAGGGTGTCCAGCCCACGCTCCGGCACCGGCCAGCAGCGCTCCCGGAGAGATGCACAGCCACCAGCTCTGCCTTGGGAAAAAAACATCTGGAAGAAGAAGAGATAAGAGACAGGTGCACACCAAGTTCACCAGAAGAATTTGGAGTCCTGTGGTGCCACCAGCTCCGCCATCGGTTTTAGAGCTGAAGGGAAGGCTGTGAGTGGAAGGGAAGGAAATGGAAATCTCCATGTTCCTGCTGTGTGAACCAGCACTCAAGGGACTGCTGCAAAGGAAAAAAACTCTCTCTCCATACAGTCAGAGAAGTGTCCTGGAGCTGAATTGTGCCTTTCTGGATCAGGCAAGGGTCGTGCTGGAGCAGCAGCAGTGGACTCTGCCCTGGAGCCCTCGGCAGGGCTCAGCCCACGCGTGATGGGTGAATCACAACCAGGGGTCTGGGCAGTGCTGGACAGCAGGGAGCCCCTCACTGGCCTGGCTGCTGTGCCTTGGAGCTGTCTGAGCCCAGCCTGGCCCCACTCGGAGGGGTTTGGCTGCTCACTGGTCAGGGATGAGCTGCCAACAGCCTGGGCCCACCTTTGCACTATTTTCTCTTGTCAGTCAGTGCCTATGAACGAGGCTCCTTGGTGGAATAGCTCCCAGTCTGTATTAGAAGTTTATTTCATCCTCACCTGGAGCCAGCTGAGCAGACAGGGGCTCTCACTGGCTGAGCAGTCACTGGAGTGGTTCCTCTGAGGCCGTGCTGCAGCTGAGGTGGAGGATCAGTCACCCCAGGGATGGCACCAAAGCCAGGTGTGGCTGCTGTGGGGCTGGGTTTGTGCAGGAGCCCCCAGCCCCCATGGCCAAGGAGGGTGAGCAGAGCCCTGCTCTGGGCCAATGACCCCATCTCAGCTCCTGGGACAGACCCTTAGTGAGGACTTCCAGCTCCTGAAATCCCAAATTCCTCCCAGCTCTGCCCAGAGGAAAAGGCTGGGGCAGAGAGGGCACACAAAGCCTGGCTTGCTGCTTGGCTTAGGCCAGCTCTGAGTCAGGCTCTGGACACTAGGTGACCACCCAGGGGTAGCAGGTCACCGTGGGAAGGGGAACCTGGCTGGGGAATGCACCAGGTGAGGAGCAGCCAGGTAGGAATGGTGTGGAGAGAAGGACTGGTCAGAACAAGGGGTGGAACTGGATAATCTTTAAGGTCCCTTCCAACCCAAACCTGGGATTCTGTACAGCCCTGTGTGAGCTTTAAACCTGTCTGGCTCAGGTTTTAAACCCAGATCTGCTGGCCTAGGGGAGGGAAGGAAAAATTTGGGAAAAACACTGAACCCAGGGTGGGCCTAAAAATCAACTTTAGAGGCGAAGGCAGCCTCGGGGCTCCAGAGCTGTCACAAATGCACTTTTGTTGGCCTGGGCAGGCTGTGCCCTTGGGAGCCAGGATTGTCCCCTGGGCAGGCTGAGTTCCTGGGAGCCAGGGCTGTCCCCTGGGCAGGGCACTCAGGAGCTGCTCCCCACTGCTGGGTCTCTCTGCTGCCCAGGATTGCACAGGAGCTTTGGAAGGGCTGCTTGAAGTTGGTGGTGGACCAAAATCTGTGGCTGTTGCAAGTGTAGTCCCAATGGACAAGAAAAAGAATTCCTTGATTTTTTTTTAATTTTTTTTCTTGCTTTTAAGGCCCAGAGAGGGGAGAAATAAGACCAACTGATTGTATTGTGAATGAAAGAGAAGATTAATCATTTGGTCCCCAAAGCTGCAGAGAATCTGTTTTTATCTTTGACCTTCTGAAGGTTGGAGTCACTCTAATAAACCAAAATAAGAAAATCCTGAAAGGGTTTGTTCCAGAGGAGATTTTGCACATGGTTTAATGTGAGTAATTTAAAATAAAACTACTGCTGTAAAGTACTCTGTCAATCATGTGTAATGTCTCATCCTCAAGTGACTCATTGCACACCTGCCATATGTAGCATCCTGAAACCTGTATATTTATTTAAATCTATTGTTTTTTGGGTTTTTTTTTAGCAATTTTCAAGATATAATTTGTAATAAATAATGACAACAGTCAGTGGTACTTTCCTTCCTTATTTGGTGGCTGGGTGGTGGTGGGTGAAGTGAGAGGAACCTGATGGCCAAAAGAAACGGGAGAGGGAGGCTGGGAATGGTCCTGGCACATTTCTTCAAAGTGCACCCATCTAGAATCCATCTGATTTAAACATTCTTTAACTTCAACCCCATGTAGAATTCATCTGATTTAAACACTCTTTAATTTCAACACCTTCTTCCTTCCTGATTTCTCTAGGAACAGGGATGGGGAGTTATCCACAGGTCGTTGTGGATGTGGTTTGTGCCCCTGGTTGACTCCAGTCCTTCCCCAGCCCTGTGGAGTCAGCAGGGCAGGGACAGATCTGGGAAGGGATGATGATGATGATATTATTATTTATTATTATTATTACCATTCAAAAGCCATTATCTAAAGGATGATGTGAAGATGCTGAAGGCTCAGGAGGGGTCCCAGCCTTTGCTATTCCCTGATTTTCCTGGCTGAGCTGCCTCTCCTGAGGCCAAGCCTTTACCCCAGAGCTTGGTGTGAAAATCAGTCTGTCAGATGTTTCTATGACAATGAATCAATGTTCCTGGGACTTTAATGGTAAAGGTACATGATAGAAAGGACCTGCAGTTATAGGTGAAAGGAGGAAAAAAAGTACCTTGAAACAGTACAGTGTACAATATCCGTGGTGAAATTCTCCACTTTTCTGCTCAACAGAACTCCAGAACTGCCTGAAATTGTGCCTGTTTAGGTTAAATTCAAATTTGGTCCTGCTGGGCTGATTGCAATGGTGGGAATGAGGGAAATGAGGATTTTGTGCATTTCCCAGGAAAGATTTCCCCACCCTCTGCAATGTCCACTGAACCAGCCCTGGGCTTTTATTTGCCTTCCTGAAATCCCAAAGAAACCTTGGTTAACCCTTGCTCTCAGAGGGAAAATGTCCCTGTTTGAGGTGCTCAGAGGCTCCTGGCACCAGGGGAACATCACATTTTGGGAGGTGGGACCATAGGAGATTCCCTCCAGCTGTTCCAATGTCTGATCTTGAAGCACAAAGGGGAAAATCTGAAATAATCATTGGATGGTGGGGTGGGGGGCAGAGTTTTTGGGGCCCTAAGACATAGAAATAATGGGAAATATTCCAGGGATGTTCCCCCACATTCAAGTGAGGAAACTTTGGGCTCAGCAGTGAGACCAGAGGACAAAAGCATGTGCCCTGATCCCAAAAGCTCAGAGCTCCCTGCTGGGATGTCCCTCAGTGCCACCAAGGACTGAGGGACAAGCTGAGCCCTGGCAGGAGCTCTGTGCTGGGGCCTGGACTGATGCCAGCCTCTGAGCAAAGCCTCTGGGCACTGCCTTAATCACCAACCCTAATTAGGTAACACCCGAGGGAAGAAGATGCTGAAGAGTAGCTTAATTAGGGTGAAAAGGGATAAGAGAGGACTGTACTTATTCTGGAGGTTATTGAATTTGCTGATAAAGATAGGCTGAAGGAGGTGGATTTTATAAATTCTCACAGGTAACAGGGAAGAATAGAATAATGGAAGTTCATTTAAATGGACAATCCAGGAAATCAGGCAACTTCTTGTGCCCTGTATGTGACTCTCTCATTTTTCGGAAATTCCTGGAAAAAAGCCTTTCCCCAGTGGCCCACAGGCAGCAAACTTCCCTCCTGCACCACAGGACAGCTCTGTCCTCAGCAGGATGGGCAACATTTTTTTGATGGGACTTTGTTCCCTTTTAGTGTTTGTTGAACTGCTTGGGAGAAGATGTGGAGCAATACAATAGGATGGAGTAGAAAGAAGCAGCCAAAGCTGGGGCTGAGCCTCTGACTGTGGAGATTCTGCAGGCAGACTTCACCACAAAAATGGCTTTTGGTGATTTTGGCTTCTCACCTCAGGTGGGCAGGGATAAGAGAGGAGCTGGAGGAGAAAACTGAATTGGTCCCAGTCAGATGAAGGGATCACACAGTTTCAAATTGCTTTAATTAACTGTTCTGGGCTGATGAGCTCCAGGTAGGCACATCCTGGATCCCATAGGAGAAACTCTCTGTGCTGGGGGCAGGGGATAGCTCAGCCTGTGCTGGGAATTGTTATTCCTGTCATTCCTGAGAGCCTCTGCAGCACCACAGGGGCACAGCCTGGAGAGCAGGACATGAACACCTTGCTGAGCATCTTTGCCCATGAATTTGTGGGAAAAAACACCTCAAGGGGCTGTTCCAAGGGGGAGAGAGACAGAGCTGATCTGAGAGACTTTCCCAGAACCTGGGATCTCTTCTTGCCTGTGGTGGGGCTGTTCTGGCAGCAGCCACAATTCAGAGAACCCTCAACAGAAGTTGGAAAATCCAACTGGGAGTTGTGAGTGCCATCAGAGAGGCTGGAAAATCCAACTGGGAGTTGTGAGAGCTCCAAGAAAGGTTGGAAAATCCAGCTGGGAGTCGTGAGAGCCCCAAGAGAGGCCTCTCCCATGTCCCTGCAAATCCAAGGATGTCCCCTTGTCCCCTTTCCTTCTGACCCATTTGCCCATTTTCTGCAGTGTGTGGTACCCAATAAGTCACCCTGAGGACTTTTTAAGTTTCCATCCATGGAAATCTCCACGCCTTCATTCCAGCAGCGAGACTGGAACAGCTCAGAGAAGATCTGGGCAGGGGAATGAGCCTCTCCCCAGGGATTTGGTGGCCAATCCGAGGTGCTGCTCTGGGATTTTGTTGTTAAAAGGGAATAATTCTCCCTCCAGCTCTGTTGCAGGGGGAGGAGGAGGGAGCACACAGGGAGCAATTAAGAAAAATGTCTTTGACCTTCAGCAACTTAATCAGTTGCCAGTGTTCTTCCTAATACTGTGCTAATGGTTAAGTTCTTCTGGCTGCCATAAAAAGTGCTATAACTGGAGGCTACAATAAAGTGCTGATCAACCCATCAAGTGAGTCAATCCAAAAGTAATATCTGTCTTTGTAATGACTGCAATAAAAGCCATGCCAAAGCCAGGAATGACGTGAATAAGAATGCTGCTTAATTATGCTGGGCTGCTCTGCTGGGTGCTGGTGCCACATTTCCAACCTGTTCTTGGGTCACACTGCCACCCCTGCCTGGGGAAGCCAAATTTTGTATTTGTGTGGCTCCAGGGACAGTTCTGAGGGGTTTGGACAGACCTCCATCCAAGCCAAATGGAGTTTTGGTGCAGAAAATGGTGTTGCATTTGGGTTGTTCATCCTGACGTAATGCAGGAGGGAGGCATCAATCCCTTTGTGAGAGTTTGGGGCTGGGAAAAAGGGAAAAGTGTTCATAAATTTGAGGTATCCTGGTGTTAAAGACAGTTCCCTGTGCTATAAAGGAGATAGATGACAGGAAGTAGAAAGAGGGGAAAGCCAGGATTGATCAGGGAGACCCTTCCAGGCACTGGGGTAGATCTGAGGGCTGGCAGAGGTTTAGCCCCATCCCTGAGTGTTTGCCATGGAAGGCAGTGACCAACACACTTCAAAGGTCACTCACAGCTGGAGGAGCAGAGGAGCTGGAGGATCTTTCCCTGCCTGATGCCTTGTCTTGATTTTCCTGGGAGCAGGGCAGGATGGAGCAAAACTCCTCCACAAGGCAGGTTCTGTCTGTGCTGCCCTTTGCAAAGGCACAGGTGAATATCAGAGGAAAGCAGCGTGGAATGTGGAATGTCCCAGGTGGGGAATTGTCCTGTTGCGCACGGGGGAGCTGGATGGAGCACAAAGGGAGGCGAGGAGCACCTGCTGCTCCCGCTGGAAGGATGGCTGCTGCCTTCCTCCCAAACATCCCCGTGTGCTCTGGGATCCCTGCGAGCACAAAGGAGCCGAGGAGCAGGAACCCAGCGTGGAGCTGGTGGCAAACACGCCGCAGCCTTTCAAGGAACGGAGCGGATTCCTCCCCCATCAGCAGGGAAAACAGGATGCAGGCCACATTCCTGCTCACAGAGACAAGTCTCTCCACAGCAGCACAAACACATTGCTCAGCTCCAATTAAACCCCGGCTTTATATCACCTTGCTGCTGATAAGGCTCTGATTAATGGAAGAATTGTCTTTTTTTTTTTTCCCCCCAATAAAGTCCCTGGTGTTAATTGTTTTTTCCCTCTCGCATTTCTTGTTTCAAAGGCGCTTTCGAGGAGGGCTGCTGATTGTGCTGGAAGTTGTGTGGGAACACTTAGTCTCTTCCTGGTTTTGTTTTTTGGGGCTAAGTGCTGCCACTGAGAGCAGCAGGTCCAACAGACAAATCAGCCCGGAGAAATCCTGCCTCCCGATAAACAAGTGCAGATTCATGTGTTTGTCCATGACACAGAAGGTGCCAGAACAATGATTTGGTGACTTTTGCCAGGGTTGTTTCCTCTGCAGAGCCGACTTCCCTGGCGGAGCCTCAGGTGCGTAGCAACAGCTCAGCAAAACAAAAGCCAACCACGGCGAGGATTTAGGAAAACATTATCCCTGTCCCAAGGGTGGGGCTGTGCTTTCCATCGTGCCTGGGATCGGCCCCAGAGCCTGGGCCGACTCCTGAGCACCGGGACCATGAGCCAAGCTCCGGGAAGAGCTGGGGATGGATGGGACCGGTGGTTCCAACCCCAGGTGTCACACATGGGGAACAGGGGTGGAATCTCCTGGTAAAAATGTTTTTTTTCAGCCATCCAGGAGCCTCTTGTCTCTGTCCTCCTGGGTGATGGCAGCTGGGAATGGCTCCATGGCCCCTGTGGGGTGCAGCCCTGAGGGGCAGGGGGTAAGCACAGAGCCACGGGCAGGGGTCTCTGCTCAAGGGACAATGCCAACCTGCCTCTGCCCTGGCACAGCTAAGAACTCAGGGGAGAAATCAGGTGAGAACTCAAGCCCTACAGATAATGAGTCAGGTAAGAACTCAGGTAAGAACTCAGGCCCTTCAGATCCTGACTCAGGTAGGACTCAGGTAAGAACTTGGGTAAGAAATCAGGTGAGAAATCAGGCCTTTCAGATCCTGACTCAGGTATGAACTCGGGCCCTGCAAATCTTGACTCAGGTAAGAACTCGGGCCCTGTAGATCCAGACTCAGGTAAGAATTCAGGCCCTGTAGATCAAGGCTCAGTAGGAACTCAGGCCCTGTAGATCCAGGCTCAGTAGGAGCTCAGGTAAAATCTCAGCCCTTGCTCAGGTGAGAAGTCAGGCTCTGCAGATGCTGGCTGAGTAAGAACTCAGGTCCTGCAGACCCCAGCCAAGCTGACACCCAGACCCAGCAGTGACATGTGGCCCCTGAAGGGGCCCTGAGCATCTCTCTGGGCACTGCCACCACCCCTGGGGACACCCATGAATGTTGAAATGCCAGACCCACACCTGGGACCCGAGCCCAGCCATGCCAGCACAGGGACAGCCAGCCAAGGGTGGGGAGGAGAGCAGGCCCAGCAGGGCCTGATAAAGCAAGAGGAGATTGTGAACAGGGAAGGGAGCAGCCAGTCTGGGCCAGGGGACAAAGGTGTCTCAGTTAGCAGGAGAATGCTCAGCGTTTCAGTTCTCAGCAGGAGGTTCTGGTGCTTTCCAGGCTGGTCTCACCTGCAGGGAACTCTCAGCTCCCTGTGCCCTGGGCATCTCCTGTGAGGTGCCTGTGAGCCACTCCCCCACCATCACATCTGCTCCAGCTGTGCACTGCTGTCCCACCCAGCTGTGTCTGTGCTGTGGGATGACTGAGTGCCCTCCTCAGTCAGGGCAGCCTTGTCCTCTCCTCTTCCATTCCCACATTTGAAGCTTTCTTTGCACATCTCCACCCACTGCTCTGCTCTCCTGCTCCACTTTTCCTTCCCCTTCCTTTATCTCTGCCTTTTTGTTGTTATGACTACACCGATTAATTCCATTTTCTTCCTTTCACCTTTTCCTTTCTGTTTTTCCTTGCACTTTCCACAGCAGGTGAGTTTTCAGATTTAAGTTAAAAATAAATAGGACAATGAGAAAGAAAAGGGATGGGGCAGAGAGGTCAAGACAGGAGATGTGGAGCCGGGAAAGAGCAAGAAGCTGCAGGAAAGGGCATCCCAACATCAGCTCACACTTCTGGGGTGGGCAGTGAAACGAGTTGGCCTCATTTATATTAAATATTTATATTAAATATATTACATTTATATTACTAAAGGCACCCATCCACAGGCAGAGCCCACCCCCAGCCCAGTGAAAAAGAGCAGCTCACATCCCACTGCTTCTCCAGGGCACAGGGCCTGGCTCCGAGCTCTTTCCTGAGCTGTTTCTGACCTCTCACTGTTTCTGTGGTGGTTTCCCAGGCTCCAGTGGGATAAACCAGCTGGGAATGGCCTCGGGGCTGCTCTGAGGAAGAGCCAGGAGGGCAGGAGTGCCCTGAGGAGCCAGGGGAAGGTGACACCAATTCTGCCCCAGCTCTGGGTGCTGTGCTGGGCACTGGACCCACTCACACCACAGGCACAGCCTTGGGAGATTTGGGCTGCTCATGAGCTTGGCCAAAGTGTCCTTGAGGTGCAGATTCATGGCAAGTGTTGGGTCCAGCAGTGAAAGGAGCTGTCACAGGCAACAGGGAGAATTCTCCAGGCTGAACTGAACAAAGGGCCAAAACCAAAAACAGGGTCCTTTCTACCTCACAGTGTCCCTGCAGAGGAAGGGGAGGATGGAAGAGAATTTTGGGCGTGATGGAGAGAACTGGCCGAGAATATCCCTGGGCAGAGGGGTGGCTGTTCTGTGGGAATGGCAGGACAGGCACATCCTGCCCCTCGAGGATTTGCTCCTTCTCAGCCTGTTTTATGATGTGTGAAACCTCTGGTGAAAGGTGCTGAGCAAACACAGAGCTCCCACACATCTAGAGAGGAATTATCCCTTTTTCTGCCATGGGGATGTGCCAGCTCTGGGCCAGGGCAGGGAAAGGAGGCTCAGCAGTGCCTTACACACCCCTGGAGCTTTGTAGGCACACTCTGTGTGTGCCATTCCTTTGGGAAAACAGGAGCCCAGGTGGTGCCAGGGCTGCTGCCCCTCTGTGCCCTCCTCCTTCTGCTTTTCTCCTCACCTACACCTGGAGCTGCTCCTGCAAACTCACCCCACTCTGCTGCTGAGAGAGGAGCTGGAGGGCTGCCATGGGGGGCAAGGGAGAGTTCCCAGGGTTCTGACTCATGGCTTTGGGAAAGGGACAAAATTTGGGGGAAAATGAAGTGCAGCTACTTCAATAGAGACACAATGCATTTGCAGTTCCTGAGAGCCCCGGTTCAGCTGCTGTTCTGTGGGTCATGTCCCCAGAGGGCTTTGTAAAGCACTTTTCTCTCTTAGCTCAGAAATGTTAAAGATCATGAATCTGTATGAAAATGACTCCAGTTTAACACTGACTTCAACACCTGGCTGACTAGAGAATGTCAGTGTGGCTCTATTTAAAGCTTTTTTTTTGATACTGAGCCAGCAAATGTCACGTTTGAAGTGTGCTTTTCAACAGGGAGTCTCTGTGGAAAGAGCAGAGTCTCACATCCATCGATCCAGGAGCTGGGATTTAAGGAAGATGTCAAATACAGGTTGTAACTCCAATTGCTACACCCTGGTTTTGGGGAGGGATCCTGAAAATCCTGGAGTTTCAGCCCACCTGGGCATGGTGCCAGGCTCTGTTCAGAGGTGCCTGGGACAGGATGAGGAGCAGTGGTCATGCAATAAAATGCAACAAGATTCACCTCAGTGTGACAGGGAACTTCTTTCCATGGAGCATGGGAGCAGCTGCCCAGGGAGGGGGTGGAGGTTCCCTTCTGGAGATCCCAAACCCACCTGGACCTGTTCCTGTGCCTCCTGCTCCGGGTGACCCTGCCAGGGCACAGCTGTGAAGTCGAGATTCCCTAACCCCAACATGCCATGATTCTGAGATTCTGTGGGCAGCTGTTTGTGATCTCATGGACAGAACCCCACTTCTCTGCTGGGGGAACCCAGGACATTGTCCTGGCT
>VRYO01001760.1:5245172-5256822 GCA_009812075.1 Sialia sialis | reverse complement strand
AGAGAAGACATTTTTCTCATGCCCAACCTGAACTTCCCCAGCGCCCACCTGGATTTTTCCAGCCATTGCCACCCGTTAGGTATGGCAGTTCCATAACCATGTAATTTCTGAATTTCACTTTCACTTTCCGTGTGGGAAGCCTGCCTGGTCACAGGGAATAAGGACAGCCTCTCCTCATCCTCACAGATGGATCCTTCACCTTTGTGCTGTGCTTCCTCTGCAGTCTGTGTGTCCAGATGCAGTGGGGATGCTGTGCTGGAGAAGAGGGATCCTGGTGGCACCATCTTGGAAGCAATTCTGAAAGTGATAAGAGAGTTTTGCTTACAGGTGCAATCAGGCAGGAATGGAGGACAATCTATCCTTCTGTTGACCTACCTGTGACACTGATCTAGAAAACCATAGGGTGTTGAAAGAAGCAATTCTGAAATCAAGGGATGGTGCTTCAAGGAAATCTGTTATGGTTTATTGTCTCTGTAACTCTTGTCCTGTACTGGGACTGTGAATTATTAACTCCATGTGCTGTAGCATGAATGAGTTTTATGCATTTTTTAAACTCCATTTGTTCCTGGCAAAGCTTCTCAGAGTGGAGCCACCTGTAACTGCTGGATGGACCCCCCCAGCTCAGCTAAATAAACGTGGCTGGTGCAGAAGTTCTCAGTCTGAGCAGGGCTTGCAAGCAGCAGTGAACGAGTTGTGGTGCAAAGCAGAACTCTGACAGCTGCTGGGCACTGCCCAGCCTGAGCCAGCCCTTTTTCCCAAAGGAAAAAGCACTTTAACCTCACTTCAAATGTATTTAATGAGTTTGTTTTGCTCTCTTAAAACCTGTACCATCACTGGGCAGAGAGATATCAGAGATAGTTCCCTCTGATGGGTAAAATGGAGAAACTTCCACAGGGAGCAGCTGAAGGACAAAGAAAAGGATCCTGATGTTCCTCATTTCTGATCCCACTGCACAGGGAACCATGCTCTTGCTCCAAAAATATCAGATCTGCCCTGGAAGGCAGGGATGGGTGGTAGTGGGGAGGCTGCAAGGGCATGAGAAATCAAGAAATGTGGGATAGCGAGCTTTAATCCTCTCCCAGAGTCAGGAACACAAGGAGTCAGTCCTGGAATTATGCAATCATGCCCAGATTCTGGGTAATCCATTTGGAGGAGGGACATGGAGAGACCACTTTGGTAATGTTTTATTTTAACTGGGCAACTACCTGAGACCTGCTGAGCTGTGAGGCACAAGGAGCAGGACAGGCAGTGCTGAGGGCGCTGCCCAAGGCCAGCAGGGTGGGTTGGGGTTAAAACAGAGCTGGAATTTTAGAGCAGAGCCATTTGAGTGGCCAGGTTTGTCTGCAGGAAGGAAACGAGGCTGGCTTTGGAAAAGAGGAGTTTTGTCTTTGATAAGCCCAGACCTGAGGAGCTTCTTGGTGCCATGAGTGGGTCCCTGAGCACCAGGAGATGTTTGGCAGAGCAGCTTTTTGCTCTGGTGTTGGTGCTGGGGATTTGGACAGGGTGAGATATTTAATCCTTCCTGGAGAAAAGGAAGTTCTTCCTTTGGTAAAAGTGATTCTGCTCTGATCTTGTGCTGCAGGGCTGATCTGGGCCTTCGATGCCTGTGGGCTCTGAATTCTGCTTTACCTCCTCCAGAACAGCCCAGATGAGACAGCATTTTGTCCCAAGTGGGAATGAGACCCTCTTAGCATCTTCTTCCATTCTCAGAGCTCCAGGTTATCACCAGATTTGGGGTAAGAAAACTTTTCTGAGCTGAGTTTGGCAGGTTCACTCTCAGCTTTCCTTCACTTATTCTTAAAAATGAGGAGATGCCTCATTATGAAGTCTAAAGAATATACTAGAATATTCAATTCCTCTTGGAGGAAAGGGGTTTTCTCTTTGGTCTCTCTTAAATCAGCTCTTCTGAGCTTATCTTGTGCTGCAGGGCTGATCTGGGGCTTTGCTGCTTGTGGGTTGTGGATTCAGTTCCATCTCCTCTAGAACAGCCCAGATGAGACAGGATTTTGTACCAAGGTGGGACAGAGACCCTCCAGTGCCTCCTTCCATGCCCAGGGCTCCAGGTTATCACCAGGTTTGGTTTTTCTGCGCTGAGTTTGGCACCTTTCCTTCACTTATTCTGAAACAAGAGACACGGGAGCTCCTGGGTTCATCCCTCATGTCCTGCTGCCAGAGAGACTCCAGGATTCAGATCTGGCCAGACAGACAGACATGCTGAGCACAGAGCTCTGCCCAGCAGCACCCTGTGCCGTTCCTGCCTAGGAAATGTTGATTTAACCCTCTCAGGAATCATCACTCCTCAGGGCAGCACTGCTTTGAAGTGGTTACCAGCCTGCTGAGCAGTAAGTGCAGGGTGTGGTGTCTATCTGCGAGGCAAGGGTGGCATTCTGTTTCCTGGGGACAGAAGCTTTAATAAAGGGAGTTTCCCTCCTTGCAGTGGGCAGGTGTGAGGCAGCTGCTGTTCTGAGGAGCTGGGTGAGGTGCAAAATTTGGTGTGAAAAACACAGTGGAATGCTGCTTTCTGTTAAAGCCACTTCACGCTTGTTCAGTGGCACAAAACTTCAGGGTCCAGCTCAGCAGGACACAACACTGAGTGATTTAAGAAGGTTCTCTTGCTGTTCAGGGCTGAACCAGACCTGCAGAACCAGCTCTGGTTTGTAGGAAATCTGCAATGACGCTCACCTTGATGCCAAAAGGGTTAATTCGATTTCTGCTGTGCCTGTGGACTATTAGCAGGGAAATAAGGCCTGTAAAACCTGGTAACACCCTGGATCTCTGGGCTCTGCAGAGCTGGTGGCAGAAAAACTCCTCACGTGTGGAGCAGGGGGTAACTCCAAGGATCGGGGTTTGCACTGCAAACATGAATATTTTCCTGGCTGTTTTCCCCCAGCTTTGCCCCAGCAGCGCTGTATTTGGTAAAACAGCTGCCACCAGAGGCAGAGCTCCAGCTCATCCCTGTTGCAAAACACCTGGTGAGGTGTGAGAGATGCTCCCAGCCCGCTGCAGCCGCTGCTTACTCATCGCAGCGGGTGCAGAGCCGGTCCCTGGGCATTTGTGTTGGCAGCTCTGCTGGAACACCTTCCCTTTTGGCAGTGCTTATGTAAGGAGCTAAAAATGTTGGTGTGACTCACGGCTGTCTGAGCAGAGCTGTTGGAACAGGAATGGAGCAGAGTTCCCCCAGCCACAGCAGCGCCTGGAGAGCTCTCCCCGCTCCGTGCTGCCCCTGTTGAAGACCCTCTTGCTCCAGGGGATTCTCTTTCCTCTCATTCCCCACTCCTGCTCTCCAAATGATGTTGGAGCCCCCCCAAAGATCGTAAGCCGTGCCTCTGAACCTTTCCTAGGGCCATCCCAGGCCCCTCTTGTCTCTGGGCCTCCTGCATCCCATCTCCCTTTGTTATCTTTTCTGCCTTTCCATTCTCCTGCTCTCTCCCTAAGGAAAACTTCAATCCAGAATCCCCTGGAGTTAAGGGAGGATGGATCCAGGTTATTTTCCTTCTCCACAACCTCGTGCTATATCCACCTGTGGATACCTTGGTGTTTTATTCTTCCATCCTTCACAGTCTGGTCCTTGCCTGATGCATGTTGGGGTGTCTCTCTCCAAAGGAGACTCAGGGAGCACCTCAGATCTTCTTCCAGGAATGCTGTTTCCTAATCTGGGCTCAAATTTGAGTTCTCCATCAGATCCAAGAGAGGTCTCCACCAAAGAGGCAAATTTGTACTTTTGGCTTGTTGTGCCACCTCAGAGGCTTTGTCCCACTGTCTCCAAAGGAATGTGATCTTTCCATAAATGATGAAGACTCATAAGTGTATTTTTCCTGAATTTTTCAGCCCACTGTGCTTCTCAAACCTGGACTCTACATCTCCATGGCAGGAGGTTGTAGCCAGGTGGGGCTCAGCCTCTTTCCCCACACACCTGGTGATAAAGGAGGAGAAACAGCTCCAAGTGATGTCATGGGAGGTTCAGGTTGGATATTGGGAAAAACTTCTCCACTGAAAGAGTGTTTAAATATTGACCCAGGCTGCCCAGGGCTGCTGAGGTCACCATTCCTGGAAGTGTTCAAAACCCAAGCAGAAGTGGCACTTGGAGATGTGGTTCAGTGGGCAGGGGGGATTTGGTCGAAGGTTGGATTTGGAGGTCCAGGAATTCTTTTCCAACCTTTCTATGATGACTCAGACCTCCTATGACATAACCCAGGGTTCCAGTGGTGCCATTGTCACAAACAGAAATAAACTGAGGAGCAGGATCGGTCCCTCTGCTGCTGCCTCCTCTCTGAGTGCCCTTAGTTGCTGTCCCGTCCCAACAGAATGGAAATCTCTCCTCCTCACGGAGCCAGGAGGTGGAAGAGCTCTCTGGAGGTGCCTGTGGTGCTGCAGGTGGGAGCCTCAGCTCCAGAGGGAGCTCCAAACTCTGCCTGCTGGCCGGGCAGGCCAACGTCCGTGGTCCTTCTCAGCAGCTGGACATGTGAGAGGTCACTGCCAGCTGTCCCCTCCTGTGCCACTGCCACTGTGCCCTCCTGTGCCACTGCCAGCTGTGACCCCTCCTGTGTCACTGCCAGCTGTCCCCTCCTGTGTCACTGTCACTGTCCCCTCCTGCATCACTGTCAGCTATGACCCCTCCTGTGTCACTGCCAGCTGTCTCCTCCCTGTGTCAGCCCTCATGGCTGGCACCATGACATGAGGAGGTCCCAGTCTCAGTTCCATGTCAGTTCCAATCCAATGACAGTCCCAATCCCAGTCCCAGTCCCACTCCCAGTCCCAGTCTCAGTCCCTGCCTACTCCCAGTCCTAGTCCCAGTCCCCATCAGAGTTCCAATCCCAGTTCAAATCCCCATCTCAGTCCTAGTTCCAATCCCATTCCCAGTCCCAGTTCCAGTCCCCATCCAAGTCCCATTCCCAGTCCCAGTTCCAATCCCATTCCCAATCCTATTCCCAGTCCTAGTTCTGGTTCCATTCCCAGTTCCATTCCCAAACCCTGTCCCAGTTGCACTCCCAGTCCCAAAGTCCCAGAGTCTCATTGCCATTCCCATTCCCAGTCCCATTCTCATTCCCATTCCCATATTCACTCCCAGTCCCATTCCCATTCCCAGTCCCATTCCAATTCCCAGTCCCAGTCCCATTCCCAGTTCCATTCCCATCCCCATTCCCATTCCCAGTCCCAATCTCATTCCCAATCCCACTCCCATTCCCATATTCACTCCCAGTCCCAGTCCCATTCCCATTCCCAGTCCCATTCCTATTCCCAGTCCCAATCTCATTCCCATTCCCATTCCCATTCCCACTCCCATTCCCTGTCCCTGTCCCATTCCCATTCCCATTCCCATTCCCAGTTCCCATTCCCAGTTCCCATTCCCACTCCCATTCCCATTCTCAGTCCCATCCCATTCCCACGCCCATTCCCATTCCCATTCCCAGTTCCCATTCCTAGTCCCAGTCCCATCCCAGTCCCAGCTGCTCCCCTGGAGTGGCTCTGTGCTGTGTTTAACACATCTCAGGGATTTCTGCTCCTGGGTCACTTTGTGTTTCCCAGTCCCCGATCCCACAGAGCCCCAGGGTGTTGGAAAGAGCCCCAGAGGGTCCCCTGCTCCTGTTCCCTGCTCCAGCAGGGCTGTCCTGGAGCAGCAGGGAAGGAACCTCCTCACCCTCCCTCCCTGGGCACGTTTCTCACTGCTCTCTCAGTGAAGAGGTTTTTCCTCTTGTTCAGGTGGAATCTCCAACCTCCTCTGTGTGTGGAAGGGCAACAGAATCGCTCCAGGAGGGGGCTACCCCAACAGAGATTTTAATTTATCAATTCCAGGCTTGATTTTCCCTTAGAGGAAGCATCAAACCAAGAGTAAAATCCAGGTTAAAAGCGGAGGCTTGGAGCACAAGGCATCATTCACTATTTTTTTGAACAAGAGGACACTGAAAATAGGAAAATAGGACACAAGTGATTTATTCAAACAGCTCAGATACAGAATAATGGAATCATGGAATGATTTGGCTTGGAAGAAACCTTAAAGTTCACCTTGTTCCACCCCCTGCTGTGGCCAGGGACTTGTCCTCTATCCCAGGCTGCTCCAAGCCCATCCAACCTGGCCTGGGCCATTCCAGGTGGGTTTCAGTGGCTCACAGAGCACAGCACAAACTTCAGCAACGTCCAAATACCTCCACATTTTGTCTGGAAGAGTAGGAATTAGTTTTTCCCTCATCAGAAAGAAATCAGGAGCATTGATTCCACTCCAGAAGAACGGGCTGCTCTCAAGGAAAACACGAAAACCCAACCCAAGCACGGCACCAAGTGCTGGTTAGAGATTAAAGGGAGAGGGCGGGAGCTTGGAGAAAAGGTCAGGCACACAAAGGAAAACATCTAAACCGAAAACTTGGAAACTTTCCTGCCCGTGGAGACACTCGAATTACCTCAGAACAAAGACTGTTGACTTTCCTTATAAGGAGGGAAAGTCTTGATTTAAAAAAAAAAAAGGAAAAGCTTGGTCAATAATTGTTTTCTTCTTTATTGGTTTGTTGGGAGTTCAAACAAGCAAAAGGGGCTGGTTTAGAATAAAGTCAATGTTTCATTTCAGCAAAAGAAATGGATAAAATTCCAGTTATTTCAGTCATTTTAAAGTGAATTTTTTTCTCTGTAATTTATGCACTTGTTTACACTGCAAAAAGAAGTTTGTAACTGGAGTAATTGCTTTTTTTAGTTCATGTTTTGAGGCCTCTGTCTTCCCATTGCTGCATAAACAATTTCTGAGGTAGGGATGAAGTCATGGCTGCATCTCTGACAGCCAGGTCAGGGGATTGTGGCCACCTGATGATGCAATGGGGAGTCTTGGCTCACAAATCACCAGGAAAATCTCCTTGTTCATGTGCAGGTCACAAGCAAAGGCCAGCAGATCCCTGTGGATTTCCAAACTGTGCGTCCACGAGTCAACATCACCAATTTCCACATGGTAAAGGAATCACAGAATCAGGGAATCAGTGAATCAGAGACTCAGAGAATCAGAGAATCACAGAATCACGGAATCACGGAATCACACAATCATGGAATCCCAGGATCACAGAATTCCCAGAATCATCAGGTTGGAAGAGACCTCCAAGATCATTGAGTCTAACCCACACCCTAACACCTCAACTAAACCAAGTGCCACATCCAGTCTTTTTTTAAACACATCCAGGGGTGGTGGTGACTCCACCACCTCTCCAGTCAGACCATTCCAGTACTTTATTATTCTTTCTGTGAAAAACTTCCTGATATCCAACCTCTATCTCCTCTGGCACAGCTTGAGACTGTGTCCTCTGGTTCTGTCAGTGCTGCCAGGAGAAAGAGGAAAGAGAGGAGAGCTGTGAAGAATTGTTGAAGCCATGAATAACCACTGAACATCCTGCCTGAGGATGGAAGGGCACTCAGAGTCCTTTGGAGCATGGTCATGGTCAGACTCCAGGGTGTGAGGGGCTCCAGGAAAGCTGCAGAGGGATTGTTCATTGGGAACTGCAGTGATAGGCAAAGTCGGAATGGCTCCATACTGAAAGACGGAGATTTAGGTTTGGTATCAGGAAGGAATTCCTCCCTGTGAGGGTGGAGAGGGCCTGGCACAGGGTGTGCAGAGCAGCTGTGGCTGCCCCTGGATCCATGGAAGTGTCCAGGGATGGATGGGGCTGGGAGCAGCCTGGGACAGTGGGAGGTGTCCCTGCCATGGCAGGCGTAGCAGTGGATGGGATTTAAGGTCCTTCACAACCCAAACCATCCCAAGATTCCATGAAGGACATTGAGACACTCGAGTAGGCAATGAGGCTGGTGAGGGGTCTGGAACACAAACCCTGTGAGGAAGGGCTGAGGGAGCTGGGGTTGTTCAGCCTGGAGAAAAGGAGACTCAGGGGTGACCTCATCCCTCTCTACAGCTCCCTGAAAGGTGCCTGTGCTCAGCTGGGCTTGGTCTCTATCAGGCAGCAGTGACAGAACCAGAGGACACAGCCTCAGGGTGTGCCAGGAGAAATACAGGCCGGATATCAGCAAAAAGTTTTTCACAGAAAGAATAATAAAGTACTGGAATGGTCTGACTGGGGAGGTGGTGGAGTCACCATCCCTGGATGTGTTTAAGAAAAGACGGGATGTGGCACTGGGTGCCATGGTTCAGTTGAGGTGTTAGGACTGGGTTGGACTCCATGATCTTGGAGGTCTCTTCCAATCTGGTGATTCTGTGATTCTGTAGTTCTGTGATCCTGTGATTCTCTGATTCTCTTATTCTGTGATTCTGTGATCCTGTGATTCTCTTATTCTGTGATTCTGTGATTCTGTGATTCTGTGTGTGTGAAGGGAATTCAGGACACAGTTCACAAGTTCGGTCGTGTGAGCAGTTTGGAACAAGGCAGATGCTCTGGGACCTGCAGAAGGAATGTGATGGAGACTTCTGTGATCACCACTGAAAAGGAGAGCAGGATTCCATTTGAACAGATCCAAAAAGTCGGATGTGGCATCTCATGGAGAGGGCAAAGGATGGTAGGACAGGGGCAAACTTTATTGCCAGGTCAGTCAATGGAATGGAATGGAATGGAATGGAATGGAATGGAATGGAATGGAGAGAAGATTTTGGAGTCCTCTGGGTGAGAGGAAGCCTTGGGTTAAAGAGAAATGCAGAAATGAGAGCCAGGGTTTGGTGAAATAAAAAATAAATGAGCTGGTCAGATGCTCAGGTTTTTGCTTCCAAAACTCAAGGAGGATCTTACTCTGCTCCAGCTAAATCACCAACTGTCTGCCCTCAAAGCATAAGATAAATGGATTAAAAAACAAATAATAATAAAAAAAAAAGAAAAAGAAAAACAAGCAGACAGAAACTGGGATTTCATGCTCTCCCATCACTCAGTTTCTCCTTGTTTTGGTTTATGTGCCCTGAATTCCCATCCACAAGAAAGTGCATTCAGCATTTCTGCACATCTCTTATCCCACCAAACTCACAACAAATGTGAACACAAGCCCAGGGCCTGTTCCAGGGACTTCTCTGAGGCTGGGGTAAGAAATCCCTGGAGACAGAGACCGGAGGGTTTTGCCTTGGATGAGCTCAGAACCCCTGCAGGGGCAGAGGAGCTGCCCTGTGCCACTGTCACCTGTGGGATGGCAAACAGGGACAGCTCTCTGGGAACCAAAGGAGCAGAGGCCACCAGAGATGTCCCTCCATGAAAAGCAAGGCCCAGAACCCTGGAACCATGGGATGGTTTGGGTTGGCAGCACCACGAGCAGTGGCTGGATAAACAGGACTGAGCTCTTGGTCATCCTGTCCCACCACTGCTCCTGCCCACCTGGGCTGTCCCTGGGACCTGCCCTGGGCAGCTGGACACAGGATTTTGGGGTTTCCTTTGGGCCTTTCCAGAAACTCTCCATGACCCATTCCCATTATGGGTCTTACAGATGGGTCTGTCTCAAATCTGGGAAATTTATTACCTCCAAAGTTTATTATCTCCAAAATTTATTATCTCCAAGATTTATTATCCCAAAATTTCTGGAAATTTGTCATCTCTTCTGTGCGGATCTTTGCTTTAAAGTTTGCAGTGTTAATATATTTTTCCTCTTTCCCTTTCTATATTTTCTGCAATGGAGTTTTTCCTTTCATTTTGTTGGAGGGAACAAGAAAATGTTCTGTTGGATGATCTGAATTTCTTCCTTCCTGGGAGCTGTGTCCCATCAGACACAGCCAGCAGAGCTGCTTTCATTTCATGGTCATTATTCTTCACTCCAGCTCTGTCCACAACCTCTCCTCTTGCTTCCAGGCAAGAATTCTGATTTTAATTTCCTGTTTCTGGTGGGTCAGCTGGGGAATCAATGACACTATACCATGGACCCCCAAATGGCCATTCTGGAAAAGAAAAATGGTTTTACTGGTTCAGAACATTGTGAGTGAGGAGCAACACTCAGCGCTTTGCCCATCAATACACAAATGTATTTGCACACTTGGGCCAGCCAAAGAAATTTCTGGGTTTTTGGAGCTCCTCAGGAACTTTCCAGGCCTGTGAGGTGCTCCAGAGGAAAACAGGATGGGACAAAAAGGACATCCCTGCCTGGCACAAAGTCACCTCTGTCCTGCTCTCCTCAGCTCCTCAATCTTCCTGCCGCTCCTTCCACACCAAAATTCTTCCACGTTCATGAGAAACAGTCAACCATTAACCACGAGACCCCTAAATAATGGATAAAATTAAGGATGGCTGGGGTGTTATTCAAACACGAGCTTTTCTTTTCCAGCTTCCTCTGCTGGCTCTGAGCGTGGCCATAATTCACAGGTTTGGGCAGGTGCCACTTGGCTTTTGACTTGTGAGCCCGACACCGTGCCGGGCAGCCCCGTGTGTGATCTTGAAAGGAAAGGGAACAATGAACCATCCACAGATCACACAGAATTGCTGAGGGCAGGCAGCACCCAGCAGAATGAGGAGAGCTCCAGGTGGGCCTGCCAAAGGCAGGTGAAGGAGGAGGCTGGGCTGGGGTGGAGTGGAAGCTGGAAAACCACCTTAGGAGGGATAAATTCAGCTTTTTTTTTTTTTCCGCTGGGCAAGGAAAAGCCACAAGGAACCTCCAGCAAAAACTTGGGGTAGCAGGAGAGAAAGAGTGAAGGATAAGGAAAATTATATGGAAAATATGCAAATATTTTTCAAATATAAGCAAATATTGGCGCCTCTCTCTCTCTCTGGCAATGTGCTGGGCAGTTGTCACCTGACTTAAGGGACAGAAATGGAATCATTTCAGACACAAGCAGTGGAGATGAGTGACCTGAAGGAATTTCTGGTGAAAGGAATTCCTTCCGGTGAAGGAATTTCTTTTCCCCACCTCTCTGCTTTGTGCCACACTCTCCATTTGTCTTCTCGCTTTGCCTCCAAGTCATTTTGTTCTCCTCCTGCTCTCCATTATTTTGATGGAGCACTTTTGGGGGCTCTGATGGATGAAAGGCTCCATGTGAAGTGCATTGGACCAGCATTGCCCCTCCAGTTCCTGCTTTGCCTTAATTGTGCTCTTAGCCCTTTGTTTGGGCATCCACTTATTTCATTTGTCAGGATATTGGAAAGTAGCCTTTTCTTTGAAATTTTTTTCCAGCTAATTTTAGTTTGTTTTATTGCATGCACACTGTCCAAGGAGGTGATTAATAATATTGCCGTGCCTGTTGAAAAGCTTAGGCTGATTTTTTTTTTTTTTTTATTTTGACAAAATAATGAGCCTTGGAGTTTATGGAGCCTTGGAGTTTATGAAGCCTTTCCCAGAAGCAGTAGCTTTCTTCAGAAGTTTGATTTTATTTTTTCTTTTAATTAAAAACAGTGTCCAAAACCTGCACATTTTCTGTTAATTTGGGAATACCTTAATTTTGATGGCTTAAAAAGAATTAACTTTTTGTTGTTGTTGGTTCTGGCTCCTGTGTAGGATTCCACAAACTGGTTATTGCATCCCACAAATCCCAAATCATCAGTGAGGGTTTAAGCCCAGCTGTTTGCAGCTGCCTCAGCCAGGGCAGCTGTGCAGCATCTGCTGCATCCCTGTCCTGTGAGGAGATCCCACACCTGCAGCTGCTGCAGATCCTCCTCCATCATCTCCCCAGGGCTCCTTCCCTCCAGGGGCGCTTCCAAGTGGCTCTAATGAGGATTTTTAGAGCACTCCAGCACTGCTCAACTGCTCCTTCAGATGTTTAATTTCAAGG
>VRYO01001760.1:5217653-5234703 GCA_009812075.1 Sialia sialis | reverse complement strand
TCCCATCCCATCCCATCCCATCCCATAATCCCATCCCATCCCATCCCCACCTCCTGCAGGGCTCCCTCATGCTGGAATCAGCCCTGCAGTGTCCCTGTGGCATTACTGGCCACGGCAGGGAATATTTCACAGCTGTGCTTGGAGTGGGCTGAGCTGGCTGGGCCTGGAAAATGCCCAGAGCCCCTCTGAGCAGGGTGGGAATCCAGCTGGAGAGAGGGGGGGAGCTTCAGGAAAAGGTCTGGTAGGGAAGGCTGAGCCTGGTCCTGACTCTGTGGTGTCCCCAGCAGGTCCTTCACAAGTTTCTGGCACTTCCAGACAGCAGGGGTTGCCTGTGCTGGTGGCCCTGGGCTCAGGGAGGAGGGGAAGGTGCCCTGAGTGCCTGGAGCAGCTCTGCAGGGGCTGGATGTGCTGTCCCCTGTCCTGAGTGCTCCAGACCTCCTTCTGGCTGCTCCCTGCTGCCCCTTCCCTTCACCTGGAGCAGGCAGAGAACAGCACAGGCACTTCTCCCGAAGGGAATTTTAGGAGCTTTACAACAACTGGGGCATGGAGCAGGGAGCTGAGATCCAGGGATGTCCTGGAATTTTATCCTTTTTATTTCCTTCCTTGAGAAAACATATAAAATGCTGCCAGGCTTTGGATAATTTCTCTTTTCGAGGGATTTTTCTCTCCTAATTTTGAATGAGTTATCCAAGAGAGGAATGTAGGAAAAGAGGTGCTGATTAACGGAGGAGGGGAAGCGGTGACAAAGCTAAAGGGATGGACGAACTTGCAGGATGCAGAAAGAAAACCAAACCACCAGGGAATTGCAGTTTCTCAAGACCAAAACCACGCTGATATGAAATGTGGGTGGGTCCTCCTGGAAAGCCATGGATGGGAGGTGAAGGAATGGATGACTGAGGTTTAGCTGGGTGTCCTGGTTTCAGTTTGAACTGGGCAGAAACAACAATTAGATTTTCCAGTTTCAATATACCCATTTTCTGCTGTGAGACAGGATTAGGAGCAAAAGCAAGGCAGACCTAAAAGTTACAGGGTGTAAAGAAAACTTTATTAACAACATAAAGAAATAATAAATTCAGAGTAAAACCTTCAGACAACCCCTCCTCCCCTCTCCCACACCCTCTTCTCCTTCTTAACAACAACGTACAGAAGCACTTCAGTCAGTTACCAACTTAAAAATAATATTTTTCAGTTCACTCTAGGGAGAGGAGTCTCCCCTTGTCAGGCTGTAGGGATTTCTCCACAAGAATTAAAAACTGTTCTCTCATGGCTTCACTTTCCAATTTCAGCAGCCTGGGAATCTGCAATCATGAACTCCTCCCATCTTCACATCGTCCCCAGAGCTGTGCTGGTGGGCCATGTCAAACTCACGGGGTATTTATTTGTAAGAATGAACTGTTCAAAAGCAAAGGTTCTCTTCATATCTCTCTCTCTGTTCATGCTTCCTCCCCAGGACAGAGATCCCCTTTTTCCCTCAGGGCAAGGGATCCTCAACACACATGCTTTTGTTCAGCCATCTACAAATTGAGCACTCCAACCCCCCATGTCCTTCTCCACGGTTTATAGGAATCTTCAGTGCACTACAGTCCATCCCCATAGTTTACAAAAGGATTTTCAGCCAAAATTCAGGCATCTCCTCATCCTCCTTCCCTCTGGAACTTGGCTCCTGCCTCACTGACTTTGGTGTATCCTCTCTGTTCTTTTTCTTCCCAAAACCAGCACTCTGGCCCAGTGGGGGGAAGCACGGCTGATAAGAAACTCCTTATCCAGGAGTGTCTGGGAGCATCTGTTTGTTTTCCTCAGCAGGACAGATAAGATAACTCCAGGCTGTGTTTAACAGGTGAAAACTGTTTAGTAAACAGATTTATATGCATGAACACACTGGCACAGGAACACTCATATGGTAACTCGAAGATCAGCATCCACTTCAGTTCAGGATTTTCAATCATGATTATGGTCTCTCTCATTAGAGAGGTCTTTTATCACAGAAAGCCAAATTTTCCAGACAAACCACTCTAATTAAACCTGGGCGATAAAATTTAAAAAAAAAAAAAAAATTAAAATAGAATAATGGGGTTTGGCCAAAGCAGTTCCCTTCACTTCTGGTTCCTTGCTCTGAGAGAGTACAGCCGAGTTGTTGAGGCTCCTAAGGAATTGGATGGAACCCAAACTACTCATGTTTGAGGTGGGAAATTCCAGGATGAGCACAGAGATGGGAGGGAGGAAGAAGGAGCCAAACTCCTGTGCATGGTCAGCAAAAGGAGAGAAAAGATCCCACAGCTCCCCCAGGAACTTGCTATGGTGTCCAGATGTGAAAATCAGTGGAGACTGATGGTGAAGGAACAGAAATAGGTGTTTGTGGGGTCAGGCCCCTTCGGTCCATGGGGAGAAGGAGGCAGGGAGAGCAGCTCTGTGTGGGGGTGCCACAGTGACAGAGCCACACAGCCTGGGGACACCCAGTGCCACCAGGAGCATGAGGAGAGGGTGAGGGTGACTAAATTCATCTTCAGTCTGGCCTGAGGAGGATGTGAATTCCCACGTGCCAGAGAATCATCCCAGACATGGGCAGGAGGCTGCAATGGATAAATGAACACATTTATCACCTGTGGGACTCTCCCACGTGGGAAACTCTGCTCTGTTCTTGGTGTCCAAGGGTACAGTGAGGTGTACCCAGGAGCCCCTCAGTGCTTCACCACTGATCCTGGAGCTCTGGGGCTGCAGAAGGCCCCCAAATCTGGGATTTTTGCCCAGCTGTCTCTTGCCAGTGGTGCCCTGTGCCCTAGTGCAGCAGGCAGGGCACACATCCCACCCTGGAGCACTCCCCCAGCCCTGGGCACAGCCTGGGGCCCATCCAGGGCTGCTGAATTCAGCACCTGCTCAAGATAAAATGGTATTGTCATGGCCTTGCTCAGAAAACCAGGAAACATTCCCAAACTGGAGCCTGGTTTCTCTTCCACAATTGCCCTGGTTTTGGGACAGAGCTTCCATTCAGGATCTTAAAATCACAGAATCATGGAATGGGTTGGGTTGGGAGGGACCTCAAACCTTATCTTGTTCCACCCCCCAGGGACACTTTCCACTAGCCCAGGGGGCTCTAAGCCCCATCCAACCTGGCCTGGGACAATTCCAGGGATGAAGCAAACAGTTTCCCTGTTCCAGGGCCTCACCACCTCACAGGACCTCCGCAGAAGGCTTGAAGAGCATTTTTATTTCCTTTGGAATCACAGATGAAGTTAAAGGAGCCCAGCAGCTCAGCACAGCCCTGTCCCTTTCTCTCTTGGGCACTTTGGGTCTGTCTGATTTTCTGCTGGGTCTCCTGCTCTGCAGCCTCATGCCAAGAGAAAAAGTCAAGGAAAAACTTCCAGCAGCATCTCCTGGCAGAGTCCAGCAGGGCTGAGGAGCAAAGGCATTGACTGCTGGTGGGTGGGGGGTGATGGTTTTGGGATCTGGAGTCTTGGGGTGTGCAGGAGAGTCGGGGACCCCAGAGAAGCCAGAGCTCCATCAGTGCAGACAAAGCCTGTCTCTGAGGCTGGCACAAAACAGGGACACGGGGACAGAGGCAGGAATTCAGATGCCACCATGGCAAAGGCGTCTGCAGAGCCAGGCTGTGCTGCTCTGCCATGCCTGGGCTCCCCAGAGGAATGTGCTGGTGCCTGTGGAGAGAGGAAAAGGAGATGCGCAGCAGCTGAAGCTCCCTGGAACAGCAGCCAAGGGCAGAGAGGTGAATGGCCCTGAGGGATTTGGACAAGCAGCCAGGCAGTCCTAGGGACACCCTGGACCCAGAAAAACCCCAGGAGCTCCTGCCTGCAGCATTCCCTGGCTCAGAGGTGCCCCAGTGCTGATCCCAGCCCAGCCCAGCCCGTGCCAGCGCTGAACCAGAGCAGATTGCAGCTTTTGCAGGGACAGTCATTAATGTGTGCAAACCTGGGCATTTCCCCTAATTTTTCTTCAGACCAAAGACTTGTCAAGCTCTGGAATCTCTGAGTGCACTTGTCAGGATACACCTGGCCCTTGCTTTCCTGTGTTAAACAACCAGGAATAAATCACTTGAGGTTTTTGAAGAGCTCTGTCTGAAATCTGGGGTGAGCTCAGCATGGAAATACTCAGCAAAATGAAGATGGTTTTGAGGAAGAGACAAATCCCCGTTATCAGAAGTCATGGGCACAGTTCTGAATGTGTCATTTGTAATTTGGCTGGAGGAATGTGAACTCCTGACTGCTTTCCAAGCCTTTTGCTTGGCTGGTTGTGAGCTGCTCTCGAGTTCTGTGTGTTTGCCCCTCCTGCTCTAACCTCAGCTTCTTTTCTTCCCGCTGACACCTTGCTGGAAATATTTCCCATCTGATTTTCTCTGAAGAAGAAGAATGAGCTAGCACAGACCCCTTGATCCTGAAGTGAAAGGGGAGATGTGCTTCTGGTAGAGCTCAACCCGACAGCAGGCTTTTGAGGCTCTAAAAGGAAAAGTTTGCCCTCATACTTGTGGGAAGGGAGCAGGTTTTGGGGTACAAGTGGAAAGCCAGAAGTCCCTCTGAGTGTGGAAAAGTGGGCTGGAACGGGATGTGAGAGCAGCTGGAGCACCCACAGGCACCACACAGCACCCCTTAGAGAGGTGTCCTGCTCTCCCTGACCCCACTCCCTCCCTGGCAGCAGCAGCCAGGGCCTTCCCTGGCTTTGGGGGAATTTTCCACACCAGTTCCTGGCAGGCCAGGCTGTGCTGAGGGCGTTTTGTTTGTGCTCTACCCTCCCTGCTGCTTCTTGGGGCTGCAGAGCTGCCCTGGGCTCCCTTCGAGGTGTGCAGGGCTGGTTCCCTCTCCAGTTGGGCTCCCTTGCAAAGCCAGCTCCATCTCAGTGCCTTGGAGCAAAGGGAAGATGGGAGCTGTCACCTCTGCATTGTCACCTCTGCATTGTCACCTCAGCGCTGTCACCCCAGCACTGTTACCTCAGCGCTGTCACCTCAGCATTGTCACCTCAGCACTGTCACCCCAGCGCTGTCCTTGGCAGGGAGCAGAGGCCAGCAGCACTGTCAGTGCCAGGAAGGACAGGGAACACACGTATTTCCCTGGACATGGCATCCAGGTCCTGGCAGGGCACAGAAGAAGTGTCTTCCTGCTCCTCCACACTGACAGAATGTCTTGTTCTTCCTCTTCTGTTTTGCACAACGCCAAGATGGGGACTGGGGCGTTTTTCCCAGAGATGGGATGAGGATCTTTTTTGTCAGTGCCTGGTGCCCTGTAACTCTCACAGTTAATTCTCCACAGCTTTTCAAAGGTTTCCTAAATTTCCTGCCTTACAGACAGGGGGAGGAACTGCCAGTGAAGGAGAAACATGTTTTCCTCCAGTGCCTGATCCAGCTCAATCCACACCCCCTCCTTGCTGCTCCCAGAGCAGCCCACAAACACCCCATTCATAGGAAAATAAGGAAGGTCAGGAAAATTGTTTTCCCATTTCTGTCCCCAGCAGAAGTCAATGAAGAAACCGTGGCCTGGTGCCAGGAGAGCTTTGCACATTTTTGAGCATCACTGGTCAGCACAAGCACTGCCATAGTGCTGAGCTCAGAGCCCTGCTGTGACACAGGGGAAAGGAGAGCTTCATTCCCCAGGGGTTGGAGCAGATGGCTGTCCTGCATGGGTCCCTGTCACCTGTGTCCCCAGAGCTGGGACAGGAGCACATGGAGCAGT
The DNA here is from genome assembly GCA_009812075.1 of Sialia sialis. NCBI lineage: Eukaryota > Metazoa > Chordata > Aves > Passeriformes > Turdidae > Sialia > Sialia sialis. Next base: position 5,229,031 of record VRYO01001760.1, on the reverse strand, counting down.
CACAGCAATCAGCCAAAGCTCACACACAGCACCTCTGCCCTGCCATGCTCAGGCTGTCCCCTCTGGGGCAGGTGCCACATTTCTTGTCCCCATCTTGTCACCCATCATGATTATCCTGGTGGCAGTGGGCACCCTGCTGTCCCCTGGGCATTTCTTCACTTGGGGTTCGACTCACACCTGTACTGCAAGGAATTGAGAACTAAAAGTATTGTGTGGACAAAGTGCTAGAAAGAGACACAGCTGTAAAGGTGCTGGTCCTTAAGGGCCAGCAGAATGAGCAGATGGACGTTATGCACATTCTGACCATTTTCCCCAATTAGCTGCTTCCCAAGCAGGGTTTGCTGCCCTCTCTGCTAAGCCTTGTTATTTTTAGGAGTTCATCGAGATTTCTCTGTTGGTCACCACCTGGGAACAGCCAGGTGTGGACATCAGACTCTTGATGGAGCCAAGGCTGGCTCAGCTCCCATCCCATCCCATCCCATCCCATCCCATCCCATCCCATCCCATCCCATCCCATCCCATCCCCTGAGAGCCATGGAGAGGGGGCAGAGCTGCCCTCTCCCAGCCGGATCATTGCCACCCTAAACTCACGCAGGGGTCTGCAGCAGAGCCTGAGCTCAGCCTTGCTAAGCCTGCTCAGGTGCCAGGCACAGCCAGCCCTGCTCAGTCAGGGATGTGCAGGATCCTCACACATCAGCATCTTCCACGGGCTGGGAAGTGGGAAAGGAAGAATGTGAAGGGACTTTCCAGTTTTACAGGCTTGGGTGGAATCTGCTTTTTCAGGTCATGGATTCAGTTCTGAGTAAGGCCTGGAGGCAGACACTGCAATCCCTGGGGCAGACACTGCAGATCCCCGGGGACAGACACTGCAGATCCCTGGGGACAGACACTGCAGATTCCTGGGGGCAGACACTGCAGATTCCCAGGATCAGGGCTTTGGGAAGCAGTGGTGTAATGCACCCAGCTGTCCTGGACCCTGAGGAAGGAGCATGTCCATCCCTGCCCAGGGATGCAAGCCTTGTGCTCATGCCTCGTACACACAGCCCAGGAGGAGCATTTCCTCTGCCAGGCTATCAACCCTTTGGGAAAAAAGCAAACTCAAACAATAGCCCTGTGTTTTCTTTGGAGCTGCCAGCCCCAGCACAGTCAGCAGCACCGCCATGGCTGTGCCCACTCAGCCTGCTGTCCCTGGCCAGCCACAGCCTGAGTCACAGCTGTGGCCACAGACAGTGACACAAGGCCATTGTCATCCCAGGAATGCGGCGCTTTCCTGCTCTGCACAAATATTTTGTACAGTGTGTTTTCCATGCTCTGATTCCTGCTGGAAGTGCCCCCAGGAGCGCTGCTGACTAATGCTGCCAGCGCTGCTCCCCAGGGCCCAGGCTCACTGCACAAAGGGCTCGGGGTCAAGGCTGGAGAGGTGCATTTCCTGCAGAGATGCAAAAGTGCATTTCCTCCAAGGTTGGAAAAGTGCATTTCCTCCAGGGCTGCAAAAGTGCATTTCCTCCAAGGCTGCAGAGGTGCATTTCCTCTGAGCAGCACATGCACTGAGGAGTGAGGAAATTACGGATTGGATTTAACCCCTCCAGGTACAATTCCCTGGGGTCACATCACTGGAGCCAGCTCCCTGGTCAGGGCTGGCCAGGAGGGGCAGGTTTGGATGTGGAGAGGCATTTACAGAGCTCGTCCCTCTACTCTAGAGATGTCCATGGGGTCACTGCAACCCTGGAGATGCCTCCCAAGGGAGTGGGACAGGAGCTGAGCTCCAGAAGGAGCCAACATTTTGGTATTGTGTTCACATTATTGGTGTTGTGGTAACCTACACGACATGAATTTCCTCCTCGAGTGAAATGTTTGTACTCATCTTTGAGGGTGTGGTGGGATCAGCCAAGGCTGGATTGGGACAGGATGGATTGGGGCAGGATGGATTGGAGCAGCCAGGATGGATTGGGGCAACCAGGCTGGATTGGGGCAGGATGGATTGGGGCAGGATGAATTGGGGCAGGATGAATTGGGGCAGGATGGATTGGGACAGGATGGATTTGGGCAGGATGGATTGGGGCAGGATGGATTGGAGCAGCCAGGATAGATTGGGGCAGCCAGGATGGGTTGGGGCAGGATGGATTGGGGCAGCCAGGCTGGATTGGAGCAGGATGAATTGGAGCAGCCAGGCTGGATTGGGGCAGGATGGATTGGGGCAGCCAGGATGGATTGGGATAGGATGGATTGGGGCAGCCAGGATGGATTGGGGCAGCCAGGTTGGATTGGAGCAGCCAGGATGAATTGGAGCAACCAGACTGGGTTGGGGCACCTGGGCTGGATTAGAGCACCCGGGCTGGATTGGAGCAGCCAGGCTGGGTTAGAGCAGCCAGGCTGACCAAAGCTGGTGGTGGCTGCAGCTGCGCTGGAAGCTGCAGTGAAAGCCCTGCCCTTGCCCGCAGCAGTTGTGCAATAGCGGATGTTTGGGAGCAGATAGGTGATGCAGAAGACTTCCTTCCTCAGCTCACAAGGCAAATAATTTGTATCCTGATTACAAATTATGAGGGTTAGGAGATTGCAAGGTCAGGAGGGACCAGTGTAATTATGTCATCTGACCTTCCCAAGGAGGGCAGCCTCAGAACGACACTTGGTGATTCCCATGCTGTTTGTCCTGGCTGTCCCACAGGGAGCCTTTCCTACAGCCTGGGGCACAGGGGGTCTGTCCCTGTCCCTGTCCCTGTCCCTGTCCCTGTGACCTCTCAGGGTACCCCAGCACACAGAGTACACAGCTCACTTCCAGGTTTGTGCTTTTCCTGCAAGACTTTGCTCTAGAGATCATGGAAGAGAATGGGATGGGATGGGATGGGATGGGATGGGATGGTATTTTGGGATTTTTGGATTTTCTAAACTCTTGTGTAGTGGTTTTGGCTCACCAATTTGAAAATTAAGGTTTCAGTAAGTCTCTGAAGGGACCCATAAGGACGATCCAAGTCCAGCTCTCGGCCCTGCACAGGACAACCCCAAGAAGCCCACCCTGATTCATGTCAGACTTAGGATCACCTGCCCTGTCCAGCAAGATCTGCAGGACTCCCCCTATTTCCACACCACCTCGTCCCACCTCAGGGAACAACCTGGAATGCAGGAAGGAGGGGAGTGTTTAGGAAGATTTGGGGTGTCCCATTCCCACTAGGGCCATTCAAGGGGCACAGGGAAGGTTCAGCTACAAGCCCAAAGCTGAGGCTTTGACCTCTGTGGGATGTGAACACTTCGGAAACTTGTGTTCCAATTTCTTCACTGTTTAAATGCTGGGACTCTCAGGAGGTTCAGAGCACAGAGATCTCTATCAGCACAGCAACACCAGCTCTGCTCCCATCCTGCACCCCCTGCTTTGGCATCCACAGCTCCTGGTTAGCCCAGAACTGGTTGTACATGAGCAAAGCCATTCACCCTCCATTGTTATCATTACAAATGAGGCTGTTTGTCACTGATATTGTGGTAGGACCCAGAGACTCCTGCACAAGGCTGGGGCCTCACTGCACAGTCATGGCTCAAATGCCATCATTCCCCACAATCCCAAGTCTAAAATGAGCAGAGATGAGCTGTGGCAGAGACTGAAGAGTTGCAGGGTGACAGCAGAACTAACCCTCACTGATTTACTCCTGTGGAAGATGCATCTCTGTTTGTGCAGAAATTCAAGTTTGTGTCCAGATGTTCGTGCTGAATAGAGCCCCAAGACTGATCCCAAGGGCAGGGACACTCCAGCCTTGTCCCAGCCCTTCCACTGCCCAGGCTGCACAGCTGTGGGGTTTGGCTGTGCAAAAGATGCACAGGCTGTGCTGGAAAAGTGCACAGCACAAGCACTTAGGGCACGTCCAGAGTTCTCAAGGCTCTGCCCTGCCTTAAGAGGAGACTTTCAGCCACTGTCATTCCCTCTCCTGCCCCTGTGACCCGGCTGGCCCTGCACTGGGCTGGGGCTGTCCCAGGGTGCTCTGTGCTGTTCACAGCCTGGGGATGCCATCTGTGACTGCCACTGAGCCACCACAGCTGTGTGCAGCTTCGCAGCCCTGCAGCCTCAGGGACAGTCCTGGGAGGAGGGGAGCAAGGCGAGCTGGCCATTCCCAGGCTGAGCTAGCCAGGGGTGGCGAGTCAGGCTGCACGGGGAGAAGCACGAGGAGCTTCTCTCTGGCTCTGTCCCTCTCCCACTCACCCTGTGCCAGCTGCTCTTTTATACCTTTCATTCACAGAATTCATAGACTCATCAGATTAGAAGAGAGCTTCCAGATTGAGTCCAACCCACACCCTAACACCACAACTAACCCATGGCACCCAGTGCCACATCCAGTCTTTTCTAAACATATCCAGGGATGGTGACTCCACCACCTCCCTGGCAGACCATTCCAGTACTTTATTATTCTTTCTGTGAAAAACTTTTTCCTAATGTCCAACCTGTACCTCCCCTGGCACAGCTTTTATCTCCTTTGACACCTTTTGTCTCCCTGGGCGCTTCCACCCCAGGGTTGTGCAGCATCCTCCTTGTCCTGGGCAGGGGTCACAGGACTGGGCAGGGGGCACAGGACTGGGCAGGGGGCACAGGGGGACACAGGGACTGGGCAGGGGACATAGGGACTGGCAGGGGGCACAGGGGCTGGGCAGGGGACACAGGGACTGGGCAGAGGGCACAGGACTGGGCAGCAGCAGCCCTGGCACCTGTTCAGCAGGGGACACAATGGGAATTAATCACAGCCCGTCACAGACGCTGCCGGATTTTTCCTCCATCCTTATTTGCGTGCTAGTGCCTGGAAAACAGGATGGCGATGTTTTCCTGCCGCACATTCCCCAAGACTAAACAAAGGAGCTCGCATTTCCAGCCCCGCTGGTCTCTGATAAATGTGGGGCTTTCAGGGATTGCCTGGGGGGTTCAGGGATCTGCCCCTTGGGCTGGTCCCACTGCTTGGAGCAGAAAACCTCCCACCTCTGGCATGAAGGGGAAGCTTTTCTGTCTCACTTTTGGGGAAAGCACTGCCTAAAGAGAGATCTTGTGTGCACAGCCTGCCCAGCTGCACTGGTAGGCTCTCGTTAAGGTTTTTATTCATAATTTGTTAAGGTCTCATTTGTTTGAGGTCTGACATGGGAGATGCTTGACAGTGAAGTACAAAAGAGAAAGAAAAAACCCAAGCAGCAATCCACACTGTTAGGATAAAGAACAAATCTTCCAACAAATAAAGTTTAATTTAATGTAAAAATTTTGTTTCAGTGTTTCTGGTAATTCAACAATGTTCTACATGCAATTAAGAGCAATAACAAAGCAAACAGAATTTTATGAAAACAGATCAAAGCAAGTTTCTATCCAGTGTATTTTGCACATTTACTGACAGTGCAGAGAATAACTCCACACCATTGGGAATTGATAACCCAACTCTGTTTAGGCTCCCTAAAGAAGGAGGAATGTTTGTTTTTATGAGTGCAGCACCAACATCACCTTGGCAGGAGTCAGATGAGTGGTCCTTAGGCCAGCTTCTGAAATGGGAGCTCAGCTGGGAATGAATCAGAGAATGTTGGAATGGTTTGGGTTGGAAGGGCCCTTAAAGATCATTTCCTTCCATGGGCAGGGTCACCTTCCCTGGAAACTCTGTCCTCACCAGCTGAGAAAGCCCAGGGCTTTTCCCTGTTTTTTTTTCCCTTGTTGCAAAGCCTTCCCCTTATCCCAGTTCCATGGGATGCTCTGGTGCTTCCAGATGTTTCTGTGGGTTTAAAGAGCTGCTCTCTCCAAACTCAGATGAACTTTGCAGAGCGAGCAATAATTGGTGCTGATGCAGCTTCTGGAGAACTTCTGGAGGTTCTAAAGATGTGCCCTGAACTGGGGAAATGAACTGTGGGAATCCAGACTCTGAACTGATGTGGGGAATTTGGGCCACGTGTATGATGTGCAGGTTTGGTGTCTGTTCCCAGCACCAGGAGCTTCAAAACCAGAGCCAGGTCCTGGCATAGATGGACCAGGGGAAAAGAAAAGAGCTGGAAAATCTGTGCTAGAAGCCTTTGGAGAGAGGTTGTGGAGGTTTTCCATGGAAATACCTCAGGTTCCACTCAGCCTTGATGGGAAGATCATCCTTCCCCTCTAACCCTGTGCATGGGAACAGTTCTGCAGCCAGGAGCTTCTGGTGCTTTGGAGGACAAAGGCTCAGCAACCTTCCTGACGTTAAATGAGGAAAAACCACCCAGATCTGTCCAATTGCAGTGATCACAGTGTGGGGAAGAGTCCCAATTTCCAGCTGTACTTTCTGTGCAGAGCTGAGATGCTTCAATCACAGAATTATTAAGGTTGGAAAAGACCTCCAAGGTCATCAGGGCTCAGACTGAATCCCACTGTGCCACTAAACCTGACCACCACTTGATTTTTGAACATTTCCAGGGATGGTGACTCCATCACCACCCCAGGCAGCTGTGCCAGGGCTGAACTATTCTCTCAATGAAGAAATTTTCCCTAAAATCCAACCTAAATCTCCCCTGACAAAGCTTGGGGCTATTTCCTCTTGTTCTATCCCTCATTCCCTGGAAACAGTGTGCAAGCTGCCTCCATTAAAAATCCCAAATTTTCTGTGAACACTGAGTTTTAGGAAGTAGAATTGTGATATATATACATATATATATATATATATTTTTTTTTTTTTTAAACCACTTTTTTGGGGGAACTGCTTTTTCCTCCCGGTGGCTCATGAAAAATATCGCCCAAATGCACTTGAGCTGTGATTTGTGGTGTCCTCCAGCTGTGTCTCTGGGTTTAGCCCTGGATGCTCTGTCACTAAAAAGCTCAAGAACTGCCCCTTCCCAAAACAATCTCGCTGGATTAAGTCCTGAAGCCTTATTAGAATTCTCAAGATAAGAGCTCATTAAACAGCGTGAAAGTCACCTTGGAGAAGGGGATTTCAAAATGTGCCCTGAGAGGTGCTCTGAGCTCTGAGCATTGGGATGGGTTGGTTCATATTCTGTGATGTTTATCTGTGTTCTCCTCAGTAATTGTCACCTGGGAATCGGCACCAGGGACCTGCTGCTACCAGGAAAAATGGGAAGGGCTGGCAGGAAGTTGTTTGCATATCTCTTCTTCTGGGTGGGTGACTCAGGCAAGAAATAAAGTGTAATATCTGTAAAAATATCTGAGATATCCTGAGGCAGGGGTGGGATCTTGGCAGCCACTTTTTGTGTCCAAAAAAATCCCCCAAAAACATGGATCCTGCTGGACACTGGAACACCACAAACCACAGGTTTGGGCTGGAACAGAGCAGGAGCATCCAGAAAGTCAGAAGGGAGTGGGAGAAACCTCACCTGGAAATGAAGCTCGAGAGAGAGAAACCTCACCTGGAAACGGCAACAACAGAAATCGCAAACCTTCTTCCCCCTTCTGCCCTCCCACCCTATTTCTCAACAAAACTTTTTAAGTTACAGGTTTTAAACCTGTTGTGAATGGATAAAAGCCTGCACCAGTGCCTGGGGAATGGCAGGAAGGCACGTGCTGTCATGATTGGAGCACCGGGAGAATGTGCTAATTACACAACAGCCCAGGAATTTGGCAGCGCTGATGCAGAAATAGGGCAAATAATCCTCTTTCCCCATCACCTCCTTCCCCAGCCCTGTCTGCTTCACTTTTTCAGGATGGAAATTTAATTTTCAAACCCTTCCACACAGTTTTTTAACTGGGCAAAAGTGGGAAAAACAACTTTCCCAGAAGCGTTGCCATACCTCAAGCCAATTTTTTTCCCTTTTTTAAAAAAAAAAAAAAAACAAACCCAAACATCACTAAAGAGTCATGTTTTGCTTTGGTGCTCAAGAAGTGATTCCAAATCGTGCCATAAACGGTGACAATTTTGTTTAGCCCAGAATAATTTCACATTCCTGTCACTACCATAACTCAGCACTGCAGGGACACGAGGACATTGGTGCTTTGTCACTGTTGTTGCGAAGAGATTTTCCTTCTTGATGGAGGAAGAAACGGGGGCAGAATCACTGCCAGTGCCTTTCCAAGCTGCTGCAAACGGAGTTTTGAGTCCTTCAGGTCTGCTCCAGTCCAATCTCCTATAAAATAAATAAAATCAGCCTTAGGTGCTCCCTGCACTGGCATTCCCAGCTGGGGAAAATGGAAAAGGAGCAGCCCTGAGACACAGCCAGTGCACAACAGTGATCCCAGAATCACAAAATCACAGAATTCCAGAACCCTTCAGGTTGGAGAAGCCCTCTGAGACCATCGAGTCAAACCTGGGCCCCATCCCCACCCTGCCCCCAGCCCAGGCCCTGAGTGCCACCTCAGGAATTCCTGGGACACCTGCAGGGATGGGCACTCCAGACCTGCCTGGGCAGCCCCTGCCAAGGCCTGAGCACCCTTTCAGAGACAGGAGTGGGGATCCAGAGCTCCCTGAGAGCCTGTGAACATCTTCACCCACATCCTCCTTCCCTTTGGGCGGGCAGCAAGGTGTTTTCCATGTCATGCACTGAGTGCACAGAATCCCAGACTGGGCTGGGAGGAACTTTAAATCCCATCCCATCCCATCCCATCCCATCCCATCCCACCCCTGCCATGGCAGGGACACCTGCCACTGTCCCAGGTGCTCCCAATGTCCAGCCTGGCCTTGGACACTGCCAGGGATCCAGGGGCAGCCACAGCTGCTCTGGCAATTCCATGCCAGCCCTGCCCACCCTGCCAGGGAACAATTCCTTGCCAAGATGCCATCCAGCCCTGCCCTGTGGCAGTGGAAGCCATTCCCTGTGTCCTGTCCCTGCAGGCCTTGTCCCCAGTCCCTGTGCAGCTCTCCTGGATCCCTTCAGGCCCTGCCAGGGGCTCTGAGCTCTGCCTGGAGCCTTCTCCTCTCCAGGGAGCACCCCCAGCTCTCCCAGCCTGGCTCCAGAGGCTCCCTCAGCTCCCTGATGATGATGATGCTGCTTTATGACTTCACCGCTACTCTCCATCCTGCTCTGCTCCCCAGCCCCTCTGCTGCTGTTCTTGGCCTGTATTTCCCAACTTTAAGGCTTTGTCTGAAAGCCACAAACTTCTCACTCTGCCTGGGATAAGCACTGGTTGATGCAGTCTTTAAAAACGTCTGATTGTGGCACATGAGTACAACAGAAATAAAAAACACCAGGCATAGAAATCATTCAATTACCTAAACTGGCATCACAGCAAATCCTAGGGAAACAAAGGGGCAGAAGGATCAGGGAAAGCCCAGCTGGGGCAGGCTCTGCACTGCTGAGCAGACACAAGAGCCAGTGCCTGTGGCTGAGGTTTGCTGCTGCTGCATGTTCCTGACACGGTGAGCAGCCCGGGGAGGACTCAGATAAAACCCAGGCCATGGAGACAGGAGGGACGTCCCCCCAAGCTGTGATGTCCAGGCACAGGCACAGCAGGAGCAGGCACAGCTGCAGTGGAGCTGCAGGGGAAGGGGAGGGCGAGAGCCCCCAGCCCCCTGAGCAGGGAGGGATGGGCTGAGCACCAGCAGGGACTCTGCTCCTTGGCATGGCCTGCACCAGGCCTGGCTTTCTGGCTTCTCCAGCACCAGCCTTTTTAAAATCAAGATTACATCTTTTTTTTTTAACAGTCTCTGCCTCGCTCAGGAGTTCATTCCCCAAAATCTTGAGATTTTTCTTACTGGGGAAAGCAGAGGAGGTGTCACATCCCCACCTGCTTCACAATCTCTGGGCAGAATCCAGTGCCTCAAATGGGTGTGAAGGGGAGAAAATTCTCTCAGGAGAACTTCTCAGGAGCTCAGCCAGCCCTTGGTCCTTCTCTCTGGCACAGGCACCTCCTCCAGCAGGCGTCAAACTCATCGTTTTGTGCTTTTCACAAACCCTGGGTGGGTGTGGAGAGGTCAGGGGGGCTCAGAGGGGGCCAGGGCTTCATCTCTGGCATCACAAGGCACTGCAGGGAGTGCCAAAATTGGCACAAAATTGGAGCTGTCCAGTCCCTGTCCCAGCACCCAGTGTGGGTAACTGGTGCTGAGGGGCTCCAGTCCTTGACCTCACCCACTGGGGCTCCAGGTAAACTCAGACCTGCAATTTTTGTTGAAATCAGAAGAGAGGATGTGATACAGAGACCTTTCATCTCTATAGTGAAACAATTCTGGAGCACTCTGTCAGCTTGGCCTACAAGGAAGGAAGCACAAGGAAGACACCAAAATATTCTGGGAAAGAAAGCAAAATGGTGTTTTTAAAGGAGGAAATAAGTTTTGGTGGGTTTTTTATGGAAATGCTGGATTTCTTTCTCACAGTCTCCTCAGTTAAATGAAAGGAAAAGATGAGAAGGGCTGGGCTTCCCACAAAGCTGTGGGGATTTATCCTGGGTTTTGGTGACAGCTCAGGCGTCACTTTTGTTCTTGGTGGAGCCATCAGCACAATTGTTATTCCTGTGTAAATTCACGGGCTTAGAAACAAGCTTCCTTCCTTTCCCCATCTGGAAAGAGGATCCAAATTCCCCTGGAAAGGAGGTCCTGGGCTCAGAAGGGTCGCTCTGTGTGTGGGAAAGGGGTGAGGAGACTGAGGATGCTGCCCCAAAATAAACTCAGACACGAGGACTGCTCACCACAACCCAGCTGTGTGACCTCTGCACATCTGGTGTCACCTGAACCTCAGCCTGTCCCCAGCTGTGACCTTGGTCACACACAGGCACCTCCAAGGCCGTTGTGACAAAGCCATGCCTGATGTTTGGGAAGATTTGGACCCTCATCTCTGAGGGATGCAGGATGCTCCACCATAGAGCATGGGAAGATTCAGAGGGTTTATCTCCCAGGCACACAGCACAGGCTGTGTGGAGCTCATGGAGGACCCTGGAATGCCTGGGAATTCAAGGAATGCCAACCTCTTCTTCAGTGGGCTTTGGTTCAAGCTCCTCCATCATCCCCAGGTGAGAGCCAAGCAAAGCACACCCAGCCCGTGGCACTTTTTGCTGCAGTCAGCATGAAAGTGCCAGCTGGTGACAGCACTGAGGGATCTCCAGGAGGGGCTGAACCTGCCCTCAGACTCCCAAAAACACCTGGACGTGCTTGGCATCCGCATGTAAAAAATAACCAATGTTCTAAAAGCGTGGGTTCAGGCCCTCAGGAATATTTGGGCTCATGGCAGGAGTTCTGGCACCCACAGCCAGGCCATGCAGAGCTCAAAATGCATCAGGAGCCAGATTTTGTCCAAAAGCAGCACTGAGCCAGGCTCAGGCCAGTCCAGGCTCAGGCCAGCCAGGCTCAGGCACACACAGATCAGCTGCAGCCCCAAACCCACCTGGACTGTGCTGTATTCCCGATGGATTTTCATCAGGATGCTGTTTCTGTTCACTCTGCCCATCACCAACACCTGCCACAGCTGCAGGGACTGTGACACCTGCAAAGACTGTCACAGCTACAGGGACTGTGACACCTCCAGGGACT
>VRYO01001760.1:5199165-5216653 GCA_009812075.1 Sialia sialis | reverse complement strand
AGGGACTGTCACATCTAAAGGGACTGTCACAATTATAGGGACTGTCACACCTATAGGGACTGTCACACCTGCCAGGGACTGTCAGACCTACAGGGGTTGTCACACCTACAGGGATTGTCACTCCTGCAGGATTGTCATATCTATAGGGACTGTCACACGTATAGGGACTGCCACATTATAGGGACTGTCACAGCTGCAGGGACTGCCCGTCCTGCAGGGACTGCCACACCTCCAGGGACTGCCACTCCTGCAGACACTGTCACAGCTGCAGGGACTGCCACTCCTGCCTGCTGAGATAGGAGCTGCAAGAAGCAAAGAATGCAGCTCATTTTGCACTCACATCACTGTCCTGGCACATTGTCCCAGACTGTCCTGTGGATCTGGAGGATGGATCATCAGCTTTGCAAGTGAAATGAAGGTCTCAGAACAATGCCTCGACCTCCTGCTGTGTCCAGAGTTATCCCTGGAGTGACCAAGCTGCAGTTCTGAGTTCTCTTCTTTGCAGTTTGGCTGTGTCAATGTTCAGCTGCATCCAGGAAAAGATTTGGTTTCCCATCACTGAGCCACTCAGCCCAGAGAGGTTGTTGTGGCCTCTGTCCTCACGTGCTGCCTGCCCCGAGTCCCTGCTCAGGGCAGGAGTCACCTGGAGCATCCCCCAGGCTGCTTTCACCCCTCACTTCAAACGGGATGTCAGCAGTTCACAAACCTGTAACACTCCAGGGTTTTCCTTGGCCCCAGCCTGTGTGGCAGGGGAGCAGAGGAGCTCACAGTGCTTTGAAGCCCCTCTCTCTGCCCCAATCCCATTTCCCACTTTGCAGCCTCAGGAACACCCACAGGGGTTCACCCTGGGCAGCCTCCTCGGGGATGGGCTGGCAGGTGACAGCAGGGAGTGCCTGACCCTGATACAAGGACATGCTTTGTCCCCTCATCTGTCTCTGACACTGCTCCTTATCACAGCAGCTCCTTCATAGAGCGCTGTCACAGACCACAGGGCCTTCAAATCCAACCAGGGCACATTCTCCCTGCAGAACCAACAGTCCCTCAGCCCCTGGAGTTTCTGCATCCAAAAAAAAACCAGCTGAGATGTGCCTGCAGCAAACATATCCCAGGGACTTCCAAGTGGAACCTGCAAACACTGCCTGGAAAGGGTCTTGGCTGTGCAGGGAAAAATCCCTCAAGGGCAGGAGGGACACAGGCTCCAGATCCCTCTGCCAGCAGCATCCAGGGAGTGGGATGGGAAGGATTGGGGCACAGAGGGAATAATGCGGGAAGGGGTCATGGAGGGTCCTGCAGAAGAGGTGGAGCTCAGCGAGGAGAGAGGACACCACTGCTGGATCCTGAGTGGAGCAGGAGTGAGGAGCTGGGGCAGTAATTCACACAGTGCTGGGCTCGAAGCACAGGGATTGCTTGGGAGGGATGGAGATGTCACCAGCCATCTTCAAGAACTCAGCTGAAAAAGCACCAGACAGGCTTTGGGCAGGGCTTGAACTGTGACAATGAGGCCATCAAACACCTGGGAGAGAACAACATTGTAAAGAACAATAAATCTGTGCATCTACAGGTGGAGAAACTGAGGCACAGATAGGCAGCAACAACTGCCCTGCACAGGCACAGAATCTCCTGAGCTCAAGGGACCCTCAGGGATGATCAATCCCAAATCCAAACCCTGCCCAGACCCCCAGCAATCCCCCCTGTCCATCCCTGGAGCTCTGGCAGCCTCGGGGCCGTGCCCATTTCCTGGGGAGCCTGGGCAGTGCCCAGCACCCTCTGGGGGAGGGAAGAACCTTTCCCTGATCTCCAGCCTGAGCCTGCCCTGGCCCAGCTCCAGCCATTCCCTGGCTGCTGTGCCTGGCCCAGGGAGCAGAGATCAGAGCTGCAGCCCCCACCGAGGTGCAGAACCCCAAAAATCCTCTCTGCCATTTGCAACTCTGCTCCTGCAGGAGGGTGACGAGAAGGATGAGAAGAAGGAGGATGAGGAGGATGAGAAGGATGAACAGGATGAGGATGAGGAGGATGAGGAATATGAGGAGGATGAGAAGGATGAGGAGGATGAGAAGGAGAAGGAGAAGGAGAAGGAGAAGGAGAAGGAGAAGGAGAAGGAGAAGGAGAAGGAGAAGGAGAAGGAGGAAGGCTGGACTCCTTCAAGAGCCAGAGCCCTTTGCACCAGTTGTGCAGAGGGCAGGAGAGCAGCCCTGGGAGCCGGGCTGGGTCCCTGGGAGAGGCTGCAGTTGCTCCCTGGGCACGCTCCACCCGTGGGGGCATCTCCAGATTCCACAGGAGGCTCCCCAGCCAAGTGCAGGGATTCTGCAGCTACTTGCACCCAGCCATTGTCGGAGCAGGGAGCTCCTGGCTGGTACCTGAGCTGATAATTGCTCAGAAAAATTAAGGGTTGGGTAATTCCTCCTGAAATTAATTGCCTTGCTGAGCTGCCGCGGGGCACGCGCCACGAGAAGGTTTGAAGATGATACAACCACTTCCCTCTCCAGGATTAAACCAGGTGGCAAAAGTCCACCTTTGTCACAGAGCTTTTGGCTTTGGGAATTCCTTTTCTCTGAATTTTTCTTTTTTTTTTTTTCTTTTTTTTTGGCTTCTCTGCTGTTTCTGAACTGTGTTTGAGGGTCCTGAGGAGCTGCAGGAATTTATGGGCAGTGCTTTTGTCAGCCTCACCTGACGCTGGCAGCTCAGTCCTCTGGTAGCAGCTTGCTTTGCTCATTTTAACACTTTTGTACAAGCAGCCACTACTCAAAATGTTTATAAACACAGGCAGGAAATAAGAAGACACTCAGGATATTCCCAAGTTAATGTAAAGTCAGCATTTCTTCCCCTGCACACGGGCTGCTCTCGTTACCTCCTCTCTCGGCCTGTGCAGCTGATGTGGGTGAAATCCTAATTTCCCCAGCTTGTCTTGATTTTGGCGAAAATTTTTTATTTTCTCTTCTTGTGTCTTGGCTCCCTGGAGGAAGATTCCTCTGGGAAATGGATGCTCTGCCTGTGCTGCCCCTTTCCTTCACCTCCTCATGGACAGAATATCCCTTTTCAGGAAAAGAAACCACAGCCCCATGGATTCCTAAAGAAATGGAGCTGGCACTCCCTGCCCAAGGCCAACTTTATTGTGCCCTTCTGAAACATTCCCAACGAAAAACTTTTTACCACCCTCCAGGGAAAATATTTTGAGTTTTTGCACTCAGTTCACATCTTCCAGACATGTTGCTCCATGGGGATGATCTCCAAGTGGCCCAGAGCTCTCCGGGCCTTTACCACAGAGGTTCCTGCAGGTCCTTTTCCCTTTATGAGAACCCAGACAGGACATTTGGGACCAAACACTGACCTGGGGATCTGCTGCAGCCTCCAGAGCCTTCCAATATTCCTGAAGGAGTTTATTCCAGAGTGTGAGTGCAGTTCCTGTCTCAGCACCCATTGGTGCTGTGAGTCAGTCACTCTTTGGGTACCTCCAGTCACTTGGCAGATAAAAACATCTCAGGATAACAGTTCATGTCCTCCAGGAGAGGTGTCTAAAGGCAAATCCTCCTCTGGAGACAGTTCCCCTGCAAAACAGCTTTTGGGGTATTTTTTGTGGTTGTCCTTAGCTGGTGGGATTATTTTTTTCCAAAAATTTCTTGAGTATTTTGATTTTTGCTTCAATCTCCCAAGGTGTTTCCAGTCCCCTCTCAAATTCTTATCATCTCCAGATTTGTGTGTTCGCTCCCTTTACTGAGGACACGTGAGAATACTGAGCTGAGCCCTGCAAACACTGCTTGCTAAATCCTGGCATTGCCGATCAGCCTTGGCTGTGTGAGGACACACAGGCAGGAAGAGAGTGCAGAGTCAGTTGGGCTGAGGTTTGGATATTTCCAAATGAAATTTGGGTCAATTTGGACCTCAGATCAGAACTTTGGGGGGATCTCAGTGATTTCCTGCTCCAAATGCACAGGCATGGAGAGGCATTGGCACAAAGGACAGGCTGGGAGAGCTGGGGGTGCTCCCTGGAGAGGAGAAGGCTCCAGGCAGAGCTCAGAGCCCCTGGCAGGGCCTGAAGGGATCCAGGAGAGCTGCACAGGGACTGGGGACAAGGCCTGCAGGGACAGGACACAGGGAATGGCTTCCACTGCCACAGGGCAGGGCTGGATGGCATCTTGGCAAGGAATTGTTCCCTGGCAGGGTGGGCAGGGCTGGCATGGAATTGCCAGAGCAGCTGTGGCTGCCCCTGGATCCCTGGCAGTGTCCAAGGCCAGGCTGGACATTGGGGCTGGGAGCACCTGGGACAGTGGCAGGTGTCCCTGGGGGCGGCACTGGGTGGCATTTCAGGTCCCTTCCAACCCAACCCATTTTAATTCCACGTTTCAAAGGGACTGTGCAAGGCGCACCAGAGGAACTTGCACCCTGCCTGTCTGAGTCTGAACCTCCTCTTCCTTATCCCTTCTGTATTTCAGGAGAAGTGAAGCCTTCCTAAGCACAGTGCTCACTTGTGCTCCAGTGTTGAGCTCCCAGGCAGCAGGCACCAGCTCCAACCACAGGGATTCACTGCAGGTGCCTCAGGAACCCCCACTCCCAGGGCTGCTCCAGCACCCTTGTCTTGGGCTGCAATGCAGGATGTGACCAAAAGTACAGATTCTGTCACCAGCTGTTAAACCAGGTGGGGCAGTGATCCTCATCTCCAGGAGATATCTCCTGTTAATGGGCCAGCTGTTAAACCAGCTGGGGCAGTGTTCTTTAACTTCCCACACCCATCCTCCCTCCAGGAGATCTCTCCTGTTAATGGCCATGGAGTCCCAGTGCATGACTGATAAAATTCCATCATCCCATGGGGAGATGCTCCAGCCAGGGGGAAGAGCCCAACATTTCTCACCAAGATAAAAACTGAGATTTGGAACATCAGAGCAGCCTTTTCCACTGGACTCCAGAGGAAAACCAGAGGAAAACCATCACTGGACCTTGGGAGGAAACTGCACCTTGTGCAGGAGCACTGCTCCAACTGAAGCACATCTGTCACTGCAGGAGGATGCAGCCACCACTGAATGGCACTGCTGCCAACACCCTGACTGACTGATGGCTGTCAGCTTGGATTCTGACTCTGGCAGGGTTTGGAGTTTGTTTCTTTGTAGTACTGTATTTCTATTTTAATTTCCCTAGTAAAGAACTGTTATTCCAAATTCCCATATCTTTGCCTGAGAGCCCCTTGATTTCAATATTATAATAATTTGGAGGGAGGGGGTTTACATTTTCCATTTCAAGAGAGGCTCCTGCCTTTCTTAGCAGACACCTGTCCTCCAAACCAGGACAATCCTGGCTCTGGGTTGAGCCCAGGGAGGGCAGACACCCAGCACAACTAAACAGAGCCAGCAGGGTGCCAGGGCTGCCCTTGTTTTCCTCGCTGCTGCTTTCCCCTGACCCTGGGTTAATCACCAACAGTTCTGAATTCCGCTCCTGGAGAGGGGGAAAGGAAATGAGCAGGAGGGCTCGGACACAGCCTTGAACCTCTCACTGCTTCATTTGCTGCTTTTCCATGTTGGGAAGCCCAGGCTGCTGGAAGGCCACGGGAGCTGCCAAGGCCAAGAGCCAGTGCCCCCATTCACAGCTCTCAAATTCACTTTGCATTCTTCTCATTTCCCCTCCTCTGGGTAATAAAAGCTGCTTGATAGCACCAGGGCTGCAACTATTTCTGCCATAGCTCAGCCTCAGAGATTTTCCGCTCAAGCCCTTAAATGTGTTTAACCCTTCTCAGTCAGGATGATGTGGAGTAACCAAACCACAGAACCAGTCAGGTTGGAAAGAACCTTCAAGATCATCAATTCCAGCAATCAACCAGTGCCACCTGCATGAAACATGCCTAAAACTTGTCCTCAGGTGCCACATCCACATTTTTCGAACACCTCTGGGGTGGTGTCTCCCTTTCAGTGCTTTCAGCCTTTTCAGCGAGGAAATTTTGCCCCATATCCAGTCCAAACCTTCCCTGGCCCAGCCTCTGCTCCTGTCCCTGTTCCTGGAGCAGAGCCCGACCCCCCCGGCTGTCCCCTCCTTTCAGGGAGTTGTGCAGAGCCACAAGGGCCCCCTGAGCCTCCTTTCCTCCAGGCTGAGCCCCTTTCCAGCTCCCTCAGCCTCTCCTGGGGCTCCAGCCCCTTCCCAGCTCCATTCCCTGCCCTGCTCCTGCCCCTTTCTTGTCAAGTGATGCCCAAAATTAACCCCAAGGCTCTGAGCCTCTCCCCAGCGTGGCCGAGGGATGCAATGCCCCAGATTCTGGAGTGGCCTCTGGATTCTCCAGGATTCCTCCCTGGAGTCTCTCCCAGCTGCACAGGACCCTGTGCCCTGCAGTGACTCTGTCCCAAAACCAGGCTCAAACAGGGAGCCCAATTTTTCAGACCCCCAGAACCTCCTCCAGCTCCTCTCTGCCATCCCCTGGTGCCCCAAGCTGTGTGAAGAGGTCAGGGATGCCCCAGGACAGAACACCCCTTAACTGAGCACTTTCAAATAACTTTGGGGTAGAAAAGTTCTTCTCTAAGTGGGGAAGGTCTCACAAATCAGACAGGTTCTCGTTGCGGACAGTCAAGCTGTTCCCTTCTTCTACCACCTTTGGGATTTCAGGTAATTTGATTTTAATCTTTGCAGGGTGGCTTTGAGCTGAGATTCAGGATTTTGAGCCATGATGCCTGGGAGATGGGAGTTTTGGGGTATGAGCAGCAGGGAGGTGAACAAGGGAGTGCTCTGTGGGGCATTCACTGATAAAAAGGAATTGCTGAGGCACAACAGGTGCAGGTCCATAGGAAATGCCAGAGGAATGGATTGGGAAATGCAGAGTCCTGGCCAGGGAAGTGCCAGATCTCCCTCTTCAGGCTGCTGCTCTTGCCTCTGAAAGGTCACAGTTTATCAGACAAATGTCGTTCACCCCAAACAACAATGCCTTGAGGAAGGACAGAAACATTACTTTTGATAAAAAACATTCACTGAGAGAATGTGCCCTGGGACTTTGGAAGTCTGTCCTGGAGAAAGTTTGCTGGACAAAGTGCAGAAAAGGGAAAAAAAAAGAGGAGATAAATGCATTTTATCACCCAGGAATTATGTAACGTACAGGTGTATTGCCACCTTTGGCTCCTCTGCACCCTGCCCTCCCGTTTCTTTTCCTAGGATTTACACCTGCCCATAGTTTTGCAACCCCAAAAAGCAGCTGGGTTTGCAAAGCAGCTGGAGCTCCACGTGCTTCCCTGCGTGTTTTGCACAGAATTTGCCCAGAACACCCAGCCAGGGGTGCTCTAAAATCCACTTCTCACTGCCTGGCTCTGCAAATGCAGGAGCTGTGCAATTCCCTGGCATGCTGTGTGGGCACTGTCCCCTCTCTCACTTTTGGGGTTTTTGTTCTGGGCTGGGACAGTCCCCAAGAGCTGTGACAGCTCTGTCACCCTGCAGAGGAGCTGCAGCTGGAATTGCACTTAGGCAAAAGATCCCCCAGCCTTGAGGGATATTTAACAGGGAGTGCTCGAGCCTGGGGTGATATCCCTCACCCTGTTCATGCCTCAAAACGTGTCCTGCTGGTTGATAGGAATAAAAATAATCGTGTCTGGAGATGACACCCAGCAAGAAGGACAAAGAGGGAGATGGAATCCCTGAGCTGCTGGGAAAGGTGAGTGCCAGGTGTGCCCAAGCCCCCAGGGCAGGTGGAGCCTGCAGAGAGGGACACTGGGCCAGGAAATGGGACTGGCTTCTCTCTTCTCGACCCCAAAGCAGGGGACAGGGAAATTGCAGCAGACCATCAGAGACAGCGCTTCAGACCAGGACACAGAAATGTGTCCCGAGGGCAGATCCCCACAAAGTCCACGGTCCCACAGGGGCACAGAGCACCCCCAGACCCCAGCAGGAGGGTCCTGATCCCATAACTAAGCTGTGTCATCCCAGCAGGAGGGTCCTGATCCCATAACTGAGCTGTGTCACCCCAGAGGGAGGGTCCTGATCCCATAACTGAGCTGTGCCACCCCAGAGGGAGGGTCTGTCCCCATAACTGAGCTGTGTCACCCCCAGACCCCAACAGGAGGGTCCTGTCCCCATAACTGAGCTGTGTCACCCCAGAGGGAGGGACTGTCCCCATTACTGAGCTGTGCCACCCCAGCAGAAGTGTTCTGATCCCATAACTGGGCTGTGTCACCCCAGCAGGAGGGTCTGTCCCCATAACTGAGCTGTGGCACCCCCAGACCCCAGCAGGAGGGGGGTGCTGCTGTCTCCAAGGTGTGTCAGCTCCCAGAACACGCCAGGAGCTCCAGGCCCACGTGGGGACCACCAAGGGAAGGGCAGGAGCTGCTGCAGGGCAGAGGCTCCGTCCTGGCACGCTGGGCTGTGAGTCACAGCTCCCTCCATGGATTTTGGAAATGCAGAGAGCCTGGGATGGGTTATGCTCTCTGAAGACCCCTGGCTATGTTTTTTTATAGAAAGGCACCGTCCCAAAGCTCTCCTGGATTCCAGCAGAGGTTACCACATCTGTCTGACAATAGTGCCCGAGGCAGAGCAGGAGCCGGGGCCAGGCTGCACCTCTGCAATGACAGCACAGCGCTGGAGCAGGAACAGAGCTGCTGCCTTTTGATATCAATTGGGGATCTGGCTCCACACTCCTCTGCCTTTTCCTGAACTGTGTCAGTTCTGTGTGCCCAGATCGGGAGCTGGCTCACAAGATATCCATCCTGAAGGAGACAAATCAGGATTTATGCAGCGGAAACCTCGATCATTATCCTACAAATGTTTTCTTGTCTCCTGCAGCCACCAGGCCTCCCTCAGAGCTTGTCACCCAGGTGGGGGAGGCAGTTCAAGGAGATTTTAGATCAGCCAGAACTTGAGGTCTGAGAGGGTTGAAAGATTTGACAAAAACCCTGCAGAACAAATGAGTCACTGGGAGAAAGCAAAGGATTCCCTGTGATGTTGACTCTTGCCATGGTTTGTCTGGTTCATGGCACTGGGACTGCAGCATTCCTGGAAGCTGGGGCTGTTTCTCGTGGCAGTTTGGAAGAGCAGCAGCTGAGGAGTAGTCATGGGTGGTGTGCCAAAGGGGAGGGAGCTGCTCTCCCAAAACGGCTCCATCAGGCTGCCCGTGGCAGGGGCAGGACTGGGAATGCTCTCATCGGGAATTCTAATTAGCAGTTGACTTGTAAAGGTGGGAGAATCTCGGTGTGTCAGTCCGGGATTGAGTTCGCTGCTCATGGGAGGGTTGAGAAACTTCAGGCAGGATAAGGGGAAAATGAGATGTTTTCCTGTCTGGGGAGCAGCAGGTGGGGAAGGAGGCAGCAGGATCCTTGCAGCTCCCAGCTTGGGGAATGAAATGGCAAAGCATTCTTTGGGAACTCAGGGCAGGAGGAGAAGCCGCAGACTGAGCTCAGACACAAAATCACAGAATCAGGAAAAACACCTGAAACCTTTCCCCAGCCTCCTGCAGACACTTGTGCATGTGCTGGAAAGATTCTATGAAAAGCCAAACAGAAATGTTTGCTACAAGTGCTGAGCCTGGGATCCTGTGGCAGAAAAGCTGTTTGTGATGACAAGGGAAGACATGCCATGGTCCCACTGCCAGTGGCTGAGCTGTGCTGTGCAGAAACACACACATTTCCTCCAATATTTATCCAGCCTTGATGCTCCTTCAATTCCCTTTGACAGCCTGGAAGTCCTGCCCTGGAAAATGCTGAATTTCCATCCAGCCCTGCAGGGCCCTGGTCTGCCTGGGGAGGAGGATGAGAGGAGAAGAAACAGCTCATTTGGGCAGAGCTGGGAGCAGTGGTTTAGGATTTACAAATCTGTGCTGAGTGAGGCTGGCTGGGTGTGAGGAGCCTCAAATGAATTCTCTTTATTTCTCTGCAGCTCTGACTTGGACTGACATATTTAATGCAGCTTCATCAGAAACAGCTCAAGGATGGCAAGAGCTGGAAGATTTCATTATTGCACAATTCAAGGATGAAAGCAAAACCATTCTTCTGATCTGAACTTCAGCCTTGTGCATATTATGTATAATGGGGAAGTTGTCAATCAGAAATTCTTTTCAAACTGGGCTTTCTGCTGCCAAACTTTTTTCTGTGTTCAGAGCTTTCCAGTGTTCTCATAATCCCCCTGAAAGGACTTGGTGGTCCCTATTTTGGAATTTAGGGGTAGGAAAACTCAGAAATGTGGTTAAAAGTTGAAGTGGTGGCACACTTTTTGGGACACAATTTGGGAAATGTCAGCGTTGTTGTCCAGAGAAGAACATTTAGTTTGGTTCTATCACACTGCCAAGAAAATAGGATGGAGTGAGAAATAAACAGAGGAGGAAGAGATGGACAAGGCAGAACTGCAGAAAGGTGAATGGTTTGGGCAGGAGAGTGGAATCAACTGCTCTGCTCTGCTCTGGGCTGGGGAGCCTCAGCTCGAATATTGTGAATGGATTTGGGCATCACAGTATAAGGAAGACTTTAAATTATGAGAGAGAATCCAAAGGAAGGCAGCAAAGATGTTGATGGGCCTTGAGGGGAAGCTGCTTGAGGAGAAACTGAGGCCACATGGTCTGTTCAGCCTGGAGGAGGCTGAGAGGAGATTCATCCTGTCACAGCTTCCTCAGGAGGGGAAGAGCAGGGACAGTTCCCATCAGGCTGGAGATGAGGGAAAGGTTAAACCCATTCCTGTGATATCCCTATCCCAGCATAGACAACTTGATGTCCCCACAAGTGGCTTGGTAATAAATCAAAGGGTTAAACATGAAGGGTTTGGCCTGGAGGAGGTGTTTCTGAGCCTTTGTGTGATACCTCAGCTCTTCTCTGAACTGCTGAAATGCTCAGGAGACAGCAAGAGAACCCACAAGATTTGGAAAGGCTGTGCCTCCCAAATCCTTGGACCTTCCTGGGTCAGGGAACAACAGAGAGAAGGTTTGGAATGGGAATTTCCCTGAGACAGGCTGGGAACAAGCTGTTCTTGGGGCCAATTTCCTGTACAAAGCCTGCAGGGAAGGTGCCAGGTGTGCCCAGGAAGGATGAATGTGCCTGGAAATGCAGCATGGATTGACATCTGGCCAGGCTGTTCCTGGAAAGAAATGGCAGAGGAGGAAGGACAGCCAGTGCAGGGCTGCTCTTGGACAAAAAATTATTGCATTTCAATTCCCAAGGGTGGTGTTGGCTCCACCACTCTTGAGGCCAAATCCAAGCTGCAGTGACACCTCCAGAGTCACCCATGGGTGCTCACAGCCCAATGTGGGACATGCTGCTGCCCAGGCAAAGCTCTGCAGCTGCAAAGCTCACATTTTCACTGCATCCAGGCCTGCAGCATGGAATAACTGAGGCTGCACTGGGATATCCCTGGGATCCCAGCCCACCTGGGGCAGTGCTGCCAGCATTCCTGGCTCTGCTCAGCCTCACCTGAGGGGTGCTCTACACCTTCTTCTGGTGCAATTGAACTTCTTAGACATCCTGCTCTGAAGTTTCTGCCCACACAGCTGCTGTGATGTCCTGGAATATCCCAAATCCAGAGCTGTGCTGACATCCTGGTGTGCAGAGGGGCACGACTGAGCCTGGATTAAGCTGCAGGACAGGATATTTTTGAGAAGATGCCCAAGCCAGTCAGGTCCCACTGCTTTGCCTGTTAGGCCTGTTCCATCTCATTCAGTTAAGAATGACTTTCAAGGGCAATGAGACACAGAAAAGCCTCCTGTTATTGACCCATCCTCCCATCCTTTCCCTGGTGACTCAGCAACTCCCTGAGCTTTATGCAAATGCACATTCCTGAGAGCTTACCTGTCTGATCCTGATATTGCCCTGCTTTATCAATGAACACCTTCCTTTAGTCTTTGCTTGACTGTTTCTTCTAATGCTTTGTGATAAATGTTTTCATTTGTGCTCCATTCAGAGAAATTGTAACTCTCATCACACCATGAGGAAATCTCATGGGACTTTTGGTACAATTGCAAAATGGCAAACCCCATTTTATGGCTCCCTCCTAGCAGCAGGTGAGCGATTTATTGGCTTCCTTCCTGAAACACAAAGCTCTACATCATTTTTTGTCATCAGGACTGCAAGAGAGGTCAGAGAGCCTGGTGAGAGCTGGTTTGTGCAAACACAGAAATTGCATCAATTTTACCCAAAAGAACATCTGAGCATCTTCTGCTCCAATGGGACTGAGAGTGGGAGCGGGAGGTGTCATAGCTAATAAACAAATCAAGCCAAATTAAATATTAAAACAGCAATTTTTATTTTTGTGACCGAAAATACAGTCCTGGGAAGCCACAGCCAGAAAGAACAACACCGAGCCTGGGTGAACATGCAGTGCTGACCCAGCCTCTATCACACCAGGTCTCCCTGTGTTCACATTGCCCTCTTGGTTGGTTCTATATCTAGATGGTTTTTCATAGCCTGGAGCGGGACAGTCCTTTGTTTCTTTCATATTTAGGTAAGTTCTTTTCTTGGTGGTTGCACTGGACAAAGATTCTTCCTGTTCCTCGATGAATCCTGATGATGTTTGTGTCTGCTGTACATTGAGATGCAATTGCCTTTGGATGGGTTGGTTTCTGCTTACAGAACCAGGGTCTTGGAATGTGATTTTTCTCAGAGGAGGTGATTGGATTTTTAGATTTTCGGGAAATGGTATTGATATGCTGTTCTCCTGGGGGCTTCCCAGCTCATCCTGGAAGGTGGTACTTGACATGTTGTTATGGCTGATCCCTTCCTGGCCCATCCTTAGTCCGTGAGCTAGGTCTGTGGATATGCTAATCAAGGCTTCTGTTCCCTGGCTCTGAGTGGTGAGGCAATCTTTCTCCAGCTGTGGCTAAGTTTTCCCCATTTCTTTATTTTTATTTTACAAACTTATTTTATATACCATACAGACAAGAATTACAATGTGGCACATATCACCGAGGGAAGCTCTTGGTGCACAGATCTGCTGCAGAGGGAGGACTCAGACCTGGGCAGATGGGCAGATGGAGATGCACCAGCAAAGCTTCCCTGGCAGTGTCCCAGGCCAGGCTGGATGGGGCTTGGAGCACCCTGGAACAGTAGAAAGTGTCCCTGCCCATGGCAGGGGTGCAATGAGCTGAGCTTTAAGGTCCCTTCCAACCCAAGCCATTCTGGGACTCTCTGCAAGCTAATAAATGGAATTTTACCGGCATTAGCACTTCTGTCCAGACTATCAGGTCCATTCGTTTACTTATCACTAAATAAATACCTCGGTATCAGCAGATACCGAGTGGCTGGGCTCGCTCTGGTATCACAGTGCCCTACTTTGCCTGGCCCGACCCAGGCTGGGCTGGGCTCTGCCGCTGGGCTGGGAGCAGGGCTTGCCCTGGGCCTGCCTGGTTATCACATCCCTGCAGCTTTGCACAGGCACTGGTGCCATGGGAGGGCCTCACCTCCAGATAACAGGGCTGGAAAGGGCTGAGCAGGGATGGAGAGCAAACACCGGGCAGCAGGACTGGGAGCTGTGCTGCTGCTGGGGCAAACTTTGCCCTGTGAGTGTGGGGAGCCCAGCAGCAGCCCTGGGCTCTGAGAGGCACCAGCGGGGCTGTGCTTGGAGCAGGCAGGGATTGACACTCAGGGAATTCCAGACTCTTCTCCCTGAGGATGGCAGCTGGGTGTCCCCACCTGGAGGAGCCTAAAGCTCCCTGTGTGTGGGACACGCTGTGCCTGGGGCTCCTGAGGGGACACCTGGCTGTGCCAGGGCTGGAGTGCTGGAGATGGAATCCCAGAACGCCAGAATGCCAGAGCCCCACAATGCCAGAATGCCAGAATCCCAGAACCCCAGGATCCCAGAACCCCAGAATGCCAGGATCCCAGAACCTCAGAATGCCAGAATCCCAGAACTCCAGGATCCCAGGATCCCAGAATGCCAGAATCCCAGAACCCCAGAATGCCAGAATCACAGAATCCAAGAATGCTGGAATGCCAGAATCACAGAACCAGAGAAACACAAAATCACAAAATGAGCTGGGCAGGAAAAGACCTTTGAAATCATCGGGTCCAACCTGTGACCTGAGACCCATTGTCACCCAGTGTCACTGAGTGCCACACCCAGGCTTTCCTTGGACACCTCCAGGGATGGCGACTCCACCACGCCCCTGGACAGCCCTTTCCAATGTTCAATCACCCTTCCAGTGAAGAAATTCTTCCTGATATCCAACCTAAACCACCCCTGGCCCAGCCTGAGGCCGTTCTCTCTGCTCCTGTCCCTGTTCCTGGAGCAGAGCCCGACACCCCCGGCTGTCCCCTCCTGTCAGGGAGTTGTGCAGAGCCACAAGGGCCCCCTGAGCCTCCTTTTCTCCAGGCTGAGCCCCTTTCCAGCTCCCTCAGCCTCTCCTGGGGCTCCAGACCCTTCCCAGCTCCGTTCCCTTCCCTGGACACACTCCAGCATCCCAGACCAAGATCTCCTGCTGAAGTGCCAGGGAAGGTTCTCTCCTGGAAGGATCTGAAGTGTCCAGCTGTGTCCCTGTCCTGCCTGGAGCCAGGCTGGGTTTGAATCCTGATTTCTTCCCATGAAACACCAGTAAAGCTCCATAACCAAGGGCATCACTTCTCGAGTCACCCCAAGAGGTCGAGTGCCGGAAAAGAATTTTGAATCTGAATTTATTAATGAAAGCAGCCCTGGGTGAGGTGTGGCTGAGCCCACAGCACTGCAGGATGTCCTTGCTTGGGCAAAGGGGCTGGGGGAAATGCAGAATGGAGGGACTGAGCAGCAGGTGCTGCCTCTGGAGGCACAGAGGGGCTGCTCTGACTGACACCAGCAGCAGCAAAGCCCCGTCTGTGCAGAAAACTGGGCTCAGAGACTTTGGCACCCTCACGGCTGAGCTGACACACAGGGACATCCCTTCACTTTCTGCGCAATGATGTCTTTTATTGCTTTCTATTTCTGCAACTCTGCTCCCGTACTGCAAATTGATGCTTTCAAGCAAACACATCCCCCTGCCTTTAAATCTCTTTAATCAGAAAGCTGACACAGCCTCACTCTCCACCCTGCTGAGGGTGTGGTGGTGATGAAAGCTGGGAGCAGACGGTTCCTGTCAGCACCAATCCCTCCTGGAAAGCTGGAGAGCAGCAGGGATCCCCAGCACAGCCCTTGCAGCAGCTTGGAGCTGCTCTCATGAGCTCCACTGAAGGCAGGGAAGCTCCTTGTGTGACCAGGAGGGCAGAACTGGACTCTCAGGGAATTTGTCTCACCACTCCTGGTCCATGTAGGGACACAGAAAAGTTTCCTGGAGATGAACCCTCCTCACTACCATTCATTATTTTCCCAGATCTCAAGAGCACTGAATGCAGTGCCCATGAAAGGTGCTCTGTGAGGCTGGAAATCATTAATTATTAATTATTATTAATACCCACACCCACCAAGATGGTGCTGACTCCTCTCCAGCTCAGACCCAAATTGAACAATTAAATTATGCAGGAATGTGAGAAAGCTGCTCTGCAGAATTGATGCTTCCTGAGCTCAGTGTGATTTGGAGCCGACCTCTTCGAGGAGGTGTGGGAAGAAATTGGTTTGAGGAGAAGAAAGTGCAGGATGGAGCACAGGGACAGCTTGGAGTGACAGTGGAGACTGAGAACCTGATCTGCTCAGGAAAGCTTCTGAGAATAAATATCTATATAATAATAATAATAATAATAATAATAATAATAATAATAAATTAAAACTATAACATAATAAATAATAAATATACAAATGTTGATTATCATATATATCCAGAAAACCATAATCAATATCCAGAAATAGAAATGATATCAGTATCAATATCCATAATCAATATCCATGAAACAGCTCTGAGCTGTGAGGAGGAGGAGGAGGAGGAGGAGGGGGTCCAGAATTATGTCACCTGTTTGGAGATATCCCAAATATTTCCCCTCTCCCATCCCCCAGTGTGGGGAAGGCAGACCGAGGACCTGGCAGAGAGTTTGGTCATTGGGATGTGGGAGTGGAACTGGTCTGGTTTGGTCTGGAAATGACTTGGGAATGGTTTGTGCTCAGGCTGAGCCTGAGCTGGGAACCTCTGAAGGGCTCAGCCTGGGGCTGTCCTGGCCAGGACTGAGCCTGGGTGAGTGCCAAGCCCAGGAACCCAAACCCAGCACTGCCCTGGACACCACAGAGGCCATTGCAGGAGAGACCCCGGCTCATATAGTGCCCCAGGTCAGGAAATTTTACATTTGAGCCTCCAATTTTACATTTCAGTCTCCAGTTTTGCATTTCAGTCTCCAATTTTACATTGCAGTGTCCAACTTTACGTTTCAGTCTCCAACTTTACATCTCAGTATCCAATTCTACATTTTAGTGTCCAGCTTCACATTTGGATGTCCAATTTCACCCAATTTTACATTGGCTATCCAGTTTTCCATTTCATTGTCCAACTTTACATCTCAGTCTCCAGTTTTACATTTCAGTGCCCTCCTTGTTGGCTGCATTCTTGTCATGGCTTGGAGGGAGACATCTGCACATCTACTTCAAAACATCAGACATTGAGGTTAATTCTGGTTATTTAGCACCAGAATTGAACAATAAAAGGTGTGGAATAGATAAAGTTTGATTAATTAGTGTGTGCAAACACTACACAACGGGAGCTGGGACAGACCCAGAGGTTCCATCACTGCCATCACTGGGAAGAATTTCAGCATCCCAGGGCTGAACCTCCCCATGGTGGAATTTAATTCAGCCCAGGAGCAGATTTTAGGTGCAGCTGAGGGCAGGAGCAGCTCTGTTCCCGAGGGAGCTCCTCAGTCCCTGTCACATCTCTGGGCCAGGCTCTCAACCTGACAAGCAGAAATTCCTCATTGCTTATCTGCACTTGGAATTAATTTCCTGCCTGTGCTTTTGGGAAGTCCCAGCTTATTTTCCTGCTCCTCTGACACATCTGACATTTTCCCTGCTCTCCTGTTTTCTGCTTGTGCCACTTTAGCCTAATTTGAGTCAAGGTGCAGCCCACGCTGCTGGCACGGGGAAGGCTGCTCTGCTTTTCAGCATCTGTCCTACACATTTAATTTACATTTAACCCACCTTGCTGGGAGGTTTAAAGTGGAAAGGTCACAGTCATTACCTGCAGAAAGCCAGTTTCTGGGTGGTGTGAACATTGAGGTGTTTATGCCTCAGGCCAGAGTGCTGTCCTGTCCCAGAGGAACAGCTCTGAGCTGGGAGGAGGAGGAGGAGGAGGAGGAAGGGGTCAGACGTGCCCCAGTGACAGAGCCACATCCGAGCTCTTCTCTGGCAGGGTTTAAAACACATTTCTGTGTTTTAAAAACATATTTCTGGTGCTCACTGAGGGTAAATCAAAAGTGTTCCAGTGGAAATGCTTTGGTGTTTGTCCTGTATTGCACGCAAAATCTCCAGGTGATGCAGAACTCACACACCTGGTTCAGTCTGGCTGCCCCCTCAGATCTGCTTTGCCTCTGATTAATTACAGACCTGTCCTGGTTTGGAGGACAGGTGTCTGCTAAGAAAGTCAGGAGCCTCTCTTTGAAATGGAGAATGGAAGCCCCCTCCCTCCAAATTATTATAATTTTGAAATCAAGGGGCTCTCAGGCAAAGATATGGGAAT
>VRYO01001760.1:5178866-5190670 GCA_009812075.1 Sialia sialis | reverse complement strand
GGCACCCTGTGGCACACCAGGGTGGCACACCAGGATGGCACATCAGGGTGGCACACCAGGGCCTCCCCACCCTCACAGGGAGGAATTTCTTCACATTAGAAGTGGACACTGGGATTCCCTCTGGGGCTAAAGCAGGTCCTGCCATCCCCAGCCCGTTCCCTGCTGCCCTGCAGAGCCCAGGGCAGTCCCTGGGGGCTGAGCTGCCTGTGCAGTGTGGCTGTGACCTGGGCTGTCCCTTTTCCAGCAGGTTCTGTGCCCAGCAGGTTCTGTGCCACCCCAGCAGAGCCAGCTGCACGTGCACAGCACTCTAGAGGTGATGTGAGCGACTTTTGTGCCACAGAGATTATCCCAAGAAGCTTTTTAATGTGATTATTGCTGCCTGTAGGATTGGAAGAGCCAGCAGAAGTGCAGAGAGGAGCAGGGTGTGCGTGAAGCAGGGCACAGCCTCTGCTCAATCCCTCCTGGGGAAAGGGGCTGAGCTCCCATCTCAGCCCAGCTGCAGTTTCACCCTTCTCACACTCAGGAAAAAGGGAATATTGAGTGATACCCTGCAGATTCCCTGCTCCCAGCCTTCCTGCCCTCCTGCACCCCTGGGAGCTGGAGCTGGGAATGAGCCCCAGCCCTGGCAGCCTCTGAGGGCACAGACAAGTTCCCTCACGCACACTCCTGGGTGTTTGCTCCAGATCCACCCTTAAAAGGACATTTTCTCCCAAATGGCTGGGGCACAGCAAGCTCCAGCTCTGCCCTCCGTGGTTTACAGCTGCAGGAAGAGTTGTTTTGATGTGCAAAACTCATCCCCCCTCCCCTTGATCGTCCTTCACATGCACCATGTTCAATTTATTGATGGATTATATAATGCCACCAAAGCTTCAGGCAAGCTTTGTCCCCATTCTATTTTTAACAGCCAGCCTCTCTTTGGCCATTATTTCCTGAGCTAAAGGCCCAGACCTCTCTGCTTCCAGAGCTGGGGGGGTTTTGCAATCTCCACTTGGAATTTAAAGCCATGAACTCAAGTCCTGATGGTTTCCTGATGAACACTGAAGAGCTGTGGGCAGTGCATCCCTCTGCTCTCACATTACTGACCTGGCCTCGCCTTTCCCCACACCAGAGTTCAACATTTCCATGCAGCACATCAGCTGGTGACAGGCCCAGCAGGATTCAGCAGAAGCAGGAATATTTTAAGCAATCTTTTGGGATGAGCCAGATTTTCCTGCTCAAGTGTGGGATGCTACAGGCAGGGAGCAGATCTGACTCCAAAGGGATGAATGATGCTGGAGGTCAGATGGAACTGGTTGTGAAATATTAGCTTTCAAATTATTGTTTGATACTGTGCTAATGCAAGAGAGCTCACTGCTAAGGATCTCTAATCCACCCCTGGATGCCATCAGAGGGTAAAGGATTAATTACCAGTTGGCCATTGATGAGGGGATAGTGACAGTTTGTAAATTCACATTGGGGCCACTGGTTTGGAGTTTTTGGCTTTTTTCTTTTTTTTGAGCTCTGCATGCCAGAATGTGAGCTGACCCTTCTCAGAGCTGGGGTGGTACCCTGAGGAACAAGTCAGTGACCTAAAAAATGCTCCCTCTAAAATCATAATAAACACAGGGTGGTTTGGGATGGAGGGGACCTGAAATCCCATCCAGTGCCACCCCCAGCCATTCCCTGTGTCCTGTCCCTGCAGGCCTTGTCCCCAGTCCCTGTGCAGCTCTTCTGGATCCCTTCAGGCCCTGCCAGGGGCTCTGAGCTCTGCCTGGAGCCTTCTCCTCTCCAGGGAGCACCCCCAGCTCTCCCAGCCTGGCTCCAGAGGGGCTCCAGCCCTGCAGCAGCTCCCTGGATCCCTCTGGGCTCTCTCCTGCAGCTCCAGGCCCTGCTGATGTTGGAATTCCCAGGGCTGCAGGTGAGGTCTCACCTGAGTGGGGCAGAGGGGCAGAATCCCCCCTGACCTGCTGGCCACAATTCTATTGCTGCAGCCCAGGATTGTAAATGATTGGGAAGGTTAAATGGACACGGGAAGCTGGGAATGAGATCTGGCAGCTCTGCAAAAGAAGTTCACTGAAAGTACTGAACCTCAAAACTTCTCAACCAAGGAAGATGTTTTTTGCAGAAATATTCCTTTAATTGTTGGAGAAGTCTGCAATCAGAGGTAAATGAGATATTAATGAGGAATAAAAGAGAAATAATGATGAATGTCTATGGCATGATGTACTTTAAAAATGTCAAAGGAAGGTAAAAACAGTGGGAGAAAAAGCAATGTTTGAGTCAAAAGCCATAAATTGTCTTCAGGCCTTGAAAGCATTGCCAGAATGGAGAAAGGAAAATATTTACATCATGGAGACATTCTGTAGGAGGAAAAAACAAACCACAAAAACAATTGGAATCCCTTTTTTTTTTTTTTCTTCCTGATAATACATTGAAGTTTTTAGGTGCAATTTTTGGTCTAACAAGCCAAGAGATGCTCTGGGAAAGCTCTTTTCTCAGGAAACACCAAGTGCAAATAAAGGTAATCTGGTCACAAAGACACTTCTGTTCATGAGAAAAGAATTTTTGTGGGGTGGGGGACAGGGAGGATGGGAAAAGCAAATCCTGGGGGCAGCTGGGGCAGGGTCTGTGCTGGGGACACCTCCCAGCCATGCTCAGCTTGTGTGACCTCCACCAGCAAACACTGAGGGCAGGGGCATCCTGTGGGGCTGGATCAGTCTCACCTCCTCTCATTGCTCTGAATTTATCCTTTTAATTCCCATGGAATCCTCCACAGAATCATGGAATGGGGTGGGTTGGAAAGGACCCCAAAGCCCATCCACTGTCCCAGTGCCCCAACCTGGCCTTGCAAAGTTCTGCTCTTTTTCTACTAATTGTTGGGAGGGTGTGGGGTCTCTGTGTGATTAACATGGGGAGGAAAAGTCAGTCTAATAATAGGAGCTTTCTTATTTTGGGGAAATGGATTTATTTCCAGGAAGGAGCAGTGTTTATTTGTGCCATTACAGGAATATTTCCAGGGAGAATTTGTAGGAGAGGGATCCTCCAGAGCTCTTATATGGTGTTCACACTCCTGTTGTCACTCTGCACTGATCTGAACCAAAGAAAGAAAAAACTAAATGGAAAAAAAACCCAAAAAAACCTGAACCAACCAACCAACCAAACTCTAAAAAACCAAACCAAGGCAGGATTGCTCAATTTCTAGGAATGGCACTGTCAGAAAAAGGGTTTTGGAAACACCAGCTACAGTTTTTAATCAGCTGTATTATTTTATCCCTTGTCTCCCCACTATTCAATAAAAACAGTGAGTCCCTGTTTGCCCACCCAGCCAAGGGACTCCCTGGCTCACATTTCCCATTTCTCAGTGGCTCACTGGGAGAACTGGGAGAGATCTGGGCAAACCCTCCCCGTGTCCATCAGCACTGTGCAGGTAAATGGTGTTGTGGTCAGGGAGTGAGCCCAGCCCAGCAGCGCACAGACACAGACAAGGATTTGTTATCAGGACAATTCCTTCTGCCTGCACACTGCCGTTATCTCCCAGCCATATTTACTGTGAAGAACGTGTGTTTTCACAATGGGGTTTTGTTGTGTCCATTGAAAATGTGAACAGGCTGTGGGTGAGAGGAGCTGGGGATGATGCAGGTGTGGATTTAGGAGAGGAGTCTCAGAATTATTGAAGTTGGAAAAGACCTCCAAGATCAAGTCCAACCTTTGACCAAACAGGCCAGTGTCACTAAATCAAGTGCCACATCTGTTCATGGTTTGGACACTTCAGGGCTGCTGACCCCATCACTGCTTGTTCAGTCCTTGACCACTCTTTCAGTCAATCAATTTTCCCTAATTTCCAACCTGGCCCTCCTCTGGTGTGTCCAAAGGACAACACAAGAGAATTTCTCTTTCTTGCTTACCTGAGCATGGATATTTTTTTTTAATTATTAAAAACTCCTCCTCTTGAAATAAATTAATAATAATTAAAATTATTAAAAACTGCTCCTGTTAAAGCTTCCCTGATCCTATTTGCAGAGCAGAGGAGGATTGCTCTCCTCTCCTGAGCAAGCACAGATGTGGCAGAGCCTGGTTCCAGCCTCCCCTCCTGCAGCTGCAGCACGATGGACCCTGGCACTGCCACAGCTGAGGAGGACTCGGGGGCTGCAGCCTGGGCAGGCTGGGCTCAGCTAGGCTGGACTGACTCCTTCAGGCCCCTCTTGCCAAGGAAAGGTTTGGAGAGACAGAGGCAGCTGAATCCAGGAGGGAGCCTCGTCTGAGCAGAGCTCCTTGGGGAGCAGGTTTGGGATCTCTTAGAGGGGAAAACTCCCGCGGAGAGCAGGCAGAGGCAGCTCCCTGCACAGAGGCAGCTCTGAGCACACACATGTTCCTCCAGGAGCACCCTGGCTCCTCTCAGCACCCTGAGAGGGGTGGCTGTGCCAGGAGGCTGCTGGAATGGGCGTTAGTGCCCAGGAATGCTGGCTGGGGTAGCCAGGAGGGAAGGTGCAGCAGCATGAGTTCACAGGGAAGGTATGATGAAGTCACCCGGCTTTATGAGAGATGAGCAGGGCCCTGAGCTCTGAGTCATGGCTGGAAACGCACCTGAGAGGAGGGAGAGACCGAGGCACGGCCCTGGACCTCCAATTTCTGCACAGAACTGCCCAGGAGAAAAGGAAACTGAGCTGGAGGGACATGAGGATGCTGAGGGGTCAGGAGAGGTCTGGAGGAGCAGCTGAGGGCACTGGGTGTGTTCATCCTGGAGCAGAGCTCACTGAGGGCAGAGCTCAGGGATCTGCAGCTCCTCCCGAGGGGCAGCTCCCATCTCTGCTCCCTGGGCCAGGGCAGGCTCAGGCTGGAGATGAGGGAAAGGTTCTTCCCTCCCCCAGAGGGTGCTGGGCACTGCCCAGGCTCCCCAGGGAATGGGCACGGCCCCGAGGCTGCCAGAGCTCCAGGGATGGACAGGGGGGATTGCTGGGGGTCTGGGCAGGGTTTGGATTTGGGATTGATCATCCCCGTGGGTCCCCTGAGCTCAGGGTGTTCTGTGGCTCCAAGTCCTAAGCTCAGATCCCAAGGGAAAGCTCAGCTACAGGAGATCAAAAGCTTTGAGGAAACCTCTGAGCTCAGCACCAAAGCTCACAGGAACTCCAGACTCACGGCTGGCTCCCTGCTTGTGCAAACCTGTGGGAAATGAAAATTTTCAGAGTTCCTCAATTACAGCTGTCAAGGATGGCTCCACAATGACCTCATGGCCCAGGCTGTCCTTGTTCCCTGTCCTGGAGGGAAATTCCACTGTCCTACGAGCTCTGCTCTGTCACACTGACCCTGCTGCCTGTGACCATCCCCCAGCCAGGTGTGCACACTTTCCATCCGTTCCTGCAAAAATCTCAGCCTTCTCCAGCCCACAGCTTGAAGTGTGGGGCAGGTAACATGCTGTGGGCCCGGCTGTGTTTGGAATCTGCTGCCAATCTGGAGTTTGGGTGCCAGCAGATTCAGTGTGCTCATCCTGCAGTGGTAATGTGTCACAGCGGAGAATCCTGTGGGCAGCATGAGGGAAATGATTATTGTTAGGAACAAATTCCCAAGTTTGCCCAGTTTCCATGTTAATTGTTAATGTTAAATTCCAAGCCTTGCTGTGTTCTGATTCCTAATTAATGTTAACTGTTAATGTTAAATTATTGGCCTTATTCTGTTTCAGTCCCCAATTGTCTCACCTGTGTGTCCATTCCCTTCTGTCAGGTGATATCTCTGCTGTGCTCCTGAAATGGCGCCTGTGAGGAGGGTGACATCATTGATCCATATGCAAATGAAAGGGGTGCAAAGGACACAGGGACACTTTTGGAGTTAAAAATCCCTTAAAACAACGAGCCCAAATGACACCTGGAGCTAAGAATAGTGTCCCCACGTTGGGAAAACAGCACAAAACACAAATTTATCATCCTGAGCTGCTTTGAGCCTATCACTATGACCTAACAGCATACTGTCAACATAGCACCCATGGACTATGAAGTGACATTTCTTTTTCTGGGATTCTCGTGAGGACAGAAGGCCCAGCTCTGCCTAAGAAGACAAAGTTGCACTCCTCCTCTGGCTTGTCCATCAGGAGCAGTGGTGGTGTGCACGACCCCTGGGTCTCCCCACCCAAGCTGATCTTTCCATAAAGGCCTTACAAAGGAGCTGGTCTCTTATTTCAATTACTAAACATGAAACCAAGATTAGGAGGTGTTTCTGCAAAATAGCCCTGCTTAGCCAGGAGAAATGGGACAGTCCATGGTCCTTTGGGTTTGAGTGGAAAAGCGAGGGATTTCTGCCAGTGGTTGATCAGCCCTACGGTTCCTCCTTTCCAGTGTTTCCTAGCTTGGATTTGAACCTCCAGCCACTGGAAATTTGCATTATGCACTCATCTGCTCTAATGCATCACCAACCAGCCCAATCAACCTTAAAAAGACCCAGGTTTGGGGGTTGCTAGCAGCTGAACCTCCTCAGATGGGAGATGGGGCTGGCAAGTTCCTCAGAGTTACTTGAAGAATAAATCTTTCAAAGATCTACCCCAGTGGTGTTGATTTGAAACAACTGATGCTGGTTGCAGTTCCAGAGACCCATGACATAAGATCTTAACAGCCTTGGGATCCCTCCAGCATTGTTGGGCAACTGGTTCAGCAGAATCATTAAAAAAAAAGTGTTTGGTGATGTGGGAGAAGCTTGGCACGAGAACCCAACCCCTGGCCACGCTCAGCCTTGGCAGAGGCAATTCCCAACAGGAAAGATCCTGCTGGAAAGACTCTCCAAAGACCTGGAGGTCAAGGGAAATTGTGGAGCAGAGTGTGTGCAATAGGTGGAAAAAAAAAATCTTTAGAGAAGCAATATGAAAAATAAAAAGGAGTGGAGCAGCCTATGGAAAACAGGCCCGGTAGCATTGCAGAATCTGGGGGGTGTCGCTGCTTTTGGTGATGTTATTTTTCCTGGAGTGATCTCGAAGCCCTGGGACAAATCCAAGGCTCCCTGCTGGGGGGTGACCCTGTGCTGCCCTCCTGCTGGGGAGGATTTTCCATCAGCACTGGTGCCCCCTGGGCCAGAGAGGCCAATAAAGTTCCATAACCACGGTGTGGCCAGCTGAGGCTTCCAGGGATCTCTCCAGAGGCATCCCAGGCCTGTGGGATTAAATCCAAGGCTGGGTGATGAAATGGGAAGCTCTGTGGGCACAGGGATGGCACCTGCCCCTCCTGTGCCACTTCCCTCCAGGACTCAGGGCTCTTTTTAAGGTGTGAAGTGATAAAAGTGTTATTTTTGGCAGGCAGGGAACTTGAGGCATCAGCTGAAGTCACCTGGGACACAACAGGGGCAGGGAGAGCCTCCAAAATTGTGGGGCCACAGCAGGAGCAGCAGAGATGTGCCCGGGTCTCTCTTGGGGCTGTTGATGGCTCAGGGGAGTGTTTGTGGTGTCCCCTTGGCTCTGCCATGAGCAGGAGGGAGGAGGAAGCCCCTTCCCCACAGGAGACAGCATCTCCCCATTCCAGAGAAAGGGGCAGGATGGAAGAAAATCCTCTTCTTTTGCACATTCAGAGCAAAGATGGAGTCAGGAGAGACAGAATCCCTTCCTCTCCTTCATCTGGGATCTCCTCTCACCAAGTGTGTGGCTGCTTTAGCCACAAGGAACAGGTCCTGGGCTTTCTGTAGCCACAAGGAATTGGTCCTGCACTTTCTTTAACCACAAGGAACAGGTTCCGTGGCCTCTTGGTGGAGGAGACAAAGCAGAGAAACCGGGTATGAGCTCCAGCTGTGCTGGGGGGAAGCTGCTACTGGAGATGTGACCTCGAGGAGCAGCTTCTGGAGTTGTGGCTCATGTATAGAGTGGAAAATGGGGGTGGGAGGGATGCTGTGGGACCCCTCCTTGGAGCTCCACAGAGGGAGAAGGTGGCCAGTTGGGTGCTCTAGAAGGAAGGTGGATAGTTGGAATGCTCTTTTCTGTCTCAGAAGCAAAAGACTCCCCAGATTTTCCATGGCAGCTCCAGCTCCCCACAGCTAGTGGATGCAGGGGTCTCCTGGAGCTGGGATGATGTCCCAAATCTGTGAGATTTGGGAAAAGCAGAGTGAGCAGAAGGTCCCCTCCAATCCACCTCTGGTAGCACAAATCTCAGGAACCTTGGAGAGAGGGAGAATTTCCAAAGAGAGAGAGCCTGGAGTCCTTCAGAACTGGCTCTGGACAAAAGCACTCACAGAATTTCATGGATAGTCACCTCATTTCTTTCCTTTCTTCCTAGTGTTCCAAAAAGATTCCCAGCTCCATTCCAGACTTAAAAAAAAAAAAAAAAAAAAAAAAAAAAAAAAAAAAAAAAAAAAAAAAAAAAAAAAAAGAGGAGAGAGGATCTCATCTGCTGTAAATTCTGGATGTCTCCAGGAGCAGGACTGAGCCCATCCTTACCCGGATTTCTGGGAGGTTTCCCTGCAGCCCAGCCATCCCCGCCGCTTGCAGGGACTCTCATCCGACACTGCCCTCTCATGGAGCAGCACAGCTCTGCCGTGCCCGGATTCCTGTCTGCAAGGGCAGCACAGGGGGATTCACCCTCTGCCGGGCTCTGCGGAGGGCTCTGGGCACTGCAGGTCCTCGGCCAGATGCCACCAAGGGAGGTGGCCCCAGCAGCTGCAGGTTCCTGCTTTTGCCACAATTCCTTCAGCTGGTTTTTGTTCTGGGAACGAGGAGCCCAGGACGAGGGTGGGACAGTCCAAGGGACATGCCAAGGGCTGATGCCAGACGAGAATCTCCTAGAAGATGGAAAAAATTGAGAAGAAAGTGCCATGTCCAGGAAAACATAGGGGGATCCTGAGGGATTGATAATTGTCCAGACTGAAAGTTCCTGGGAACTACAAACAGGTTGGGTCCCCTTTTCCAAGATAAATACTCCAGTGGCAGGAGATCCCTGAGCACAGAGGTGGCAGAGACAGCAGGGGAGAGGATGGGCGTAACAGCTGAGCAGGACATGGGCTGAAGACACCCTAAGGTCTCTTCCCACCCGAATTTCCCCCATTGCCATGAGCTGTGCCCACAGTCCCTGCACTGGGATCAGCTGTGGTGGCCTCACAGAGCTGGTGGTGTGACAATTTTCTGGGGGAAGAAACAAATTTCTGATGTTTGGGAAAGTTTGAGGCTCTGCTGGGCCAGGTGAACACTTGGACACTTGAGGGACAGCAAGAGCAGCAGGAACAGCGAGTGAAAGAATTTGATTTGCAGGTTCCTGTTGATGAATAATTCACTTTGTGCAGGCTAAGGCAAGAGAGAGAGACCTGGCAGAAGAAAGGGGAGAAACGAAAAACTTTCATTCAGGGCTGCTCAGGAGTTTTTTTTTAATAGGAAATGTTCAAGAAGCTGTGGAAAGTCTTGGAGCTGACAGCAAAGCTCTTCCAGACAAGGGTCCAAGGGCTGTCAGCTCCCAGCTGTGCTGCTTGGAGGAGAGGAATTTCAGCTGCGCTGAGGACAGGATGGATTCCAGGCTCTTGGCACCCTCTCCCACTGGGGTCAGAGTTATCATTGATGTAATGGGAAAACTTCTCCCCTTCAGATGCCTTTTTAGTGCCTCCTGTCTCACCCCATCACAGAGGCACAGAAATGAGAGATGGAAAGCACCCCATGAGGTCACGAGGCTCTGCCTGTGCTCATCCAGACCACAGAGCAAGGCGGATCCAGGACATTCCTGTCATGTTTCATGCACTGGCCACGAGTCCTGAGCCTGCAGTCAAACAAAGTGGTTCATTTAGGCACTACTCAAAGTGTCCTCTCCTCCCATCTGAGTCTTCATTTCCAGAGAATCATTAAGATCTCTCCCATGAAGAGCTGTTTCCCTTTTCTAATTTCAGAGAACTGGAGCTGAGGCATCTGGAGCTCTCCTGGTGCTGTCCCTGCCCTGCCACCCCTGTTCCTGTCACTGTCCCAAGCACTCCCACGTCTGCTCACAAGCCAGATGGGCTTGGAGCAGTTCATGTTCTGCCCACACCTTGTCCTGCCTCTCATGGACATCCCTATTCCCTTCAGCTATGCTGGTCCACAAATGGCAAAATCTTCCCTTGTGCCCTGTTCTCCAGCACTATTTTAATCAAACGCAGCAGGTGTTGATGGAGTTTTGCCCTCCTAAAAGCTGAGAGCTTGGCTGGCTTGATGTCTCATGAAGGTTATGTGCTGCCTGGCACATGAGATTCCTGACTGGAGCCCAGGAAACAGCCTTGGAGCCCAGGAAACAGCCTTGGAACAGCGACTTTGTCAGGGACAGTCACAGATGTCCCCGTGGATGGGGTTTGAGCAGATCTTTATTTTAATCAACACTCTGAAAACCTCTCAGCCTGGCCTGAGCACCACCCCTGCCCCTGTTCCCTCCAACCACTTGTGCCAGAGCCAGTGTGGTGAGTCTGGGATCAGCCAAAGGACCTCAGAGTGAGCAAAACCTCCTTTTGGGCTTGGACTAAGCCTGGGTCTCTGCAGGAAGGAACCTCAGGCAGGTGTTTGGCAGGAGCAGCCCTGGGGAACAGCTGAGTGCCTCCGTGAGGTAATTTCACCATGGAGCTCAAAGGTAAGGCCATAAAGGAAACCTTTGGCCAAGCCCAGAGGATGCAAGAGCCAAATCCTTCAGGATCACAGAGAGACAGGAACTGCTCAGTGCAGCTGTAAATTCTCTTCTGGAAAGGACGTTCAAAGAAAGCATCTGGAAGATGAAAGGCGGAGCCATAAAGGGTGAACTCTGTCCCCTGTCCCAGCACTGCAGCCTTGGCCGGGTGCAGAAAGAGGGAACACTCAGGGTGACAGATGTCAAGGAGAGAATAAATTAATATTTATTCACCATCTGCACCCCCCATGCCCTTCTGTCAGAGGAAGGCTCTGTGCACACTTCAGACAACCCAGGGATGTCCTGAATTCCTGGTGTGTCCTCCCTTAGGAGCTTCACCCTGCCCTCCCTGTCCTATCCCTGCTGGGCAGCTCCGAGCTGGTTCTGTTTGCTTTCTGGGATTGTGCTGCAGGGCGGTCCCACCCTGTGGCTGGCCAGGTTGGAATAGCCTGGGACAGTGGGAAGTGGGATTTAAGATCCCATGCAACCCAAACTGTTATAAATGAGTTGACGTTTGGGCATGGAGTTACAAGTTATTGGTTAATATAGTGAAGTTATGAATTGTTAATGAAGTGTTACAAGGTGTCCAGCCAGCTGTTGATGTTTATGTTGATATGTGTCTACCCAGTTGACTATAATTGTTGTTTGTGTTGACTATTTGTTGTTAATGTTTTATATGTGTGAATTGTTAATGCTCCTGGCTGTTTGTCCTTTCCCTGTCCCAGCAGCCACTCTCGTATCCACGCCCACCTGCACTGCCCCTCCAAAATGGCTGTGACAGCAAGTGCTCATGGGACACCATGCAGGGGTAAAAACCCCTAAAAACAATGAGCCAACATAACATCCAGGACTAAAGATGGAGCTCCTAGGTGGGGAAAAACAGTGGAGAAGATGGAATCACCAACCAGAGCTTCTTCACCTTGTCACCATGACCTAACAGTACTTGGCTGGCATGACACCTCTAGACCAAGAGCCAGCAATGTCTTTGTAGGAGCTGTCATGAGGTCAGAAAACCCAGCTATGTTGTCACACAAAGCTGAATTCCCTCTCTTTCTCTGCAGCATCCAGTGGGAACAGTGGCAGTGTGGGCAACCCTTCCCAAAGCTGACCTCAATAAAGGCCTTAAAAAGGAGCTGCTCTCCTGGCCCATTGATTTCACAAACCAGCCTGGGATTCTGGTCTGACAGCTGTCATCTCTTGTGGATGTGAGGATGGTCCCTGGATCCTGGGACAATCCCAGGACAGGCTGGATAT
>VRYO01001760.1:5165626-5177723 GCA_009812075.1 Sialia sialis | reverse complement strand
ACAGACCCACTCCCTGCTGGCCATGAGCTGGGCACGGGGAGCTGTGCTGAGCCTCCTTTGTTCCCCCTGGGCTCTCAGATAAGTAATCTCTCCTGAGACCTGATAAACAGGATTTCAAATGAGAGAAGGAATTGAATATCTCTTCTCCTGCTGCAAAATTCAAAGGGTTTGTGTGGTACCTCAAAAGTGCTTCACCCTGTCCCATCCCTGCTAGACTGCTCCAAGCTGGTTCTCTTTGCATTCTGGGGCAGAGTCTGGGATTGTCCCACCCTGTGCTGCCCCTGCCCATGAGAAGCAAACACAGGAGCAGGTGTCTCACTGAGCACCTTGAGTGATGCAAAATCCTCCTGGGCAGGACTCTGCCCCCTGTGCTCCTCAGAGAATACTCTGAGCAGCTCCCTGCACCATTTTGGATGGCACACGTGTGAATGAGTGACTAAAAATACCAATCTGTTCAAATGTGAGATGGTGTCAGATGGCACCTCCAACTGGGAGCTGAAAATCCAACGCCAGCAGTGATGAAGGAGATGGATTTGCCATCAGGAGAGAAGGGGCTGAGTCTGCTGCCTCAACTCCCACAGAGCCCAGGAAAGGCAAAAAACACTTGAAAATACCTTTGCAAAGAGAGCCCTGTCTGTAGATGCAGCTCCTTGTTTTCCAAGGCTTGTCCTGAAGCACAGACATGCTGAACGTTGTTTTTGAGATGTAAATTGAATTTAGCTTTGAGAGTAATTTAAATATATAAATACTGCTGAAGAAAACATACAAAGTGTTGTTTTTAAGGATGTCACAAATAAGCTTCCACCACCTGGACATGAGGTTGAACATGAACTAACATGGAACTTTCACACTAGCTGGTGCTGATGCTCCCTGGGCCGGGGAACGGCTGGAGCTGGGCCAGGGCAGGCTCAGGCTGGAGATGAGGGAAAGGTTCTTCCCTCCCCCAGAGGGTGCTGGGCACTGCCCAGGCTCCCCAGGGAATGGGCACGGCCCCGAGGCTGCCAGAGCTCCAGGGATGGACAGGGGGCATTGCTGGGGGGTCTGGGGTTGGATTGGATGATCCTGGTGGGTCCTTTGCAGTTCAGGGTGTTCTGTGGTTCTGTGATTCTACAATGCCCCACCCACAGCTCACCCTGAGCACTCAGACACCCCCACAGGGAGTCATTAATTTATTAATTACACCTCTGAGTTGGTGTTTGCTGAGCTGAGGTGCCAGAGGACAGACCTGCCCCTACCCAGGGACTTGTGCTTGGTGACAACGTTGTCACCTGTTCCATTTGCTGGACAAAGCTTTCCCCATGCCCGGCTGCCAGGGTGTCTTCCTCTGAGTGTCCAACGCCCGCAGTGATGGCAGGGGCAGTGCTGGAGACGGTGCTCTGTCACCAGGACCTACCCCAGGGTGACACCTGCAGAGTCCAGCACATTCTGGTGTAGGAACACCTGGAACAACCCTCAGTGATGGGGAACTGCAGCTGTTGTGGATTCCTGACCTGCCATGGATGGCACAAGACATCTGGT
This sequence comes from Sialia sialis, assembly GCA_009812075.1. Lineage (NCBI taxonomy): Eukaryota > Metazoa > Chordata > Aves > Passeriformes > Turdidae > Sialia > Sialia sialis. The sequence continues at coordinate 5,176,205 of VRYO01001760.1, read as the reverse complement.
GCCTCACAGCTGGGTCCAGGGACCTGCTCAGAAGTTAAGATGCCCAGATCTCGCATGTGGGGACATCTGAGATGTTGGCCACGAAGGTGTCACCATCCTGTGGGACAGGGACAGCCTGTGCTGGGGTTTCTGTGTGCCCTGCACACACCCAGGCTGAGGAAGAGGAGCAGGAATGTGGGGAACACCCCGTGGGGTGGCTGTCCCTCAGAGGAGGGGCTGCACCCCATTTCTCAGCAGATGAGGTTGTGTTCCTTGGCTCCAGCACAGTGGCTGCCCTGCCCGGCGTTCCCAGCCCCATAACAGCCCGTGCCCTTCGGCTCTCCCTTCATTTGCACTGGAAAAAGGAGTTGTTGTTCTTCCTTCCTCACCCAGGAGCGTGCTGAGGGCTCTGCTGTCCTGGGTACCCTGAGCTCTGCTGGTGCCCAGATCAGAGAGATCTCCATCTGTGTCCCCTGATGGGCTCCCAGTCCCAGGGGCTCTGGTTATTCAACCCTTTCCTCACCTTCAGGGAGAAGCAGAGCTTGATTCTGTGTCCAAAAAATGCCATTGGAAACAAAACATTAAATTATTTCACTGGCAAATACTGGGCAAAGTATTCCAGTAATTAAATTCTGCTCTACCAGGCTGGGTGCACCAGCACGAATCCATGGATTCTCAGAATCCTGGAATCTTCTAACCCTGGTTTGGGTTGGAAGGGACCTTAATAATGATTCAATCCCACTCTGGCCATGGCAGGGACACCTTCCACTGTCCCAGATGGCTCCAAGCCCTGCCCAACATGGCCTGGGACACTGTCAGGGATCCAGGGGCAGCCACAGCTGCTCTGTGTCCCCCTGCACTGTTCCCTGCTGTTCCACCCAGAAAAGGCACATTTTTAACATCTCAGCAGCATTTAGATACCAACTGAAGGCAAAATTCCCTTTGAGGCTTTAGGGCCAGGGATATTTGAAAATGCCTTGGAGGTCTCTGAGTTTGGTGTCACCGAGGTCTCCCAGTTGTGACTTGGTACAAGAGCCAGTGGCTCATCTCCAGAGTTTGAAATCTCTCCTGCAAAGGAACCCACAGCCTGACAGTGCCCCAAATTTGCTCTGGTTTCTCTTCAGATGGGTCTGTGAAACACCAGTGGTCTGACAGCTGTCATCTCTTGTGGATGTGAGGATGGTCCCTGGATCCTGGGACAATCCCAGGACAGGCTGGATATTGGGGCTTGGAACAACCTGGGACAGTGGGAGGTGTCCCTGTCCTTGTCCATGTCAGGGATGGGATGGGATGGGATTTAAGGTCACTTCCAACCTAAACCAGCCTGGGATTCTGCGATGCCAAGGAAAACTCTCATTGTCATTACAGCAAATCCTGCATCCAGAACTTTCCACGGCCATGCCAAGGCCTGGCTGGGCTGATGGGAACAGACCCACTCCCTGCTGGCCATGAGCTGGGCACGGGGAGCTGTGCTGAGCCTCCTTTGTTCCCCCTGGGCTCTCAGATAAGTAATCTCTCCTGAGACCTGATAAACAGGATTTCAAATGAGAGAAGGAATTGAATATCTCTTCTCCTGCTGCACAGTTCAAAGGGTTTGTGTGGTACCTCAAAGGTGCTGCTCAGTTTGCTGAACCCAGAATAGGAACTAAGAATGATCCCATGTTGATTATGTTGAGACTTTGTGTCTCCATGCACCGGCTCTGAGTGCCTGCAGTACTGAACTGCCTTTAAATGAACATACTGAGGTTGTAGGAGCAACATCCTGCAAGAATTTGGGTTCCAGGTCACTTTATTCTGCACTGTGATTTGATGAGCTGACCCCACCATCAGGATTATGGAACATACCTGGAGGAACGAAGTCATTCTAAAATGAAGCATCAAAACGTATCATTGACAAAAAATGGGCAAATGGGCAAAATTCCACCCAGAGCAGCTGTGGCTGCCCCTGGATCCCTGGCAGTGTCCAAGGCCAGGCTGGACGTTGGGGTTGGAGCACCTGGGACAGTGGCAGGTGTCCCTGAGGGTGGCGCTGGATGGGATTTAAGGTCCCTTCCCACCCAAACCATTCCATGGCTCTATTAATAGATCCTGACTTTCCAGCAGTTACTTCCTCTGAGATACCTTTGTCTCCACTAGGAAACATTTGCAACCTTAAATCTAAGTTCAAGCAGAGATTTTTCATGGATTTCCTGGGTTATTTTCCCACTCAGGAGTTGAGAGGCAGAATAAGGGAATATGATTTTTGAAGAAAAATGCTTGAAGATTCCTTTTCACACCTTCCTGGGCTGAGAGGAAGAGGTGACACCGTTCATGTCCCCCTGTCCCTGTGGCTCAGATCAGGGCGCAGGGCTCTGTCTCTCAGAGCCCAGACTGAAGGCAGATCTTTCCCACTGCACCAAAGGCAGCTTTTCCATCCTCTCCAGCATTCCCTTCACCTTCCTCTGTCTCAGAGTTGACCTCTCTGTGCTCAGCCTGCTGCTATTTCAGGGACAGTGCCCTGCCAGCCTAATTCCTCCCCTTCTGCCAGCATTTCTGCTCTTTTTGGGAAATCCAGGCCCCGAAGGCCATCTCCTCACTCCACAAATGAGTGTCCCTTCTCTCTTGTTCTGTTTTGTTGGCCTTGTGCCCTGCACAGAGCATGACTGGCTCTGTTTGTGCTGCCCAGCCTTCCCTGAGACAATCCATCACCTTCTGCTGCCCTCACACAGCACATCCAACATCAGGAGTGACAAAAATGCCCCAAACACTCCTGAGACACCACTGAAAGGAGCCAGCCTTGTCCTGTCAGCATCTCTCACTTCTCCACTCTTGCTGGCAGAAGGATCAGCCCCTGGTGTCCCCAGGGAGCTCATCAGCCCCTGCCTGAGCAGCAGGAGGTGCCAGCCCTCAGGCAGCCCCATGTGCCCTCTCCCCTGCCCTGTCACACACAGGGACAGCAGCAGCGGCTGGGAAAGGTGGGAGCTGGGGAATTCGGGGAGAGCCTGGCATGGAACTGATGGGGAGCCAGATTTTGGGTCTCTTACAACAGGAATTGGCCTGAATGGCCATTACCAACCTGTCCTGGGGTGTCACCCACACCCAAGGGCCAGCCCAGCCCTGTATGGCCGTGGGGGACCCTCATGGGAAAGTCACTTTTGGCCACGCACACCCAAGGGTACAGCCCAGCCCCAGGTGGCCACAAGTGACTCTATACAAAGGTCACTTTTGGTCACTCACACCCAAGGGTCCATCCCATCCCATCCCATCCCATCCCACCCCATCCCATCCCAATCCTGGCCATGGTGGACTCTCATGGGTCACTCTTGGCCACCCACACCCAAGGGTCCAGTCCAGCCCAGCCCCAGGTGGCCAGGAGTGACCTCTATAGCAAAGTCACTTTTGGGCATTCTGGCAGCCTGGCTCAGCCAGGGCAGGATCAGCCCATCCAAATCCATCAACAGCTCTGGCATCTCCTGCTCCATCCTCTTTTGTTGTCAATTAAGCAAATTTGCTTTAGAAAACCCATGCTGCATTAAAAAAACTAAAAAATATTCTGAGGAGGAAGAAAAACAGTTTTTTCTGGCCTCATCTGTCTCGTGTTATTTTGAATCTAATGAGGTTTACAGATGGATCTTCCTGTGACAGATGAAACTAAAGTGCCTGAGAAACTGGGGCCAAATTTTGTCAGGCATTTCCAGAATCATGTCTGTGCTTTGTGTGGGTACCTGCTATCTCCACTTAGGACAGGGGGCACGTGAAATGTTATTGATAAGGGGCACTTTGACAGTTTGCCCCAATAAAATTTGAAGACAGGAGAGAGTTTTTTTTAAGCTCTTTAGGATTTGATTCTGCTGCTCTCCACAGCCACAAAATTGTCCTTGCTCAGAGCAAGAAAAAGGCAAGGAAAGGGTAAAACGCCCATCCTAGAGGAGCTTGCCTGGGACCAGGGAGCTTTAATCTCTTATTTTTATCCCTAGTGACCCTCAGATCATTGGTGGTACAGCAGGGCCATGGGGATGTTTTTGATTCTCTTTTTGCAGCTTGGGTTTCTTGCAAAGAAAGAGGGAATTGCAGCAGTGATTCCTCTGTCAGCGACACCTTTAATCTGCCATTCTTGGGGTTAAACTGTTCCTGGCAGCCACCTGGAGGAATGAACAATCCTCTGGTATTTCCATAACCTTCCTCTGACCCATTTGCTATTTTTACTGGAGTGCTGACAGGGCTGGGATGGTCAGGGGCTGGCAGCTCCTTCAGCCAGGGGCTGTCCCATCCTGCTGACCCAAAAAGTTCTTCCCTCTTTGTTTTCTTAAGAGGGAAATGCTGCTTTGGTGGGGTGTCCATCTGGGCAGCCCCTCTCCCTGCCCTGTTCCATCATGCTGTGACCACACTGGGTGTGTTTAGGCATCATTTCACAGCCCTGTGGGGATGTGGGGAAGCTGTTGTGTCATCAAAGAAAAGGGAAAGATCTCCCTGGGGTGGGAACAGTGGTGATGCTGGGCTTGGGGATGTGGCTCTGCAGCTCAGAGTTGTGTGGCTGGGGACAGAACTGGTTCAGCCTGTGCTGAAGGAGCTGCTCAGGGCTTTCCTCAGGGACAGGAGGGGCTGAAAGAGCCTGTCCTGAGCTGGGAGATAACACAGTCCACAAGGGAAGGTCTGAATGCCCCTTTACTCAGCATGAACCCAAACATTGAGCTAATTGGTCTTAGAATGAAGAGTTAGACACAGTTGAGGGATAAAAGGTTTTTTCTTGGTATTTAATAAGATTTTTTATGGTGTAACAATTTGTTAGGGTGGAATACCCCAAAGTGCATACACATGGTTGATTGTGCAGATTTTGTGTGCTCACAGGACCTAAATCCCATTGGACCTGAGACTGACATTGTTATTCTCCCCAATCCCTACATTGGGCAGGTTTAGCAATCAGTGTTTGTGACCATGGAATCTGTTCAGTTCCTCCAACCCCCCCACCCCAGCCAGCTCCCAGTGACCCAGCAGCTCCTTCCCAGCTCTGCTGGTTTGGGAAATCCCAGTCATGGCCCTGCTGAGGCACGTGCTGGAGGCTGGGAGATGTGCAGGACTCTCCACTGCACCAACTCTCCTGTCTGGTGCCAGCCCAGGAGCTGGACTTGTTTTAATGAGCTGCTCTCTATTTATAAATGGAGAAACTGCCCCACTCACACTGAGGATTTGCTGGGTTATTTTACTCACCTCAAGTTTTTTTGGTACCTGTCAGCACTCAGAGCTCTGAGAACATCCCACCCACCTGCCCCTGCTCTCAGAAAGTGAAGGATGCATCTGCTGCAGCTGCAGGGGAGCAGGAGCATCAATCCAGTATTGTTAAGGTTGGAAAAGACCTTCAAGGTCCCCAAGTCCAACCACAATAGCATCACCGTGCTCGCCGTGTCCTCAATGCCACATCCACAGGTGTTTGGATCCCTTCCAGGGATAGTGACTCCACACTGCCCTGGAAACCCCATTCCAATGTTTTACAGCCCTTTCCATGAAGAAATTTTTCATAATATCCGAACTGAACCTCCCATGGCACAACTCGAGGCCATTTCCTCAATCTGTGACTCAACAACTTTCACCCAGCCCAGAGTTCTCAGTGCCACATCCAGGAATTCCTTGGACACCTCCAGGGATGGGGATCCAAACCTCCCTGGGCAGTTCCAATCCCTGAGCTCCCTTTCCATGGGGAAATTCCTGCTGCTGTCCACTCTGACTCTGCCCTGGCCCACAGAATCACAGAATGATTGGGTTGGATGAGAACTTCAAGATCGTCAAGTCCAACCCAGCCCTAACATCTAAATGAGACCATGGCACCCAGTGCCACATCCCGTCTTTTCTTAAACACATCCAGAGATGGTGACTCCACCACCTCCCCAGTCAGACCATTCCAGTACTTTATTATTCTTTCTGTGAAAAACTTTTTGCTGATATCCGGCCTGTATTTCTCCTGGCACACCCTGAGGCTGTGTCCTCTGGTTCTGTCAGTGCTGCCTGATAGAGACCAAGCCCAGCTGAGCACAGGCACCTTTCAGGGAGCTGTAGAGAGGGATGAGGTCACCCCTGAGTCTCCTTTTCTCCAGGCTGAACAACCCCAGCTCCCTCAGCCCTTCCTCACAGGGTTTGTGTTCCAGACTCTCACAGGGTTTGTGTTCCAGACACCTCACAGGGTTTGTGTTCCAAGACCCCTCACCAGCCTCGTTGTCTCCTCTGGACACACTCTAATGTCCTTCATGTCCTCCCTAAACTGAGGGGCCAGAACTGGACACAGCACTCAAGCTGTGGCCTCAGCAGTGCTGAGTACAAGGGAAGAATGAGCTCCCTGCTCCTGCTGGCCACACCATTCCTGATCCATTGACCATTCCCTCTGCTCCTGTCCCTGTTCCTGGATCACAGCCCGACCCCCCGGCTGTCCCCTCCTGTCAGGGAGTTGTGCAGAGCCACAAGGGCCCCCCTGAGCCTCCTTTTCTCCAGGCTGAGGATCCTTGCAGGGCTCAGCTCGGGGCTGGAGCTGCTGGCAGAGCAGGAGTTGGAGGGAACAATCTGTTCCATCTGCATCTGTGGGAGCAGAGCACTTTGATCATCACTCGTGATTATTAGGAACTGGGTCTGGCCTGCTTGTTCCCTCTGAGCTCTGCAGCCAAATCATTCACCCTGCTGCAATATTGACTGGCACTCACTCCTCCGGCCTGATTTCTAGGAAACCATTTGTTACTCATAACGACTTGATGATTATTGGGAGCGAGATGATGCTCTCTGCAGGAAGGTGCCAGATTTCAACGCTGCCAGAAATGTTCTCCTTCCTGCTGGGGTTTGGATGTCAGACTGTCAGAAATCCTGCTTCACTCCAGCATGTGAGGCAGATCTTCTTAGCCACGTGTTCAGAGGGACCCTTGTCCCAGTAACTGGATCACTCCAGAGCTCTGCTCCCTTGCAGTCAAACATTCAGATGAAAGTTGGAATAATTTTAGCGCCAGAGATTTGGCTTTGACATTGATAAAAGGTAAAGGTTGCTGTTAAGCAGAGTTATCTGACTCAGAAAGCAGCAAGGAACGCACATTATGGATGTGGAACAAGTCTGCCTTGTTCCTCTCTGCCTTAATCCCCTTTTAATGGGAAGTACACCAAAAAAAGCAAGGATTTTTTATTTTATTTTTGGGGAGGGGGTGATATCTTTCCTCTGATAAATGGGCAGAAAAAAACTTGTCAGCTCTTGGACACCCAGGCTTCTTTCACGTCTGCTTCCGTGTCTGAAAGTTTGTCTGAATTTTCTCCTGCTGCTTTTGGTCTAATTGAAGATTTTATCTGTCCTGACAAACCTCGCCTATCTTGTACTCTTTCCCTCCTTATCTGTAGAACAACTTGCATTTAACAAGAACAAGAAACATGGGCATCCATACCTGGCATTCCTAAGAATAATAATGGCACTTTCTAGACAAATACATTTTTGGATAAAGGGCTTTGCTTGGCCAAAGTCTGGTTCTCTAGACAAGACCAGCAAACCTTCTGTGGTGGCTTTGTGAAAACATCATTAATCAGCAGAGATTAGCAGTCAGCAAATTCCTTGTTCAGATAGAAAGCCTGCGCTGTGAATGTGCCCATTCAGGGCTGTGCCTCAGCACCTCCTCCTGCATCTTTCTAGAGCTCAGCAGCTGCTGGGAACCAGGAGTTAAACTCCGATTAGAGCCCGTGTAAAATCCCCCTTATTTAACTCAATAATGTGTAATAGGCTCAGCTGGGATTGCCTTGCTTGTCTGAGCTCTTTTTTTTTAGTATCATTTAAATCCATTTCCAGCAAAGCCCCTCTGTCTGAGAGATGAGGGTGTAGGGCAGGGCTGTGCTCACCCCCTGAGCCAGGGGAGTCTCCGGGGTGACAGGAATTCCCAGGCAGGTTTGGGTTCATCCCCAGCAGGGTGGAGATGCTCTGAGGGGAGGGGACCTGGCTTTGTTAAGCCTGGTTTGTCTGGGTGGCACAAGCACAGCTCTGCCAGCCTGAGAGCTGGCCTGGGAGAGGTCCTCAAAGCTGATCCTCATTCCTTCATGGGAACAGAGAGGGGCAGTCCCCATGCCTGGAGGGGTTTAAAAACCAGGTGGATGTGGCACCTGGGGAACATGGTCAGTGCTGGCCTTGGCAGTGCTGGGGGAATGGTGGGACTGGAGCATCCTAAATGTCCTCTCTAGGATTCTGGGATTGTTGTCTCCAGAAGGGGAACCCAACATCTTGACTCATTCAGCAGAACAAAGACCCAAACCTCGTGTAAATAAACCAGGGGAAGAAGATCAGAAGAAGATCAGGAAGGTTTGCAAAGGGATTAAACTTGAGGACTGCAGTGATGCAGGATGAGTGCAAGGAAATTCCAAGGAGGTTTCTTTTGCTGGGGTGCTGGAGGGGTGGGGCAGGAGGTGAGGGACCCACAGGAAAGGACCCAGAAGAGCTGAGCAGCTCTTGGAGCCATCACCGGAGAGGGGACAGTGCATGTGGAGGGCTGATCTGCTCTCCAGGTTGAAGCTGTGGTGTCTCTGCAAATCAGGGGGCTGAGGAGTGGGAACTGGAAAGGTGGTCAGGACTGGCACAGGCTGCCAGGGCAGAGCTGGAGCCACCAGCCCTGGAAGTGTTCGACAAAACAAGTGGAGGTGATCTGCTTCAGTTGGGAATCAAACATTGCATATTGGAGCGCTTCTCCAATCTTAATGTCCCTGCAATGTTTTGAAAGCCAAATTATTTGGATTTGGATATCTCTGCTTTCCTTTCTTGTCTTTTTAACTGCCCACCATGCAAATTTATAAGGTGGAAACAGCAGAGCTCAGCTCTCCACACCCCCACAGGTGAGAACTGAAATGCAGAACTGAAATTCCTCGCAAGAGATTTCTCTCTTATCCAGCCCACTGAACCAGGGACTTAATTCAGCAACACCACCACAGATGAGAAAAGAAATGCAGAAAAGCAGAAATTCCTTGCAAGAGATTTCTCTCTTATCCGGCCCACTGGAAAAGGGATTTAATTCAGCAACACAGGTGAGAAGAGCAAAGCAGAAGTTCCTAACAGGTTATTTATCCCTTTCTCAACCCACTGGAACAGGGATTTGACCCAGAACACCCCTACAGGTAGCAGAGCACCTGTACTGGAGGTGGAGAAACCTCCCCAGCACTCCCAAAGCCAGAGCTGGCTCAGAGATTTCCTTCTCACAGCAGCCAGTGGAGTGGGAATGTCTCAGGGCCCCAGACTGATGGCAGGAAGGAGGGGGTTTTAGAGAAATTAAATGCTAAATCGATTACATAGGCTTAGCTGCTTTCCTAGGGCTAAACATGGAAAGAGAAAAAAAAAACCTCCAAGTATTTTTAATGACTTAACTGAGCAAACATAACAAGAAAGTGATGAAATGTGAGGAAGATAAGGCAGAATAAATAAAGAGAGCGAACAGGAGCTTGCTGTGCACGAGCAGCTCTGCACCAGGCAGGAACCCATTACTCATCCTGTCACAGGTACTGCAGGGTCTGGGGGCCCATCAGAACACTGAGGGGTTTGTTCTGGAGAAGGAAGAAAAAAAACCTCCACAATCCTGAATAAAAATGTCTAAAAGAAAGTGAACGGGGCTCCCTTCTCTTTGCTGTAAAAAGAGCGTTGGGTTGGCAGCTCAAATTAGCTCTCTAACTTCACAAATAGTGATAAAATAATTTAAAAAGGCTCTTTCAGGAATGTTTTCTGAGGTCCACTGGAAGCAAAGCAGGACATGGAGGAGAGGAGGAGGTTTTTCCTTGGAAACCCGGAGGGGCAGTGGCACTGGGAATTCCTGGTTTTCAGTTCATTGTCACAGGAGTGTTCTCCCTCAGCCACGACACAGAGATGCTGACATCTTTATTCTCTTTATTCCCTTTCTTCCCCATCCCAGGAGGGTGGAAAAGCCAGGTCAGAGCAAGGGGCTGTGCCCCAGGTCCTGCTCCAGAGCCCAGGGGATGCAATCCCCTTCCAGGGCTTTGTTTTACAGCTGCTGAGGGGATTTGAGTGCTCTCAGCTCTCCAGCAGAAAATCACCTCTCACTCAGCTCCTGGCAATTCATGATTGAAAGTGTCTGAGGCACAGGAACATTCCTGCAGAAACTGAACTCCAAATTGAATATTCCTGCTTCTGGGGGTGAGAGAAACCAGCCAGGGCTCTCCACCTGACCAGATTTCTGCCTTTTGAACTCTCCTTGGACATTTTGCTGGTTCCTATCCAAGATGAAAAGTAAATAAGGCAGAGAAAAGCACAGGGCAAAAAGGAGAGGCTTTTTCAGGTCTTCATCCATAACAGGGAATGACACAGATTCACCAGAGCCCTGCTCTCCCTGTGCCATGGGGGAGAAGTTCAGTGTGACAGGAGTTGTGGAAAGGTCACTGTGGAGATTTACCCTTCCAAAAGCTCAGCGTGGAGAAGGTGGAATTCATCTTGAGGAAAACCAGTTCTTCCTTTCTTGAGGAGTGGACAGCAGGCACAGGTCTGCTCTGGGGAAGGGAGAGGATTTCCCCTAAAGATAAAGAAAATCTGAAGTTAATTGTTCCGTTTTTACCTTTCAAATCTTGAAATGAGGGGAAGGGAAGGGAAGGGAAGGGAAGGGAAGGGAAGGGAAGGGAAGGG
>VRYO01001760.1:5150984-5165408 GCA_009812075.1 Sialia sialis | reverse complement strand
GAGAAGAGAAGAGAAGAGAAGAGAAGAGAAGAGAAGAGAAGAGAAGAGAAAAATTTCCCAGGAGAAGAAGAAAGGAAAACTCTAAAGCTGAAGAAAAACCACTGTGGGGATTCAGATGAGAAATGGGAAGAGAGAAGGGAATGAGGAAGGGGACCCAGACCAGTCATGGCAACTTTGGGAACTTCACAACCACTTCCTTAAAGGCTTTTACCCATGGGTGAGGTCCATCATCCCAGGGGCTGTGGCTGATGGAAGCTCAGTGGGGATGCTGCTCCCAAGGGATCACTGGGGGGCTCTGAGAGTGGCATTTGCAGTGCCCAGATAAGGGGGTGTTGATAGCAAAGATTCTGATATGGCCTGAAGATCTCACTGAGACCCCACTAAACACCAAACTTCCTTCACAGCTTCAGTCCCTGCTTCCAGACAAGGGAGTCTGGTCTTAAAAAAAAACACATTTCAAAGCTGCTAAACGTTTTTGTGTGTCCTTACCACAGACTGATAAAGACATTTTTCCTCTGAAGTGACTCTTGCTTTCTGAAGCTTTGGTTGTGGAGACAGGAACATACAAATCAATGCTGTGATGGCCCCAGGGGCAAACCTCAGCCAGCCATGAAGAGTTCCTTGGAACAAGGTGGTGAGCAGTCCTGGGAAGCAGAGATGTGCTAACCCTGGTTTAGGAGCACTGAAAACAGCCCAAGTGACCCCTGTGCCAGGGGACATGCACTCATCTCTGGGCAGATGCTCCTGATTTAACCTGCCTAGGTTCTTAAAGCACTCAGAAACTGCAGCAGGGCATGGAGAGGTGGAGGTACTGAAATAAATCCAGGTTTCCTAAAGGTCTTCAACAGCACCGCAGAAGTGCAGGATGAGCCCAGGATGGAGGAGGAACACTGCCCAAGTGTGTGAATTGCTGTGAAACAAAAGGAACAGAAAAAATCCTGGTTCCTTTTAGCCCAAAGATCCTGAGGGACCTCAGGTTTTGTTGCTCATCTCTGCCAGGCACCCAAACTGTCTCCCAGAGGAGTCTTTGCTGTTCTGAGTTCTGATTCCTGATGCCATTTTCAGTCCTGGGACCTCTGGTCACCTCTGCTCCCCTCCTCCCCACAGGGGACAAGGCAGGTCAGGAGTTATGAGAGATTTAACCAATTTCACTGAAGGCTCCAGTTTGCAAATCTTTCCATGGCTTCCTTCAGTGGAGTTATTTATGTGTACAGAATGCTGAGAGAAGTGGGTCAGCCTGATGGCCCAGCTTGCCCAGGGCTCTGTCTCTGGAGCAGCAGTGCTGTTGCTATTTCAGGAGAGCACAGAGCTGCTTTCTGCTGCCCATTCCCCTCTGCTCACCCAGTGCTGGAGCAGAGACACCTGACAGACATCCCTGCCCTGTCCCTTTAAATGTGTGTTTGGGGCCTTGCAGCCCAGCAATAAATCTAATAAATAAATCTAATTCTTTTCTGAGCCTGCTGACACCAGCTCCTGCACAGTCTGGAGTGACAATCACAACAATTTGATTCCCAGCAGGACAAGAATTGCTCTGTCAGAATGAACACCAATCCTCTGCCACTTCCACACCTCCTCCTGGAGAATTTGGTCAAAACCCACATCAGACATTGCTGTGAATCTTCACAGAGCTGAGCCTGGGACTGGAAACCTAAAAAACCCATCTGCTCTTCACCTGTGTTTTTGCAGCACCAGCCAACAGGGTGCTCTGGCCCTCCAGAAGGTTGGAGTGATGCCAAGGGGATGTTTTTGGGGAAGGAATGCATTTTCCCATGCACTGATTGGAAATGGTGCTGTTGTGTGGCTGCAGTTTGAGATCTCTGAGATCTGGCTCTCTCTGAGATCTGGTTTTCTCCGAGATCTGACTTTCTCTGCTGGATTGATGTCTCATGGTGATGATCTGCATCTGCCTGGCTGCTAGAAGCAAAGAGGAGAGATCTCCCAGGAGATACAGCTGAGGGAAGCACAGGATTGATCCTCAAAAAGTTGATGTTGTCACCGAGCAGAACCATCAGGATGTCACAGCTGAGTCCTTGTGATGGCAGCACAGGAGCAGAGGGAACAGCCAGGCTGTGGGAATTGCACTGGGAATTGCAGCCAGGGCCATTCCTCTGCTCCTGGGGATGCCTTGCAGTGGCTGCCTGGAAAAGAGGCTAAACAGGATTAAGAGAATAAAGAGGGGATTTATTAAATGCCTTCAATAGACACACCTTGGGCAGCCAAAGCCTCTGAGGGGTTGAACCCAAAATGGACAGTGGTCGGGAGTTTTCCAGACAATTATAAATTTGTTCCATTTACACATCAGGGGTTAATCCTCCAATTCCAGCTTCAGGCAATGAAGTCATTTACCCCCAGTTTGCTCCCCCAACTCGTTTTTGTTTATACTTTTGAGGCCTGAGGCTGCAGGGTGTCCCTGAATCTCAGGCCTGGAGAGGAATTGTCTCATCTGACCAACACGTGAAGACAGCAGCTGACACTCTGTGCAGATTAGAGCTGTGCACTAATGCAGTACAGGATGTGAAATATATAAAGGCTCAAATCCTAGGGCATGACTGGGACAGCCCAAATCAGCCCCTCTGCTCCTGCCACCCCCTGCCAGCCTCTGTGGGTTGGTGATGCCCCCCTGGCCCAAGCTCAGGGCAGGATGATGGCATCATTAGGATGAGCTGGTGATTTCCTGGGAAATAATCCCAAATCCTGGCTGTGTTTGCCAAAGGGAGAGCCCAGCAGTCTGGATCAGGAGCTGCCAAATGCCATGCACCAGGGGCAGAGCTGGGCTGTCTGGGACCCTCCTGGGTCTGTTTGTGCCATGGAGGAGCTGAGGAGCAATCCCAAGGCTGGACCTGGCATCTAAATCCTACTGAATCTGTGACTCCAAATAAATCAAAGCACTCTTCTGTAGTGAAATAACCTTTCCACCTCCTAGGGCTGGGGTCCAGCCCAACCCCACTCCCACTGAGGCCGACTGGAGGTTTGAAAAGAGCCAGAGGATTTCTTTAGTGTGAGCCCTCATTAATGCTCCTGCAGGCCATGAGTCACTGCTGCCATATCATCATTATTCTTATTTATTATTATTATTATTATCATTATCCTATTTTTATCACAGCTAGGAATCCAGCAACAAGTCACGGGGTGGAACTCCCAGTGAGGAATGAGCCTCTGGTCCCTGAGCAAGGCTGGGATTGTCAGCTGTGCTTCCCTTTGGCTGTGTGAGCTCATGGGGAGGGAGACAAGAACAGACCGTGTCTCCAGCGCTGGTCATGCTATCCAGAGGCAGCCAATTACCCGGTAATTCATCTGGGAATTACTCGGTAATTGGGAAGATAATTACCAGGTAACCTGCACCGACCTGCCCCAGATACTGCCTGGGCAGTGTTTGCATGACATTGGCTGGGTAATTACACAGCAGGTCCCCGGCTGCAGCAGCTCCGGGAAATAAAGGGATGCCTCAAGTGTGACTAAGAGGAATGCGGAGTTAATGCTCAGAGGAATAGTGGATGTGTCATCTGCCTTGACTCCTGGACAAATCCAAACCATTCCACGCTGCCCTCTGAACCTGCCACAGCCACTTTGCTTTCACCTGCACTTCAGCAGAATTTCTCTGTGGGGTTGGTGGTGGGAATCACCCACCCCTCACCACCAGGCAGATAAAAACGCCACAGCTCCTGGCAGGGCTCAGCTGCAGCCCCTGTGCTGGTCTGAAAACCCCCTCAGGGCTCCCCACCCTGCTCAGCACCTTTGCTTCAGCAGAATCTCAGGAGGCTGGAAGAGAACTCCCCAAGTCCAACCTTGGACCAAACCCCCCGTGCCCACTGAGCCATGGCATGAAGTGCCAGCTCTGCCTGGCTCCTGAACATTGCCAGGGCTGGAGACTGCAGCACTGCAGTGGAAATACTCCTGCTGCTTGCTGGCACCTCCAGGAGAGACTTCGTGAGGGTGCCCAACCAAACCTCCTCGGAATCACAAAATCATGGAATGGTTTGGGTTGGGAGGGACATTAAAACACATCCAGTGCCACCCCTGCCATGCAGAGACACCTGCCACTGTCCCAGCTGCTCCCAATGTCCAGCCTGGCCTGGGACACTGCCAGGGATCCAGGGGCAGCCACAGCTGCTCTGGGCAGTGCTGGTAAAGCCTGCCCAGATGTGGTGCTGGGGTGCCGAGAAATCCAGCAACACAGGCAGGAGCTGAGCTGACTGCTGGCCTCCCTGTGCTCTTTGCCAGCCCAGATTTGGCCTTTTCTGGGTCAGCTTTGACCAATCTGAGGCAAGGACCAGCACAGGGAGGTCCTTGCTCATGCAAGAGCTTATCTGGCATTAATAAATGCAATTTAATACGTAGAAACACATTATCTAAACAGCCCCAACTATGAAGACTTAAGGACTTTTCTTTTTATGAAAGGGAAACTATAAAAATGATTTGCCACAAATAAATAAAGTCAGGCCTTATCTGGGTGCTGATTCAGAAAGGCTGCTGTAGTCATGATGACTTTGAGAAACAGCTTGGATGGGATCATTTTCCTGAGACATCCTCTTCTCTGGAGCCACAGAGCAGCACAGGGTTTTAGGGATGAATTTCAGGAGAAAGCTGTGCTGGTTCAGCTGAGGTGGCTCAGGTTCCTCCAGCCCCAAAGGAACAGCTGGAGCAGCTGGAGCTGCTGCACTGGGGGGATGTTTGGATCCTCGTGGGGTCAGTGTGACAGCAGGATGCTCCCCATGGAGGAACCTGCTGCAAGGAGTTTCTCATCCCTTTGGAAGGGCAGTGACCACTCAGGCACCTGGGGGTCAGGGACATTTGGGGGACAGGGACAAGCACTGCCCTCTTCACCTCCTGCATCCCCAGGGGGGAGCTGGGAGCTCATGACAGCAAAAACACAGTGGAGGAGCCAGGAAGAGAGCAAGGAATGGCACTGCAGAAGCAAAGCCTCCAGGTTTTCAGGCCTTGCTTCACTCTCTGTGTGTTTGTGTCTCTTCTGTTCATTTGGGACTTTTTCTGTTTTACTAAAAATATATATATAATTTTATATTTTACAAGATCCCCAGTGGTTATTAGCACTCACCCCACACTGTTTCCACTGCCCCCTAAACCACCAAAGCTGCAAATGTTGCAGTGCCAAACTTTTCCTCAGTGGCCCCACAGCCCCCAGAGCTCAGTGTCACCACAGTGCAATCTTTTAATAACAAATTAAAGATTCTTTCTGTGATTTATGTCAACTTAAGTAAATTTATAAACCAAGTATTTCCCTGGGGGCCACTGATCAACTTCTTTTTATTCCAGAATTTTTTGGGTCTTTTACATTTTCCTCATTCTCATTAGGAGTTTTTTCTTCCTTAGAAGCCCAGCCCTTGAATAATCCTTGAGCAGTCCTGAGCAAAAGGTCTGAGTGGAAATAGAAATAACCCCATTGTTTAACTGGCTCTGTTTTCATGCAGTGGACAGGGGAAAAATCATGGTCCTGATTTTTGGAGGTGAAATATGAATATGTGCAGGAGGGAGTCAATTCTCAAATCAGAGCTGGCCACAACGAGGAATTTTCCACCACTTATTTTGAATGAATAATTTTTTTGTTTTGTTTTGTTGGAAATCTGTCATGGAATTTCTTCCCCCAGTGCCCTGAATCGGAGATTTTCCTGTTATTGTCCCTTATCTCAATCCCAGAAGTATGAAAAGAAATAAAAATATCTGAAACAGAGGGTTATTTTTTTTTTTCATTCTTTACCTTGAAAATGTTTCAGCTTGGCATTTCAGGGAGGCCAGGAGGTTTTCCTGGCAGTGCCCCTGGCTCCTTTGGCAAAGCATCCTGTGTGGCTCCAGGCTGGCAAGAGGGGATCCACGTGGATAAAACGCATTTGCTGAGCTCTTTAAAGCCGTGTGACTTCCCCAGCCCTCTCCTTCCCCCTCTCCTTTGCCCTTCACCTTTTCTCTGATTTCCCAGGGCACATTTAGGAAATCCTTGGGAGGGCTGTTTTGGAGAGAATTTGCTGTTTCTGGGAACATCAACAAGAGCAGCAACTCCTTGATGTGAGGCAGCAAAGTGAGAGCAGAATCAGGAACACCCTGGAGGGAGGGAGAGACCTCCGAGCCTCCCCTTTCAGAAGATTTGGCTCCTTTAGATGGGACCAAATCCCAGAATCATGGAATGGCTTGGGTTGGGAGGCACATTAAAACTCATCTCATCCAACCCCAAGGCAGGGACACCTGCCACTGTCCCAGGTGCTCCCAGCCCCAATGTCCAGCCTGGCCTTGGACACTGCCAGGGATCCAGGGGCAGCCACAGATGCTCTGACAATTCCATGCCAGCCCTGCCCACCCTGCCAGCAAACAACTTCCTTCTTCTTAATTCTAATCTAATCTAATCGAATGTAATATAATCTTATCTAATCTCATCTCTATTCTTCCTCCTTACAGCTAATTTTTACCTGCTTTATTTTAGTTTGGCTGTATTCCCCCTTGTCCTGTCAAATCTATCTCACTCAGCACAACTTGTCCAGCGTTAATCATTGTGACGCCCTTGCCCTCAGGGTGTGGCCAAGACACTTCTGCTACTGATTTATTGGCATTTGGGAAGTGTAAATCCTTCTAAAAATCCCTCCCTGTGAGGAGGAGGCCCTGGCACAGGTGCCCAGAGCAGCTGTGGCTGCCCCTGGATCCCTGGCAGTGCCCAAGGCTAGGCTGGATGGAGCTTGGAGCAGCCTGGGACAGTGTGGTGGAACTGGTGATTTTTAAAGTCCTTTCCAGTCCAAACCATTTGTGGGGTTAACTCTCTGGTGCTCTGGGCACTCATTTGTCAGGTTGTGGGTGTGGAATTCAGAGACACCCTTGATTATAGACTCCGTGAACCATTGTGTGACTTTGGAGTTTTCTTGGAGAGGGTGGTGCTGCTCCTGGTCAGGATCTCCACCTGGAGCTGAGGGGCTCAGTGAGACCCTGCCCACGCTGAGAGCTGAACCTTGCGCTTTTTTGGGGGTGCAATTTGCTCCTGTGTTTGATTTCTGTCCAGCAGCTCCAGACTCCTGAACACTCTGCTGTCACTCTGTCCTCATCTGGAAAGTTGTTCCTCCTTCCCAGGGAGCCAGAGCCCCCTCAGGCATCCCCAGGCTGGGAATGTTGGTGCTCAGCAGGCTCTGAAGTGTTTTCCCAGCTCCATTCAGAGCTGAACAATGCCCAAGGCAGACATTTCGATCATCTGTGTTTGTAGATACCAGGAGACATTTTCCTGCCTGGGCTGGGGAGCCCTGGCTCCTTATCAGGCAAGCCCAGACATGGAAAAACAATCCCATATCCCATCCCTGGTGCAGTTTCCTTGCTCTGGGAAGAAGACACCTTTGCAAAGTGCAGCAGCTGGCAGAGAGCCCACCTTGTGCCCCAGGGGCCTGTGCAGAGCTGTCCTTGTCACTGAGGACGGTGACTTTTAGAATATTTCCCACAAAGGAAATCTCATCCTGGCATGGTGCTTCCAAGTAGGATTTTCTGATAATTGCCAGCCAAATCTTCACTCGGCTCCTCTTCATTTACATGCAGCGTTTGATCAAGTAGTTCTGCTAAAGTTAATGATACTTTTGCCTTAATTAAAACCTAAATGAGGACTCCAACTGGTCTTGTTGTGGTTAATCTCTACATGGCACCGTGACTTTGTGGGATGCTTGGCAGGGAAGCTGCAAAATCCAGCTGGGAGCGAGTGCATCGATCCAACACTGGGAAGGGGAGGGGACAGGAGGACAAAATACAGATTGGGGGAAAGTTTTCAAGTTTCTGGGAGGGCCTGAAGGCTGAGGTGAAGGCAAGGTGAATTGTGAATTCCTCCTGAGGGACGCACAGGGAATGTTTAGGGGGAGCTGGTCAGAGTCTCTCCTGCTTTGGGATATTTCTGCCCCACTGGGACAAGCATGAGCATCTGTTTGGGTCCCAGAAGATAGGAACAGCAGGTTCCTTCAGCCTGGGGTGTCCTTGGCTTCTCCTTCTGGAGGAATTCCCATCCAGCTGGGGTTGCTGCACCCATGGCACGAGATGTGGGGCTGGGCAGCCGCAGGGCCAGCTGGCCATGGAGCCAGGCTGTCCTTTGGGTCAGGGAGCGTGGGGAGAGCCCAGCTGAGCTCAGCCCAGGGGCTGGGGCTGCCACATGGGCACGTGTGGCTCTTGCTGGCCAAATAACCAAACCAAACCCCGTGCAGACACCCCAGGGCTGGGTGCTGCTCCTGTCCCCAGGGGCTCCAGGGTGAGGACATGGTCTGGCTCAGGTGGGAGGGAGCCTGGCCAGGAGCAGAACACTCTTGGCTGGGCCTCAGGCTCTGCTTGGACATCCCAGACCCTCTGTGACCACTGACAGCACACCTGGAGTCAGCATCAGCCTGGAAATGCCTCCTGTCCTCCCTGGGAGTGTTCTCTGGGCCAGGAGCAGGTGTCTAATCCTCTCAATAAGGTTTCCTTTGTTTCCCTGCACAGCTGTGATGTGGCACAGGATTAGTGCCCTCAGAAATGCTCTGTCAGAGCTGCAGGGCATCCTCCAAAGCAGCCACAGTCCGGACACCACAGGGAGTTTGTTTTACTGGGAGTGAAACCAGTCTCCGTCACTGCAGCAGCTGGTCCCAGCAGGAGCCTCATGGCCTGTGGTGAGCTTCACTCAGAAAATAAAAGGGAGGTTTAGATGGATAATGGGGAAAAATCACCCAGGAAAGAGTTGTAAAGCATTGGCATGGGTGCCCAGGGCAGTGGTGGAGTCCCCATCCCTGGGAGTGCTCAGAAAACATCTGGATGTGGCACTGGAGGACATGGTAAATCTGATGGTGGTTGGACTTGATGATTATTGAGGGCTCTTCCTCAGTGATTCTGGGATTCTGTGGTTCTGGGATGCACCATGAAGGATTTGTTCTCCTTCTTTCCTTGCTGGGCAGCTCCTGTCCCTTGCCCTGCCTCAGTTTCTCCAGCAGTGCACAAGGATGAGCCCCACAGCCACGGCTCGGTGGCTGCAGAGAGGATCCTGAATCCCCCTCTGGGGCTGCTTTGGTTCTCCTCTCCCCAGCACTGAAACCAAAGGAGTTTGGGCTGGATGGAAATTCAGAGCTGCTGCATGTACAGAACAACCCCCAGTCCTTGCTGCAGCCCTGCAGGAACAGCCTGGCTTCTCATCTTCATTTCCCAAAGAAAGCGGGAATGACATAAAAACATCAGAGTTAACAACAGCAAAGTAATGCCTGCTAAGGTTTTGGTGGAAAAACCTTGACTTTTCAAAATATAGCAAAACCCCAAACTCCCCAAATTTTCATGTAGATGTTAAAGACTCAGAGATTTTGTTCTCTGCACTGCCAGCCCAAGGACAGAGCTCTGCCGCAGGGGACACTGTCCCAGGGTTGGCACCAGCAGCAGGTGGCATTGCCAGGAGTGTTTGCACAGAGCCAAACAGCTGGGTTTCAGCTCTCTGTGCCATCCCTGTGCCATCCCTGTGCCACCCCTGTGACATTCCTGTGCCATCTTTCCACCATTCCTGTGCCATTCCTGTGCCATTCCTGTGCCACCCCTGTGCCATCCCTGTGCCATCCCTGTGCCATCCCTGTGCCAGCCCTGCTGGGCAGCCATGGGAAAGCAGGACCAGGCGTGGAGAGCAGAGTGCTGAGCCAGAATTTGACAGAGAAATGTCCTGCTCATCCTCTTGCAAATCCCCTGCACATCTCCTCACACACCCCCTGCTCATCCCCTGCTCATCCCCTGCCCCTGCTCATCCCCTTGCCAGCCAGGCCATGCCAAGGGAGTTTCAGGTGGGATATTAGGAAAAATTCCCACTGCAGAAGGGGTTCAGGGTTCAGGCCTGGCATGGGGCAGTGTGAGGTCACCAGCCCTGGGAGTGACAGCAAACAGGGAAAGGTGGCACTGCACTGATGGCTCATGGGCTCAGGGTATCCAGCCAAAGACTGGACTCAGTCTTGCAGGTCTTTCCCAAGCTTTGTGATTCTGTGGCTCCTGAGAGAGAGGAGAGGAATGTTCCTGGCTCTTGCTCTTCCCCCATGGCCCAGCCTCCGTCCAGCTCTGCAGGTCACACCCTGCTCAGGGGCTGGCTCTGTGCTGAGCTGTGCAACTGCTCCTCCTCAGCACCCAAAAATCCCCTGGTGGCCCTTCCTTGGCCTGGAAATCCAAGCCCAGCTGCTCTGAGCACTTCTCCTCCATCCTAACAACTCCTGGCAATGATTGATGCCTGCAGGAACACTGAGCAGAGCTCTGTGCCGTGGCTCCGATGGGGATGAGCCTTTTGCAGGGGCTGGGATGGATGGCTGGGACAGCTCCGTGCTGGGGAGGGGGTGTGTGCCTGTGTGTGACCCGGGGCTCCTGCCAGCCCTCTCCTCTGCCGGCAGGCTGTCCTCATCCACGCGGTGAAAGGAGTTTGGAGACTGCCCCAGGCACACTCCGGCAGCGACAGGGAGCAGGGATGGATGTGAAATCCCAGCCCGGGGGCAGAATTGCATCCCTGCTCTTGTGCGATGGGTAATTAAGCAGAGGAGGTTCCTGCGATGCTTTATCGAGGCAAAGCTCTCTGCTGAGCTCCAAATAATGATCAGGCACAAGTGGGGAATGGAAAGTTCCCCAGGGCAGGAACATTTGTAGCTCCCAGTGCTTGGAGTGAACAGCTCAGCTCTCCCCAGGAAATAGGAACTGCAGCACATCCTTGCCCCAGGTGACACAGCACAGGTGGGTCCCGGTCACAGGCACCTCCTGCATCACGGGCAGGGCAGGGCTGGATGGCATCTTGGCAAGGAATTGTTCCCTGGCAGGGTGGGCAGGGCTGGCATGGAATTGCCAGAGCAGCTGTGGCTGCCCCTGGATCCCTGGCAGTGTCCAAGGCCAGGCTGGACATTGGGAGCACCTGGGACAGTGGCAGGTGTCCCTGGGGTGGCACTGGATGGATTTTAAGGTCCTTCAACCCAAACCCATTCTGGGTTCCTTTGATTCTGTGATTCTCCAGGTGCAGGAGAAGGAGAGAATGCTCTGGGCACAGGATGTGCACACAGAGTTAAACCAGTGTGCAGCAGAAATGTGTCCATCCCACTAAAGCCAGGCTCAGCGAGGCAAGACCCACCCTGAGCTCAGCAGGTGCTCTGGGAAAGCCTGAAAAATTAAAATATGCTGTGAGTGCCCCATGCCTGCATCACCCCATGGAGGTCCCTCTGCACCTCAAGGGATTCCACAGAATCAGAGGAGCAGAACTCCAGGATGGAGTGCCATTAACTGCCATGTCCCCATGTCCCCAGCAGACACTTCAGCTGAGGCCAGTGAGCCCCCAGTGAGGTGTCACAACAGAGATATTTTCATGGGGGTGCCTTAACTGGGAGCTGCCACCCATCCTCAACAGCAAAATATTTCAGGAGTGGAAAAAACTCCTCAGTGCCCATCTGCAAGAACCAGTTGAGAGCTGCTTCATCTCATTTCCCCCCACAAACTCTGGGGTTTTACACCAATAAATGGTGTAAAACTCAGGTGTTTTCACCCCTCTGGGTCAGACCTGAAGGGATGTAAAGCAGGTGAGTGGATTTCAGGCATCCCCTGTGGCTTCTGCAGCAGAGTCTCTACATTTTTGGAATTGCAGGTACAGGTGTGGGGCTGCACAAGGATCGTGAATTTAAGGGTGAGTGTGTAGGTATTGGTCCTTTTTAAAAATACCATTCCATGTCTGCCTGAGCTCCAGGATTGTTTGGGACTCCCAGGGATGCCCAGGGTGGGATTGTTGAGGTGTCTGTACAGGGCTGGGGGTTGGACTGCCTGATCCCTGGGGGTGCTTCTAGTTCAGGAGGATATTCCCTGATTTTATGATTCTACCATTATGAGACTGAAACAGGCACAGAAATCCTTGGTGAAAACATCCCTGGGAACTGCTTTACCCTCAGCCAGCAGCTGGGACTGGTGGCTCAGCATCTCCTCTGCCCCACTTGGCAGGCTCCCGGTGCACTCCTTGCTTTCCTTTTAAAAATCCTCCCTCACGATTCCAAGTGAAATCTCTCTTAAGGAAACAATTGAGAATCGAGGCTGCGGTGCCAGAAATCACAGAGCCCTTGGAGCTGATGCATGGGCAGGAATGAGTGTCCTCACTGCAGCCCTGCTTCTTGGGCATCACCTCCTGGAGGGGACCCAAAGTCCTCGTCAGAGGCAGAGAGAGAGGCCAAGGCTGCTCCAAACAGCAGCAGGGCCAGAGCAGGGCTGAGAGGAGCTGGCAGGGCAGGCACCCAGCACAGCAGCTCCAGGAGCTCATCAGCTCGAGAGAAGGAAGCCAGCAGGAAACACAGGGAAAAGGCCAAAAAATACAACTGTGCTGCCTGGGAGGAAACTGCTTGGAAAGGAGAAATGCAGGCCTGGAGAAACGTGCCCAGTGGCCTCCATGACTGCAGAGCTACAGGAAGCTCTGCCTTGGCCGAGCCCTCCATCCCTGGAGAATCCAAACTCAGCTCCTGTGAGCTCCTGGGCTCTGTCCCTGCAGGGCAGCTCAGAGCTGGGGGTTGGCAGTGCCAGTGCCCAGCACCCCAACATCCCACACTGCCAGGGTATGAGCACCTCCTGGGTCACAGGCACAGCCTGGGGGACAGCTGTGGGGACAGGAAAGGGACAAAGACCCAGGACAACAGCACATCCCTGTGCACTGCTGCTCCCCAGGCTCACCCCACCCAGCCCTGGGGTGGTGCTGCCTCCAGCAACATTCCTGCTCTGCACGGGCACTGTTTGAACCCAGAGCTGGCACAACCTCTGGGTGCTGGTGGTGGCACTTCAGAGAGACCAGGCTGCAAAACCTGGCCTGGAAAACATGGGGAGCAGCTCCTGGGGTGTCCAAGACCCAAAGGGAGGATCTCAGGGTGAGAAGAGAAGAGATAAGAGAGAAGAGAGAATTGAGAAGAGAGAATTTCACTTGGAATCATTGCCTAATCCACTGTTAGTGTTTGTGGACCTAAGAAACTTTTGCTTTTTGCACACCCTGCAATCCATCAGGCAGGAGAGAACCAGGACCCAGAGTGGGTGGAACTGGGAACAGGACCAAGCTGGAGCAGGCACAAGGAACACCTTTATATGGAGAGAGGAACTCCATGACTTTAGCTAAAGCAATTATGGACCTAGAATTTTGGAAAACCACTTTGATTTAAGCTCAGGAAGGACCTCGGGGCTGAAGTTCAGAAATGATGTCCCAGTTCTTCATCCTGACCTCACCAGGGAGGAGGAGAGCACGCCCAGGGACACACCTGCAGACACAAATGTGCAGGTATTTTCTGTTTTCCAGGAACAGCCAGGAAAGTTCACATCACTTCCCCTGGGACACACTGAGCCACTCATGATTTGGGAACCACTTTGGCTGTGTGAGAGAGGGAGGCAGCAGAGGCCACCAAGCCCAGCTCCAGCAGAACCTGCAGAGCCCCAGCTGCAGCCCTGCCTCCCCTGCCCCTGCTCTGAGCTGGCAGCCCCTGGAAACATTTCCCTGTGTGTGGGGAGAGCCCTGCCCCATTTTCCAGCACAGCAGCCAGGTCCCTGCTCAGGACAGGCTCTGTCAGGGTGCTGGCTCCCAGCCCTGCTGCTCCCCAAGCTCCAGGAGTTCTTGTTTGTCTCTTCTGATCCAAGACTCTCCAGCCCATGGGCTTCCCTCAGCCCATCCATCAGGGAAATGAAATCATGACCCTTCCCCAGCCTAGCAGCTGCTGGCAGGGCTGGGAGCAGGGGCAGCTCCCAGGGGAGGACACAGCTGACACAGGTTTGGGACCATGAGGGGTTGGGACCTTGGGCAGGCCCTCTGTGTGTCCTGCTCCTGTGCACTGATTTCCTGTCACTGCATTTCAGCAGTGACTAGCTGGCTGGGGAAGCCAAATCTGGAGGCTTTGGATCCAGGCTGATTCTCCCAGATCTTGTGGAGAGCCTCCACGTTTCCCAGAGCACTGCACATGAACAAGGAGCCCCTCAGGTTCTTCCTCCTCCTCTTCAAGGCATGGAACAGAAATTACTTTGTTTTCTCGCCACATTTAAGCCTCGTTCCCCCTCAGTTTCCTGCTTGTTCAGACTGTTCCCTCTTTATCTCCCCAGACAATCTCCATTGCCTTTGTTTGGCTTCCAGAAAATCTCTGCTCTAAGCAGGCAGGAGGAACAGAAATTCAGCGGCTTCCTCTGACAAAGGAGGAGTCTGGAGGAGGCAAAGCCCAGGGCAAGGCAGCTCTGTGGTGTTTTGCTCACACCACCAGCCCCAGGAGTGGGAAGTGCTCAAAGCCACCTGTGCTGCATCCAGATTGTTCTGTGGAGGAGGATCAGACCCAGGAGAGGCTGCCTGGGCCATGTGCAGCAGCAATGGAAATGTGGAATGTAGAAGAATACAGTAGTTTCACGATTATAAACTGTACCTGAATATAAGCCGCACTTCTGGGTGGCTGGG
The DNA here is from genome assembly GCA_009812075.1 of Sialia sialis. Classification (NCBI taxonomy): domain Eukaryota; kingdom Metazoa; phylum Chordata; class Aves; order Passeriformes; family Turdidae; genus Sialia; species Sialia sialis. The sequence continues at coordinate 5,151,031 of VRYO01001760.1, read as the reverse complement.
AAGACCACGGGATTTGTCCATATATAAGCTGCACCCGAATATAAGCC
>VRYO01001760.1:5123577-5135377 GCA_009812075.1 Sialia sialis | reverse complement strand
ATGGATGATGGATGATGGAGGATGGACGGATGGATGGATGGATGATGGATCGGGGATTCCTGCCTGGCTAGAGGGAGCTGAGTGGTGCCCTGTTCCTGCCACATTAATTCCCAGTCCCATGCTTGTGCTGTCCCATCTCTGAGGCCACTGTTCAGGGTTATTTACATTGCTGCCAGGATGTACAAACAACAGGCTGCACAGTTATCTTCCCCTGTTATCTTTATTGTTTGCACAGTGCAGACTTCCCTCGATGCACCGAGCAGGGGTTTTATTCTCCCTGGTAAACAGCCTGGACTTGGTGCAGGGAGCACAGCAGGCACTGGAATGCATTTCTGGAGCTTGTTAACCTCCAACTCCACTGCTCTGCCCTGGTGACCGCCCATCATCACCAGGGACCCCCATGAACTGTGACCTGGGCAATTCTTCATGGATTTGATTGGGATTTTCTTTGAAGTTAGATTTCCCTTTCCACTGGCAGGGATCTCTTTGGGTCTGAGTAAAAAAGAAAACAAAAACACAGGAAAAGGTCCCCCATCAGGATAAATGAAATTCTCCATTTTGATGTAATGTGGATGTTTGGGGGCTGCTGCAGTTCTGGGCTTCCTCGTGAAAGGAAATTCCAGCAGCTCTGGAGTGGAGCCCTCTGACCTCACCCAGATATTTTGGTTCGATCTTTTTATCCAATGCTGAAATTTGCCAAAAGCAATTCCCCGGAGAAAAAATTCTGCTTTGATGTGCAGGCAGTTTCCAAGGGAGATATTCTACATTCCCAAACATTCCCCAGCTCTAATCGTGGTGCTTCACAGGATGTTTTCATTGAAGCCCAACTTTCCAGGCAGCAGATGTGTGACTAAGCTGGAGATAACCTGGATGGATGATGCCAGAAAGGCAGGAATGTCTCATGCACAGCACATTTGGAGAGGATCAGATGTTTGGTGCAAAATCCAGGTACCAGAACAAGGTCCAGGAGAGTCAGGCCTCCTACCACGCTCTAAAAATGGGAAAAAAATCCCTGAGAAAATGGGAATGTGAATTGTTCAGTAGGTTCATTTTGTAATCCATGGGGAATCAGGATAATCTCATGGGGAATCTCATCCCATGGGCTGCTCCAGGAGCTTTCCAGTACTGCCTCAAGGTGTCTGCTACTGACAGAGCCACAACATCTGATTTTAGCAGAACAGCTCCAGCATTTGCTCACTGACATCCAGTGCCATTCTCTGTTCCTCCTGGCATGGAGTTCTCTTTGTGTTTGCAGTGAAAACCAGAGCCAAACAGCCAATTCCCATGGGCATCATCATATTTTCTCTTCCAGGGATGCCTCACCAGAGGATCTCAGAACATTTCCAACCGTTAATAAACCAATGACCTGCCTTGGCAAACAGGCAGAGTTCTGCTGGTCTCTGAAGTCAAGGACACGGACATCAGCTGGTTTGCCAGAGGTTGTAAAAATCTTTGTCCTTGCACAGCCCTGTGCTCTGCAGGTGATGTCTAGCACAGGATTTTGGAGCATTGTGCAGGTGCAGTGACTGACACTCGAATTCAAAACAAACCCTGTGGTGTTTGGTTGGTCTTCCAGCATTTCTGGAAGCTTTTCTGCCACCTCATGCCTTGGGGAGAGCATGGTGAGATGGCCCCTGTGTCCACCAGAGCTGTAAAAAGCACCTGGGAGCTTTTGCTCAGCCTCAGCAGCAAGAAGGGGAGTGTCCCACACAATGATTCCTGTGGGGAAAAAGGGAGGGATGAGCTGTGCTCAGTCTGCCTCTTCCCTCCTGCCCTCCAATGTCTGCTCTGAACACATCACCAAGTGATGGACATAAATACCAGGGGATAATTAACATTTCCTTTGTCTCCCAAGGTTGGGAGCTGTAGATGATCTTTTCAAGTTGCTCTGCTTTTCCTGTTCTGGTCATCAATGCCCTGCCGGGCTTGGCATTGTTCCTCCCAATAACTCATCTCAAATATTCTTGGTGCTGTTGAAGATTGATGATGTTTTCTCCTTTCCTTTCTCTTTATATTGTCACTTAACTGCTGCGACTCACAGAGCTGTTAATCTTTCACACACATACTTACGTTAAGCTGCTTAAGAGCACTGCAAACACTTTATCCTCATAAAGATTGAACTGCCCTGATATGAAACTTGTAGCCCCAGAATAGAACAAAATTTACGTACGCAAATAAAAGCTGAAGGTCAGGGACAGACACAGAGGCTGTAAATATTTCTGGGCCCAGATTACAGAGGATTTGGAGAGAAGGGATGGGTTGGTTTGTTCCCAGCTGGTTCTGTGCCCTGAGTCAGCAGGAGCTGAGTGTAGAAGGAAGAAGGTGCAAGGAAAACACAAAAACAGAGAGGTCAGCTCTAGGGCCTGGTGGGACCATGCTCTGGCTTACAGAGGCTCGGGAAAATTCCTGAAGTTTTTCTTCCTGGGATGAAAATGAAAAATTAAAATGAAAATTAATATGAAAATGAATTTAAAATTAAAATTAAAATTAAAATTAAAATTAAAATTAAAATTAAAATTCAATCCAATCTTTCCTGATACAAGCTCCAAGGTGAAGACTCTGGGGTGAGCAGGAAGTTTGACTGAGCCAGTGGCTCTGCCCCTTGCTGGGCACCAGACAGAGCCAGGACTGCCCCACACATCCTGTGCCTGGCTGCAGCCCCTCCCTGAAGGGCAGGAGGAAGGAGGAGCCGTGGCCATGGCTGCAGGAGTCTGTCGAAGGTGCCTCTGCTGGGAAGTGAAGGTTTGGGTCTGCCCTCCTTGGCCATTTCCTCTCCCAGGGATTTGAGCACCAGAAATCCTCCCTGCTCATCCTGTCCTGCACCAGGGAGGCTCCACGGCCTTTTCTCACTCCCCTGGGTGCTGGGAGCCCCGGCTGCTCCTCCTGGGCTGGCACCTGGGGAAGGTGAATCTGCCACAGGAGCCTGAGAGCAGCAGGGAAGGACCAGTGAAAGCTTTCCAGAGCTTTCTCTCAACCTGCTTGGAGCCACTGACGTTTACAGGTGCCAGAGTGGCCCCAGTGAGCCCAGTTTGGGGCTCAGTGGAAGAAGGATGCAGGATTTCCCAGGGTGTAAAGGCAGCTCCAATCCAGACTTAACCATGGAATGTTTAAAGTCTAAACGGTGTCACAGGAAAGGTTTGTGGCTGAGATGGGCCCAGCACAAGGAGCATTAATTACTGAATGGTTTCACTTAATTAACTCAGTTACCCAGTCCTGGTGCATTTGTTCAGAATTTTTCGTGGTCTTCTAGAATCACAGAGTGGTTGGAGTTGGAAGGGACTTTAAAGGTTGTGTAAATCCAACTCCTCTGCCATGGGTTCCACATTCCCAGAGTGCTCTAAACCTGTCCACCCTGGCCTTGGACACTTCCAGGAATGTCAGCCACAGCTTCTCTGGGCAACCTGCATCAAAAATGTTCTTCCTGGAGCACGGGAGGTGGCCAGGACAGGCAGCTGTTTCTAGGCCTGTTCCCAATGGCTAAAGTCAAGTCCAGACATATTTATTCCTTCTCTGTTTTTGGGAGGTGTTTGTGTCTTTGAGGAAGTTTGGAATGGCCCCTGGCTCAGTGCCATTGGCTGCAGCTCTCCGGGGTTTGCCCTCTCCTCCCTGTACTGTTCCAGGGAAGCAGCACAAAGCCCAAGCAGCCTTGTGATGGATCCGTGATAGGCTGGAGTCACCCTGGGAGCAGGATTTAACCCCTTGCAGTGGCTAGGCACAGCTCAGGATGCCTCAGGGGCTGCAGGAGCAGCTGCTGCTGCACCCAGAGACAAGCCCTGTCAGGGTGAAAGGCTCTGGGACCTTTCCCAGTTGGGATTTCTTTACTGGAAGTGATTTCTGTGTGATGGACTGCTCTGTTCTGGTGAACCATCACATCTGGTCCTTGTCACAATGCCCCAAGTCCATGGTCTCCAGTGCTGCACTCCCTGGGTCACTCTGTCCAGCACTGGCTGTCCAGTCCTGCTGATACTTATTTCCCAATTCCAGCTGTGCAGGAAAGAGAGGAAAAGAAGAATAATATGAAGAGCAGCTCTGAGTAGGTCACACATCCCAGTGAAGGATTTGAGTCCAGGGCACCTCCAGCAGGTCTGGCATGGCCTGGCCTGTGCAGAGCTGTGGAGAACAGGATGGGCAAATCCAGAATTCCCTGGTTCTGTCCTTGACCTGCAGCTCCCTGCCAAAACTTGATCCCATTTCTTGGAAAGCCCTGGTGTAAACAGGAATGAGGGCATTCCATCGCTCTTTTCCTATCCAATATTTCCTCTCAGATCTCTCCAGCAATGATTCCTCTCTCCTCTTTTCCCTTCCTGCTGGGAAAGAGCTGTCAGTGAATCCCGACTGCCTCGGGAGCTGCAGTGAAAGGGTTAACCTTTCCCAGGGCTTGTGGTGGGGATGCAATTTATAATTGTGTTTTCCAGGAGAGCCATAAACTTGTCTGCTATCAGTTCCCTGGCTGAGGCGGCGGCTCATCAAGAGTTGCATCGGGGATGAGGTATAATTCAACCAATTATAACTGGCAGGTTCTGCTGCACTTGTAAAGTGCGGATTTTAGAGCCTGCAATTGCTGATAAACAGGGCTGCAGGCAGAGCAGAGCAAAAGCTGCTCGCTGGGAGAGGCGACTTGTGTCATTTAACCCTTTCCTCCCAGGGGATTGGGGTGCTGCTGCCAGGGATGCTCTGAAGGTGGGGGAAGGGCAGAGGGTTTTGGGGTTGGAGTGCTGGGAACCCTTGGAGCTGGAATGCTTGGAACCGCAGCAGGGGTTGGTAGGTGGGCTGGGAAAATCCATCTGCAAAGGAGGATTCCTGCCCCTGGGTCTGCAGCGTGGGGCTCGTCCAGGCCCTGGTTGCGCAGCACAGAGGAGCCCTTGGGAAGTGGTGTCCTCTCCTCCTGGTGCCAAAGCTTTGTCTTCTCATCCTCCATTTAGATCCAGAACTCAGTGAATTCAGCAGGAATCAGTGTAATCTCACTGCTGGACATTTGTCCTTTATTCTGGGTGCAGCTTCTTTCAGATAACACAAATGACATCACGGAGATGGGAACAGGCTCCGGAGTGGGAAATGGCAAACTTGAGCCCAACTTCCATGAATGCCGGGAGGGAGAGCAAAAGTTGCCTGGGCTGCAAAATAAATCCCTTTCCCTGATGCTGCAGAGGCTCCAGCCCCACAGAGCCACTCTTTAGCCATCGAAGCTCCTCCATGGGAGATGAGAGGAGGAGGAGGAGGAGGAGGAGGAGGAGGAGGAGGAGGAGAATCTCAGCCGGGTACTGAAAGCAATGAACTCTGCGAGTTAAGGGGGTTAAGCCCCTTTGTGAAGGAAGGGCTGAAGCAGCTCTGGGACATCATTGCCAAGGCCAGGAGGAACATTTGGGATCAGGGCCACTAGAGGGCAAGCTGGCATTGCCACAGAGGCGGGCAGGGGACAGGAAATTCCCTCTGGAATTTCCATGAGCCAGGACCATTCCCCTGCACCTTACTGCAAACGCCTGGACTTTTGTGACGGTGGAATAAAACATCACCCACAAGGGTTGGGTTTGGTCTGGTGGCCCTGGAAGGAGCAGCTGGGAGAGCAAATGGTGGCCCTGTGTCCATGCCCTGTGTGTGACCTGTATCCAGCGAGGACAGGACAGCAGGGAGGGCTCTGCCCCTGCTGGAGCTGTGAACGCCACAAATCCCAGCCCTGCTGATGCTCACTGAGCTCTCCTTTTCTGCAGGCTGCAGGCAGGGATTTACTCTGTGCATTTCCTGCACAGGCTGTCTCCAGTCTCTCCCCTTTCCCATGTGTTGCCCTTGGCTGGCTCAGGGAGCAGAGGAAGGGCCCCGTGCTCGTCCCTGCCAGCAGCAGTGCCTGTCCTGCTCCTGGGCCATCCCGTGGAAAGCAGAGCCACGCTGGGCCAGCAGCTCTGAAAAATGCAGCAGTGCAGCAGGAACACCTCTGGTACCCCTGGGAGGTGTTTTCTTAATGTCTGTGACTCACAGTGATGAGAACTCCACATTTTACCCAGCGCTGCCTTATCCATGCTCCCAGGAATCTCCCCTGTGCTGCCCAAATTCCTTTCCTGCCACCTGAACCACCCCAGGCACTCAGAGCACACCTTTGTCCTCGCTGTAGCAATCCTCTGCATCCCCTCAGATCGATGAGAACACTCCACTCTCCCTGTCTCCCTTTGCAGAATGTCATCCCAGGCCTCTGATCATTCTTGTTGCTGTCCTCGGGGTGAGCCCCAAGTGCTTCACGGCTTCCTCGAAGAAAAGAAGAGCTCAGAGCCAGTGGAACCAGGGTTGTGACCGCCCAGGAAGGGCCAAGAATGCAGATTTTTTGTGCCTTGCCTGAATAAATATGAAGTAGAGAAGAATGGCACAGAAGCAGCATCTGGGCAGCCCCCGCTGTCCTCAGCCACGACAAGGCAGAGAAATGTTATCTGAGAGCTTGGGGGGAAAATGGCTGGGTGGGTGAATAAATAAAAATAACATCAACTGCTGCTGCGAGATCTTTTCAGTTAATAATCCCAAGTATCCGGGATCAGGCATTTCCCACAACACCTTTGTGTTTTCAGTCATTTTATGGAATGACAATATCACAATAACAACACAACAATGGCTTTGTGAAAGGACAATGGCACACATAGCTCTCATGTGAGCAGCAGCTATTTTTTGCCAATGAAGTTGCAGTGAATTGATCCATATACTAAAATAAAAAAAAAAAAAGTAAATAAAAGCAGAGTGGTTTTCCTGAAGAATTTCTTAAGTCTAAAAATCAAACACTTGGATTCAACAAGAGGAAATTCTGGGCTGCCCCAAACCTGCACTTCCAAATCTTTGAAACAAAGAGATAATGAAAGGGTTTGGTACTTTCTGCCCATGTTTTCAGTGAGGTTTAGGAATCCCAGGAAATCCCTGTGCCCTGGGAACGAGCTCAGCGTGTGGGTGATGTGCTGCAGACTGGGAAGGCTCAGGATTGCTCCTTCCCAGCTGAGGGAGCTGCAGGAGCAGTCCTGCACCCCACAGGCTGCTCTGGGGACAGAGGTGACATTTTACACAGACTGGGTAAAATTTCAGCTCCTCATTTGCTGCTGGCTTTGGCTTTCTGTTTATAACCAGCAACAGCTCCTTGGCTCTCTCCTTACTCAGATACACAATTAGTGTATCTTTAATTTAAATATCTTTAAATTGGCCAAGTACAGCAATGTGTGGGGCAGTGGTTTTGTTTCTAAAGAGTCAAAGTTGAAGGAAGGAGCTGGACCATGTGAGAATTATTTGCTAAGGGAGGAAATCCTATCTCACAGGCTGAGGGTAGGGGATGCATCAGTCTGTGAGGTCACAAATGAAGCTTCTGGTGATTTTTTTGAGCTGGGGAGAACAGCAAAGGCAGGAACCATGAAAGAGTTGCGGGGAGAGGGCTGGCATGGCTCTGCCTGTCCTTCCAGGCCAAAAAACACTGCCAGAGCAAGATGAGGGCCAGCAGCAATCCTTGCTCATGTCCATTCTCTCCTAGGCATCCCAGCAGGAGCTCTGGGGCTCTCCTCACCATGGACCCTGCTCAGAAATGAGAATAAACTGTCCTCATGAACAGTCAGCATCACCTCCATTCCACAGGGAGAGGGGGAACCAGCCCCTGGGTTTCTCATTGCATGGACATTATGTAATCAGGGGACACAGCTGGAGGTGTGCTGCCACTACAGCCACCAGAGAGTCACCCTGGCAGTGACTCCGCCTCTGTTTCCCTTGCCACAGGAGCCAGAGGACTCCCTGAGGGCCACCCTGAGCTGTGCCAGCGGGATTCACTTCTCTGCCAAGGAGCTGAAATGCTCCAGGCTGGGTGGGGAGCACTTGGCTGGGACAGCCCCGGGGATGTGTCCTGTCCAGGGGCAGGAATTGGGCTGCTCAGTGTTCCCAAACACTCACAGGTATTTCCAGCATGATCCAAATGTCCCAGCCCAGCAGATCCCAATTTCCTGGGCCCTGGGAGGTGGCTGCTCTGAGTGCTGCTCACTCAGCAGCTCCAGAGGGACCCTGACCCTGCTCTGCCCCAGCCAGCTGGGCCAGTGCTGGGGGATCAGACAGCTCCTGTGACAGCAGGAGTGACACCAGGAGTGACACCAGGAGTGACACCAGGAGTGACAGTGGGAGTGACACCAGGAGTGACAGCAGATGTGACACCAGGAGTGACACCAGGAGTGACACCAGGAGTGACACCAGGTGTAACACCAGGTGTAAACAGCAAGTGTAACAGCAGGTGTGACAGCAGGTGTGACACCAGGAGTGACAGCGGGAGTGACACCAGGAGTGACAGCAGGTGTGATACCAGGAGTGACACCAGGTGTGAGAGCAGGTGTGACAGCGGGAGTGACAGCAGGAGTGACACCAGGTGTGATACCAGGAGTGACACCAGGAGTGACATCAGGTGTGACAGCAGGTGTGACAGCAGGTGTAAACAGCAGGTGTGATAGCAGGTGTGACAGCAGGTGTGATACCAGGAGTGACACCAGGTGTGACAGCAGGTGTGACAGCAGGTGTGACACCAGGAGTGACAGCAGGTGTGATACCAGGAGTGACACCAGGTGTGACACCAGGCTGAGCCCAAGCCAGGCACTCTGAGAGCTCTGCAGTGCCACCAGGATGTGCAGGCTGCAGTCACCCTGCTCTAACATGGCCACCAGGATGTCACAGTTCTGTCTCTGCTGCCTCAGGAGCTCTAGGGGTGTGGGGACATGTGGCAGAAGCGGTCCCAGGCTGGTTGTCACCTCCTGTTTGGGGCCACACACTGCAGATATCATGGTGGGGGTTGAATACCCAGCTCCGGAGCTGTTCTGTGTTTCCAGGACAGGCACTCCTGGCTGCCACCAGCACCAGGGGAGGGTCAGTGGCCCACATGGGATGTCACAGTCGCATATTGGAATGAAAAACTGGGGATCAAGTGGCCAACCCCGCATTGCTGCAAAGCCAGAGCCACTCCTGCCCTCCTCCAGGCACACCTGGACCCCCTGGCTGAGCCAGGTGTGACTGAGCTGTCCCCAGAGCCTGAGCTCTGGCTCTTCCAGTTAAACAGCCTTTGGGGAGAAGCTGCTGCCAGAGCAGCCCTGGCTCCTTTTCTTGGTGTGACACAGTGAGAGCTGCCTCAGAGAGCCCCAGTTTGCCCACTCTGGCCTCCCTGTGCCACCACAGCCCTCGTGTCCTTCCAAGGGAAATCAGCAGCTGGCCCTGTGTCCCTAGAGCTGGGCACCACCTACACAAGGACCAGCTCCAGGTGGCTTTTGGTGACATTAAATCCACTTGTCAAGGCAGTCAGAGGGGTCTGTCCCAACATGTAGGGTGGGGTTTGTGTGCTGGGAACACACAGGAAAAATTCAAACAGAAGACTTCTGGCTGCTGGTTCTTCTGACACTGCCCCAGGAGCCGGCTCTGTTCCTCCGTGGTGAACTGGAAACGAGAGGCAAACACTGGGGTGAGATCCACAGAGGGGATGAGACAGCACACTGAGTGCAGAGAGTCAGCAAAGGAACTGGTCAGGGGGTTTGGACTTTGGAGGCAGGGTAGGGAACATCAAGGGGAGGGAATGGTGGGACGTGGGAGAAAGGACAGCAAAGAGTGACCAAGCCCAGAGGCCTCAGCTCTGAGGAGCAGATTCCATTGCACAGCTGCAGAGGTGACAGAGGTGACAATCCACCCATGGGAGGGGGCACCATGCCATTAATGCCAGGTTGGGACAAGGCTGGAGATCAGGGAAAGGTTCTTCCCTCCTCCAGAGGGTGCTGGGCACTGCCCAGGCTCCCCAGGGAATGGGCACGGCCCTGAGGCTGCCAGAGCTCCAGGGATGGACAGGGGGATTGCTGGGGGGTCTGGGCAGGGTTTGGGACTGGGCTGGATCATCCTTGGGGTCCCTTCAGCTCAGGATATTCTCAGGATGTTCTTGCAGAAGTTATCTGACCTCTGAAATCCCTTCAAACCCCATTTTTTCTATGATTCCATGACTCTGTGATTTTATTTTGGCAGCTGCCATGGGTGCAGCTGAGACCTGAGCGTGCACCACTGTCCTGGGCAAACACTGCTGCTGTTTTCTTCAGGGCTTTGGTTGTTATTTCTTCCTCCTTTTACTCATTTATTTTAAAATAAAACCTACTGGGCTTTTGAACACTACTGTTTCTCATGCTGGGGAAATTAATGGTGCCCACTGCACATCGAGTGTGTTGAATTGAATATTGAATATGAATGCAGGGGCACAACTACCAATTGTACAGAAACAGAAACTCAGGGCTGGAGATGGAGCAATGAACTTGGTCATGTTTCAGGTTCATAAGCAGAGACCAGGCAGCAAAAACCTCCATAAATCCCATAAATCCCATAAATCCATAAATCCCTTCCACCCAGTCCCTAAAGAGCCAAGGGTGCTGCAGTGTTGGAACCCTAAACCTGGAGTTTTGAACTTTCTGTGCTTTCTCAAAAGAACACTGCTTTTGACTAAAGGCCTTGGAGAAGGCTTCCAAATTTGAATGATAAAGTTAGAATCACTGGTGTATAATTAAAATAGAAGTGTGTAATTTCACATGGTAAAGGGTTTTGAATTTAAAGTTTTAGAATATAGTAATAAGTGAAACAGAATAGTAAAACCAAATAAATGTTTTTAGACATTGTCTCTTTCTTCCTTCTTGTTCCTTCCTCTTCATGATTTCAAGTAGTAATTTTTAATTAAATAAAAAGTACTGCAGTGCGAGTCACAAATGCTTGGTTATTAAGTCAAAAGCATAAATAATATAAAAGTTAGTTTTTAATTGAACAGTTACATTTTAAAACCCCTTGTAACTAACTAAATACACCTCCATTTTCTCACTTTTAACTTGACAGCTAAAAGTGCAAAAAAACCAAATTAAATAAAATTTAACAAACAACCAAATCCAAACAAGAATCCAATCCTAACTCTAAGTAAAGACAAAAAAAAAATTAAAAAAAAAATTAAAAATTAAAATTCACTGCAGTCCTGCCCAGGGCTGTGCCCTGCACACGTGGGGTCAGCAGAGCTGCCAGGAGTCTGTGTGTGCCTTTGGAGGGTTTGGGATGCTGCAAACTCTCCTGCAGGGCCTCATTGCCTGGCTTTGGGTCAGCTCAGCTCCCAACAAGTCCTGTAGCAAAACAAGGGCAGTGCTGAGAGGAGAAGGGATGAGCTCAGTGCTCTCAGCTCTAATTACCAGCCTGGCTGACACCTTCCCAGGCCTGCAGCCACATTTCCCCGCTTGCTTTTTATCCTGGTGCTGCTGGAGAAAGGAATGGAACCTGCCAGGCTGCTGGGAGGGGTGCAGGATAGCTTGCATGTGCAATTATCTTGTGAAGCAGCAGGAGCTGGGCCCTTCCTCAGTGCCCTGGTCCCTGCTCCTGGGCACGGGGAGAGCTCCAGCTGCTCCAGCCTGGCCCTGGGGCTGGGCTGGGCTGGACAGCCCCTGGGGAGATGAAGAACATCCAGTTCCCTGTGCCAGTCACTGGCAGTGCTCCTGCTCTGCTAGGATTGCTTCATTTCACTGAGACAGCTCCGAGCCTCACTGCCCCAGGGAGGGAGTTCAGAACTTCACTGTCACCTGCCCCGAGCACTCAGTGCACACTGTGACCCCAAACCCGCCTGCTCATCCCTGCCATGGGATCGGGTTGCAAAGGGATCAGGGTGCAATGGGATCAGTGTGCAGTGGGATCAGTGTGCAATGGGATTGGGGTGCAATGGGATCAGTGTGCAGTGGAATCAGTGTGCAATGGGATCAGTGTGCAGTGGGATCAGAGTGCAATGGGATCAGGGTGCAGTGGGATCAGTGTGCAGTGGGAT
>VRYO01001760.1:5085105-5097749 GCA_009812075.1 Sialia sialis | reverse complement strand
GCTGATTTTCCTCTCTGCTCTCACCCATCCCTCAGGAGATCCACCAGAAATGCCCAGCCTGGCTGGCAGAGCCCCCAGGGATTTCCACAGGGGGAGACTGACAGCTGGGCTTTACATTCCTGGGCTTTATTCCCTTCATGGTAATTCCTAACACTTGATTTGCTTTTTCAAGCCACTGCTGAGCACAGAGCTGACATTTTCAAAGCTGCCTGTGTTGTAACTCTGAGACCTTGTTCTTTAGCACTGACAGGCAGCTCATGGGGCTTTATTTAATTCATAAAGTTAGGAGCTGTATTTTCCTGTTTCATTTATCTCCTCGGAATTTTTTCTGCCATTTTGTCACCAATCTCTTCCTTTTACTGAGTTTTTCTGCAGCCCCTCACAACCGGCCCTTGTTTTACTCCCAAAATAGTTCAGCTTCTCCAGCTGAAGGTGTTATTGCGAAAAAAGAAAATTGATACTGATAACCCATCCATGGTGGCACAATGAACCAAGGTCTGCTCCAGGAGGAGTGGGACCAAACCTCCACATTCTCCTTGGTAGAATACAAATTTCTCTGGTTGAACAACTCTCCCCGCCTGAGATCTGTCCAGGAGTCTGAGCTCTGGCTCTGTGCAGATCCCCAGGCTCTGACAGTCTGTCCAGACATGGACCTGCCCCTCAGCCCAGCTCTCTGCCCCAATTTGGGCCCCTCAGACTCGCCAGGGTGCTGCTGCATGGACCACGGTGCCAGGAAAGCTCCTGATAATCCCTGGGGCTGATCAGAGGGAGGTGCAGGGAGCTGGGACCCAGGGAGGGGCAGAGGAAACTGTGCCTGGTGCTTCTCCCTGCACAGGGACTGCTGGCTCACCACAATTCCCACCTGAGGGGTCCAGCCCTGCCCTCAAAGCCCAGAGAACGTGGATTTCTGCAGAGCTTATCCAAGGGCACGGCAATGCAGGGAGGAACATGTGCCATGCTCACTCCAGGCTCCTGGGACAGGGCTGGAATTTCATCCTGTGCCAGCACAGACCCCTGGTGGTGCCAACACCACAGCCAGGAGCCCAGAGGGCTTTCCCTCAAAAAACTGCACCCCAAAGGAAAAGCCAGACTGAGAGGAATAAAGGAGGAACATTTTCAGCAAAAGGGTGTGGAGATGACCCGAGGTGCCTTGCTGAGAGCATCAGAGCATGGCAGGCACAGGTAGGAGCAGAGCCCAGGACCAAGCTGTCACCCTCAAATTGTTCTCTCCTGCTTTTCCAAAGGCAATCTGTGTCCAAGGGAATCCATGTCCAAGGGAATCCATGTCCAAGAGAACCCATGTCCAGGGAACCCATATCCAAGGGAATCCATGCCCAAGTTAATCCATGTCCAAAGGAAATCCATGTCCGAAGGAAATCCATGTCTAAGGGAATCCATATATGAAGGGAATCTGTGTCCAGAGAGAATCCATGACCACAGGAATCCATGTTCGGGTGAATCCATGCCCAAGTGAATCCATGTCCAGGGGAGTCCATGTCCTGGGAATCCATGTTTAAAGGAAATGCACATCCAAAGGGATTCTGTGTCCCCAGGAAATCCCTGTCCCTGATGCAAACAGGAAATTTCCAGCTTTTGGATCCAAGAGCCATTCCAGTTCTGGCAGCTGCACCTTGGTGCTTCTGCTTTGTTCATTATCCCAACATCCATTTCAAGGTTTTACTTTCTCACCTATCTCTGCAAAATCCTGATTTTTCCTCAGATTTGGAAGGATTTTTTGGCTGGTTTTGAAAATCACAGCAATTGGAATTTCATCCTTTTTGTGCAAGAAGAGCTGCATGCAGAAAAAGATTTCTCTCAGTCCATTTGCAAACTGTGCATTCATTTGTTTGTTTTTTTACATTATTCAAGCCTGGAACAAAGATAAAGGTTTCTCAAACTATTGCCAAATTGATTTCTAAAGTGTTTGGAGTCAACATTTCATTTGACAGTATCAGAATACTTTACTTCAATCAAGCTTTTGGATTTTTCCAAATTAAATGAAAGGGAGTTTTTAAACTGGAGAATGTTTCAGGCCTAAAAAATCAAAACATTTCATTCTGAACATGTCAAAACTGGCCATTTTAAATGCTTTTACATGTTTTCTTTTTCTCCAATAAATAAAATTGGGCAACTTTGCTATCATTTTACAAAATACTTCAAGAGCTGATACACTTGTGTTTCCACCATAAAGAAATTGCATGGAACAAAATTTTTTAACCTCATCTTCCAAAATGGCTTTTGGAGAGGAAAAAAATCTTCCAAGAATGAAAACATGGGAATTCCAAGGCAAAAATGAATCCATCTATCCATTCTCCAGATAAGCAACCTTTTCCCACTCCTAATTTTTCATAGCTGAATTGCAGCCACGTGGTTGGGACACATTCAGGTGTCCCTGTGGAGGCAGATGGGCAGGTCCCCACTGGTCTGCACTGGTTTGAACTGGATTGCAATGCAGGATGTGACCAAGGCTGTGTATTATATCCCCATCTGTTAAACCAGCTGGGGCAGTGATCCTGATCTCCGTGGGAGATATCTCCTGTTAATGGGCCAGCTGTTAAACCAGCTGGGGCAGTGTTCTCTATTTCCAAAGAGGGTATCTCCTGTTAATGGGTTTATAAACCAGGTGGGGCAGTGATCCTGATCTCCAGGAGATATCTCCTGTTAATGGGCAGCTGTTAAACCATCTGGGGCAGTGTTCTTTATCTTTTCACAACCCATCCCTCCTCCAGGAGGTATCTCCTGTTAATGGCCATGGAGTCCCAGTGCATGACTGATAAAATTCCATCATCCCACTGGGAGATGCTCCACCCAGGGGGAGGAGCCAGACATTCCCTACCTGGATAAACTCTGAGATTTGGAACATCAGAGCAGCCTTTTCCACTGGACTTCAGAGGAAAACCAGACCCTTCCACATCATCACTGGAGCTTGGGAGGAAACTGCACCTTGTCCAGGAGCACTGCTCCAACTGAAGCACATCTGTCACTGCAGGAGGATGCAGCCACCATTGAATGGCACTGCTGCCAACACCCTGACTGACTGACAGGTGTCAGGTTGTACTCTGACTGTGGCAGTGGTTTGTTGTTTTGTGTCACTGTATTTTTATTTTAATTTTTCCTGATAAAGAACTGTTATTCCTATTTCCATATCTTTCCCTGGGAGCCTCTTAATTTCAAAATTGTAATAATTTGGAGGGAGGGGGTTGCATTTTCCATTTCAAGAGAGGCTTCTGCCTTTTTTAGCAGACACCTGTCCTCCAAACCAGGACACGTCCCTTCCATGCCACACCTGGGATATCCCCACAGAAAATTGTCCTTCCCTTCCTGCCTGGGAGCCTCCACTGCCCTCATTCCACTGAGATCCTCAAGTGAGATGCAAAAACTCCCTGGCACAAATCTGAACCATGTGTGGGCTTCATGGGTGCCACAGGGGCCTTTCTCTGCCAATAAAATCCATCCCCACAGTGGAGTCTCACTCTCAGGGCTGCACCTTTAGGCTGGAAAAGTTCTGGAATGTTCTGCTTCTGGTGGGATGGGATGGGACTGAGCACACTCCAAATATCAGTGCTGCATTTGAGGTTAATTATCCTCTACAAACCAGTACAAGGCTGGCTCAAAGCATGGGAGTGACCCCTGCCAGCTCTCCAGGGATTCACAGAATCACAGAATTTCCTGAGCTGAAAAGAACCCCTCAGGATGATCCAGCCCAGCCCCTGTCCCTGTCCAGACCCCCCAGCAATCCCCCTGTCCATCCCTGGAGCTCTGGCAGCCTCGGGGCCGTGCCCATTCCCTGGGGAGCCTGGGCAGTGCCCAGCACCCTCTGGGGGAGGGAAGAACCTTTCCCTGATCTCCAGCCTGAGCCTGCCCTGGCTCCCTTCACCCTGCACCTTGTGGCAGAGGGGACAGAGGCAGGGGACAGAGCCCCCCCCAGCCCCACACTCCTCTGCAGGAGCTGCCCAGCTGTGGCCAGCCAGGGCGGGAGGAGCTGATTCCCTCTGCTCCCCAGCTCCCTGGGTGATTTATGGAGTGTGAGATTAAGGGCTGGAGCTGGTAACAGTGAGCTGGGAAATGAATGAAATTGCAGAGAGGATTTATGGGTGTGACTGAGCCACTGTGCCAGTGACACCAGGCAGGGACTCCGGGCATTTGGGGAGGACAGAGGGGCACTGCAGCTGCAGAGAGAGCTGTGACCCCATGTCAAGTGTGAGTGGGATGGACAAGCAGAGTTCCATTCCTTTCCCAGTAAAAGAATGTGCAGTAAAAGAAATTACAGAACTGTAGAATATTCTGAATTATAGAACTATAGAATATTCTGCCCTGGAAGGGACCCCCAAGGATGACGCTGTCCAACTTCCAGCCCTGCACAGACACTCCAACAATCCCACCCTATGCCCCGCTGAGAGCAGTGTCCAAACCCTCCTGGAGCTCTAGCAGCCTCTGTGCCAATTGCCTGGGGATTCTGGTGAATGACCAACGCAGGCAAGGGGATGTCCTGGGATATCCTGGTCTTGCCTTGATTAATTTAAGGTGACTTAATGGCTGTGACTTAATGGCTGAGGTTTTTTGTGCATCAGATCCCTGCTGTGCTGCAAGGCCACCCTCAGGAAAACAGCACTGGGTGGGTTTGGAGCCACCAGCACCATGTGTCACTTATGTGCACAGGCCCTGTGTCATTGCAGGCCAGCAAAAACATTGGAAAACGCTTGTAAAACCCCCTCAATTCATGCATCTGCTTCTGATCCCTGAGCAGGGGGGGTCTCTGCTGGCCTTGGAACTTCCTGATGGTTTTCCTGGAGGAGTGGGACATCCCCTCTCATTCTTCACCCCCAGGGAGACCCTGCAGTCCAACATTTGCCAGTCCTGAGAGCATCCTGGAGCCACAGGCGGTGGCATTGGGAGCTCTGGCTGTCTCCCTGGAGTGTCTGGGATTCACTTTTGCCCTGAGCTCCTCCTGAAGCAGGAATGTGTGCCTGAGGGTTTGTTTGACACTGGGCAGCTGAACATGAGCCTGAGATTTCTTGTGTTGTTTGAACCGTGCCCAAACCCAACATTTCAACACTTCTCGTGCACTCTGTGCCTTCCCTTAAACTGCAGCAGCACAAGCCCTGGGGTAAATTTCACTCTTGAATTCCTGTGGATCATATAGGTGGGGAAAGGAGTGAATTTAAGTACAGTAATTCGACAACTATAAGGCGCACTTGGACTACAAGGCGCACTTTATTTTTGCAGCGAGGATCCGCACACAACAAAGTAACGAATCAGTAACGGAATGGCGCCATCGCGGGGTTTACTGGCAGCTGCTCAATTTGCAAACATTTTTCACGGATCAGCACAGCCTTTAAACACAGCCCCAGGCGCCCTCCCCGTGCTGTGGGCCCCGGCACTCCCACCTGTCCCCTGCCCCTGGTGCCGGGCTGTTCACAGCTTGGTTTGGCTCACGGTTCGCACTTCCAGGTTGGCAAATTTCCCAATTTTTTCCATATATAAGGTGCACCGGAGTATAAGGTGCACTCCTAGGTTTCGATCAAAATTTTAGTCAAAAGGGTGCACCTTATAGTCGTGAAATTACTGTACTTTGGAACCAATAAGGAGAGATTCCAGCTACCCCTGGGAGTTCCTGGCAGGGGGAAAGCGCTGCTTCCCCCCTCCCCTGCAGCAGAGCTTCAGCACAGCTGGAGGGAGCAGCACCACACAGGGGTCCCAAAAACCGGGGATCCCATCCTGGGCCAGGCAGGGCAGATCCAGACGTGACTTTCCCTGGGGGCAGCTCCCACCGGGGCACTCGCAGCTCAGCCTCGGCACAGTGGGATGCGCTGATCGAAGCCCGATGGATCGAGGGAGATCAAAGCTCGCCTTTTATCTCAGCCTCCCTTCTGCCTTCTTCCACAGCTGGAGGGCGTGTGTTCTCCTCCTTTGTAGCTGCTCCATCACCTTCTTTAAATCTTCACTTAAAGCCTTCCTTTCTTCTCCAGCAGGCAGCCGAGTCCTCCCCGAGTGCGCCGCTGTAATGCCCGTGGAGGATCCTATTCCAGAGGCATAAATTACACAGCCCCGTGTCGGCACGCTCTCCCCGAGCATCTCTGGCAGGTAACACTTTGTGTTAAGTGCACATGAACCGGTGCCGAGCATCACAAAGAGCGGCTCGGGGGGACCCCTGTGCCTGCTGCTCATTAGGATCGATGTTGGGATGAAGGCTGAGCCCTCCCCTTGCTGCTGCCGGGGCTGCCATTACCTAATTGGATCCAATGGAAGGTATTAGAGACGCGTTAGATGACACAAATTGGGCTTGGCTCGTTCTCAGCACCGAGAGGGCTCGGTCGTTGTGATGAGCACAGTGAGAGGGGAGTGCCAGGGTGTCCCTGTCCCCCCAAAGCAAGTCCTGTGTTGCTGCTGAGCTGGGCACGAGGTGCTGCTTTGGCAACCCCCACAGCAGAAGGGCTCACAGATCTCCAGGTATATCCCAAATCCCATATCCTTGTCCTGGTAGTGAGGGATTCACCGAGTCATTTACAGGGGCCTGGCTGCCCGAGGAAGATGCCAGAACATCCCTGGGTCTGGCACTGAGGGCTCAGGCACAAAGCCATCGAGTGGGATGAAGAGCAAAGGCACTGCAGCCAAACCTCAGCAGAACCAGAGCTCCAGAGGCTCTGTTCCCACTTTGTTCTACCCAAAAAAATCTCATCACCTCATCCTACCATTGCCTTGGCCTTTTCCTCGGGATCCTGCAGATGCAGAGAGCTCCTTTGGGCAGAGACATCACAGGGCTGGGCCTGGCAGAACTCAGGGACACCAGAGCTGGAGGTGCAGGATGGACAGAGAGTTTCATGAACCCTTAGCACTGTCAGCCAGCCCTCAAATCCCTCCCAGAGATGCTCTTTGCTACCCTCAAATCCCTCCTGGAGATGCTCTTTGCTACCCTCAAATCCCTCCTGGAGATGCTCTTTTCTGCCCACAGGCACAGGGTCAGTCTGTGCCATGCAGGAGGAGGGTTAAAGTCCCTGATTGTGCTCACAGTGGCTGCAGAGGCTGCTGCTCACAGGCAACCCCAGCCTATTTTAATATCTCACAGCAATGAGCTCTGCAGCTTAACCACAGGCTGGAGAAAAACTTGTATCAGTTCAGAATTTACTGCCTTTTAATTTCCTGCATTATGATTTTCTGCATTTCCTGAGTTTAATTTCTTGCAATCTTTATTTTCTCATTGCTGTCAAAGAGCAGATCTGGGGTCTGTTCTTCTTACTGCTGAGTCCAAAAATACCACACAGCCAGCAATTCCCTGCAATATTTTGCAATACATTTTCACCTTCAGCATCCTTTTTGTCCTCCCAAACCAAAAAAACCCCACACAAACCTCACCAAAAAAACAAAAAAAACCACTGAAACAACCCACACAAGAAAAAAAAAAATCCTAGCAAAATAGTGAAGGCATATTGAACAATCCCAAGTAAAGCCCTGCAGATCAGCTTCTGAAGGTGAGTGGAGAATTAGAGTTTCTGCTTAAGGTGCTCCTCTTTGAGGAACAAAATGCAGAAATTGGGGGTGTTTTGAGCAGACACAACACTGCCAGGACTGTGTTGAGAGCCATTGGTGTCAGGCACCAGCTGTCCCTCATCCTTCCTGCTCAGGATCACAATCCCCACCCAGGATCCCTCCTTTGTTCAGTTTTGGTGGAGGAGCTCCAAATGGTTAACTCAGGGTCAGCTGTCCTCATGGCACATTGTCCTGGAGCACAGGATGGTCCAGGACACAAGAGAGGCATCAGTGAGTGGTGGCACAAGGGTGGCACAGCCAGGGGAGGGAGGAAATCTCTCCCTGGAGCAGAGAATTCGTGATCACAGCATTATTTACCACAGCCAGAACTCCAGGAGCGTTTGGACAACGCTCCCAGGCACAGGCTGGGATTGTTGGGGTGTCCTGGGCACAGCCAGGAGCTGGACTGATCCTCCCAGCTCAGGATATTCCAGGATTCTGTGGGGCTTTGAGCTGGCAGGGGGATGCAGATTTGGGCTGTTCCCTGCGAGGCCAGGCTGAGGAGCAGGTCCTGGATGCTGGCAGGGAAGATGAGGGTCCCCTGCTGAGCGCTGTGACACTTTGCTAAAGTGTTCCGAGAGCTCTTCCTTCCCAAGCCAGGCAGCTAATGGCTGCTTTATGTCCTGAAGCATGAGGGTTTAGGTCCCCTGCAGATTTTTATCCCATTTAATGTAACTGTAGATATCCTCTGTATTCATATAAATGAATAATCCTTTCTGAATCCTTCTAAGCACTTTGCTTTAGCAGGCTGGATGTTATTAATCATAATGCTCTGCACTTAGGCAGCATTTTACCTATTCACAGCGCTGAACAAACACTGCCTAATTAACCCTCCCCATGCCAAGGGAGGTGATTATCATCCCTGCTGCCCGGGGGGAGGTGGCACCAAAAGTGTCACTGAGTGGGGATTTGGGGTCAGGGCTGCCTCTTTCTCCTCTTTCCCCATTCCACTGGGCACAGGTCAGTCTCCGTGGCTATGGAGCTACTCAAAACTTCAATTTCCTTCCTGAGAATTCATAAAAACACAGCATGGAAGGACTTTAAAGCTCATTCAGCTCCTCCTTCCACGATGGACATCTTCTAATATCCCAGGCTGCTCCAAGCCCCATCCAGCCTGGCCTTGGGCACTGCCAGGGATCCAGGAGCAGCCACAGCTTCTCTGGGCACTGTGGCAGGCCTCACCATCCTCACAGGGAAAAATTTTCCCCTAATTTTTAATCTAATCCTACTTTCTGTCAGTGTAAAGCCATCCCCCTTGTCCTGTCCCTACACTGCCTTGTGAAAAGTCCCTTGTGAAGATTTCCTCTCCCCCTTTCCTGTAGAATTCTGGGGCAACACCATTTAATTCCCCTACAACCAACTGGCTTTTTGCACTGGAAGTGCAGAGAGCTGAAAACTAGAACTAAAAACCATTTAATTAACTAAACAGAAATCAGCACAGCGAAAACCAAGACGTTCTTGGGGGCAATTTTTGTTCTCATCAAAGCAATGGGGAGTTGGGGTGGGTGGAAGGAAATGCCACCAGAGCAGCTCAGGCTGGGTTTGCTGTGCAGCCACCACCAGCAGCAGGGGAATAGAGATAATAATAATAATAATAATTATAATAATAATAATTATATTCCTGTGCCTGGGTTCCCTGCAGCATCCTGAGCAGATGGATCCCAGAGCACATTAGAAATGGGGTTGCTGCTGTCACTCCTCCTGCTCGGGCTGGGTTGTCACAAATGCCACGCAGATGAGAGCCAGGCTGGAGCTGAGGCAGCTGCCAGGAACCCCCGGTGTCCCCTGGGGGTACTGAGGCTCTGGGACACTCCCAGCAGGGCTGGCACTGCCCCTGTCACACCCTGTGTCACCCAGCAGCTCCTGAGCTGAGTGCTGTGTGCGCTCCAAATTTATCCCAGGCTGGTTTGGAGGGGACCTTAAATCCCATCCAGGGCCACCCTGCCATGGCAGGGACACCTCCCACTGTCCCAGCACTTCCAGGGATGGAGAGCCCATAACTTCACAGTTCATATCTTTGCTTCTCCTGCAGTGTGACCTAAGGGAAATTGTTGTCCCGTGCCTCAGTTTCCCCAAGCAATGACATGGATGGAGGCTCTGCTCTGCATTCCAGAGGCCAGAAGGAAAAACCCTTTGCAGGGAGCAACAGAATATAATCTCTGGGGTTTGGAGTTGGTGCTTCCATGTCATTCTTATCCTTGCCAGGGAATTCAGTTGGGATGCCAGCTCAGGGGAGAATCCCCTCTCGCCCTGGCTGCTCCCTGCTTTCCCTGGGAGAGCAGTGGAAGGTGATGAATTGCTCAGGAGGGAAGGCAGTGCTGCCCTTTCTGTTTGTGTGGAGTGTGTCTAATATACTGATATATGCTGCATTCATCCCTTTTAAATATAAATCAATAAGCTGCTGTATTTCACACGGGGAGCGAGCGCAGGGCAGTCAATGTGCACTGTAAATGTCTTCATCCCCCGGGGTGCCCCTGGCTGGCCTGGAGGGCTGCAGCTCACAGGCACCCAGGGACAGCAGACGTGCTCAGAGAGCTGTGCCAAAAACCCAGGGAAGCCGTGGCAGTTTTCCCCACGTCCTGAGGCTGCCAGGGTGTCTGGGAGCAGCACAGAACCAGCGCCAGGCCTGCCCTGCACCCTTGGGAGCCAAACTGGCCCAGACACGGGAGCAACCAGCTCATCCCAACCCTGCTGGGCAGCCTGGCATGTTTGCAGCAGCTCAGACCAAGCCGGCAGTGTCTGCTCAGAGCCTAGAAAGGCAGCGGTGTCCTGGGCTGATCCCATAGCATGGGCAGCAGGAAAGGGGGGATTCAGGTGAGACCTCACCTGCAGAGCTGCCCCTAAACCTGGGAATTCCAACATCAGCAGGGCCTAGAGGTGATGGAAAAACCCCGAGGGATCCAGGGAGCTGCTGCATGGCTGGAGCCCCTCTGGAGCCAGGCTGGGAGAGCTGGGGGTGCTCCCTGGAGAGGAGAAGGCTCCAGGCAGATCTCAGAGCCCCTGGCAGGGCCTGAAGGGATCCAGGAGAGCTGCACAGGGACTGGGGACAAGGCCTGCAGGGACAGGACACAGGGAATGGCTTCCACTGCCACAGGGCAGGGCTGGATGGCATCTTGGCAAGGAATTGTTCCCTAGCAGGGTGGGCAGGGCTGGCATGGAATTGCCAGAGCAGCTGTGGCTGCCCCTGGATCCCTGGCAGTGTCCAAGGCCAGGCTGGACATTGGGGCTGGGAGCACTTGGGACAGTGCCAGGTGTCCGTGGGGGTGACACTGGATGGTATTTAAGGTTCCTCCCAACCTTTGGGATCCCTTATTTCCCCTCTCCCTCTTGGGTCCCGTGGCTGAGGGCTCTGTCTCTCTGTCAGGGTGTGATTTCAGGTTCAGCCCCTCACATTCAAGGCCTCACCTGCACCTCTGTCCCAGCTGCTGGTCCCTCCATCCTTGCCCAAAGGTCCCCAGGTGCCAGAGACCTCGTGGTACATTTGTGGCCCTGGGTCATCCTTTCTCCAGATCCTGTTCAGTCCCACTTCAGTTCACCCTGGGAAGCCCCCAGACCCAGGGCAGACCCCACCCAGCTGTGTCCTGCAGTGCTGGGTGAGCCCCAGGGATGAAAATCACCCAGTGCCAAGCAGAGCTGGGACTCGGCTCCTCCTGCCAGACTCGCTCTGCCTCCAATAAGCTGCAATAAATTCAGATTTCCCTCTCTGGTTTCCTGCCTGTCACTCCTGTCGGCCCATGCCCACACAGGGTGACCCAGCAGCGCTCGTGGGGGTCAGCAAACTCCCCTCCACAAACCAAAAATAAATTCAAATGATGCCTCCAGCCACATCCACCCCCCTGCTCCTTTACCTGCTGGGAGCTGGGCAATAGAGCTGCTGCTATGAGAGTTTAAAAAAACTGAAATAAAATCTACTCCTCACAATTGCAAAATGGTTTCAGATCCAAGGACTGCTAATTATACAACAGTTTCAGATCCAGGCTATTATTTATGATCAAAAAATGTCAATTTGTATAGACTCCAACATTTCACCTACTAAAAAGCTCACCCATTAATTCATGTTGCATTTAAATGTTCATTTTAGGCCAGATTTCTCTGGTTAATGCACACGATTCTCTTTCAAGTCCTTTGGAAGCCAGAGTTGAAGTTGAAAAGGAGAAGCGGTCCTTTTTCTGGAATCTTCTGCTCAGAGAAAAAAAAAATGTTAATTATCCCTCAATATTTTATTAATAATCAATTTCTTATGATTATTTTTTTAATGAGATGTCATTACATAAATGCCCTCATTTTCTGGAGTGCATGTGGTATTTGTAAGAGCCTGTGATACAGTTTGCATGAATAATTCCCATTCAATTGACTATTCCCAAACTGTTCCCTTCAATCCTGGGCTATTTATTACTGGAGATGTGTGGCTGGCCATTCCACTTGCGGGGTTTAATTGCTAATTGGATGAGTGGAGTTCTGCAAGCCAGACAGATTTGGGGTTAGTGAGTAGCACAGAGGGAGGAACACAGCCACCAGGTGGAAATGTGGATAAAAACTCAGCTCTGGGAGATTTCAGGAGCAGGAAACATTTCCCTGCAGCTCTGGGTGTCATTTGAGAGGCACAGCAGGAAAACTGCACTGGGACCCCTCCCTGCAGCACTGACTCCATCACCTGGGCCAGATTTCCCTGCTAAAAACACCATGTGGGGGATGGAATCCTTTCAGCACTGAGTGGCCCAAAGTAACAATAAAATCAAATCAAAATCAAGCCCATGATGGATTTCTGGAGGCACAGATCCCCTCAGCACTGTGTGATGCAGCTGCAGCTGTGCCCAGGAGTCTCCTGATAAGAAAAATCAAATCCTGTGCCACAGGGCAGGGGGCACATTCCTGGGGTCAGGGAGCCCCTTCCCATCCCCAGCTGGGGCTGGGCTGCATCTCAGTTCATTTCTCACTGCAGATGAGATTTCCAGCCCTCTCCACTCAGGGCAGAAGCCAGTGACCCTGTGCTGGCTGCTCTGACACCAGGGCAGGAAGCTCTGGATCATTTCCCTGAACCAAACCACCCACTGGGAGACAGCTCAGGAGCAGGGATGGAGTGAGGGGACAGCCCCAGGAGCAGGGATGGGATGAGG
>VRYO01001760.1:5054172-5076302 GCA_009812075.1 Sialia sialis | reverse complement strand
CCCTGGCTGGCCACAGCTGGGCAGCTCCTGCAGAGGAGTGTGGGGCTGGGGGGGGCTCTGTCCCCTGCCTCTGTCCCCTCTGCCACAAGGTGCAGGGTGAAGGGAGCCAGGGCAGGCTCAGGCTGGAGATCAGGGAAAGGTTCTTCCCTCCCCCAGAGGGTGCTGGGCACTGCCCAGGCTCCCCAGGGAATGGGCACGGCCCCAAGGCTGCCAGAGCTCCAGGGATGGACAGGGAGGATTGCTGGGGGGTCTGGGCAGGGTTTGGGGTTGGACTGAATGATCCTTGGGGTTCCCTTTCAGCCCAGGGTGTTCTGTGGTTCTGTGTAATTTACTGTAATTAGTCCTTTGTGCTGTTGCCCATCCTCTGTGGTGGAGAGTTCCCCTCCCTCGATGTGGGTGTCTGTCAGGTGTCAAAGCACAAACAAAGCTGAATCTCCTCTCTGCAGACACTGCAGGGACACCAGAACCTCCAAAAAGGACCTGCCAGAGGCACTGACAGATGCTCTGGAGGCCTCAGCTCATTTCCACACAGCAGAAGAGCACTTGGATTCTCCTGAGTTTCCAAGGCAGCTTTGCCAGGCAGGCAATTGCCCAGGTGCCCAAACCTGGTCTGGCTGCTGTGGGCAGGGCAGCTTGTGCTGGGAAATCCCAGCTCCTCCTGTGCCAGAGGGATCCTGGCTCCTCCTGTGCCACAGGGATCTCATCTCCTCCTGTCCTGGAGGATCCCAGCTCCTTCTGCCCTGCAGGATCACAGCTCCTCTTGTCCTGCAGGATCTCCTCTCCTGTCCTGGGTGATCCCAGTTCCTCCTGTCCTTGCAAGATCCCCGTTCCTCCTGCACCTGCAGGATCTCATCTCCTCCTGCCCTGCAGGATCCCAGCTCCTCTTGCATCTGGGTGATCCCAGTTCCTCCTGTCCTGGAGGATCTCGTCTCCCCCTGTCCTGGGTGATCCCAGCTCCTCCTGTCCTGCAGGATCTCATTTCCTGTCCTGGGTTATCCCATCTCCTGTCCTGGGTGATCCCAGCTCCTCCTCCCAGCTCCTGCTCCTTTCTCCCCCAGAGCTGTGCCGGCTCCCGGGGCTGGGAGGCAGATTGAGCTGTTTGTTTTGCCTTGTCTGTCTCTTTATGCATCCCCAAGTCCCCAGTGACTCCAACAGCAGCTTCCAGCACGGGAGGCATCCTTGTTTTCATATATCTGTTAAATAAAATGTCAGCAGGTGACAACACAGCCTTCGTTGGTGCTGCTCCATAATTTAACTGACTTGAGAAGGGATCAGAGCCTGGCACCACATCTGGGTTTAGAACCTGGTCTGGGCTGTATTTGATACAGACCCCAGAGTGTAGAGACAACCTGTCCGTGCCCAGCTTTCCTCCTGCACTGCTTTAATTCGTGGCTGATCAAGTCCATCAGCACAGCACCACCCAGGTGCCTCCAGCCTGGCACAGGGGCATGGCTGGGCACTGTCACCTCTCCAGCAGTGGTGCCACCTGTACAGCTGAGCCTGGAAAAGCAGCAATGAAGAACTTTTGGAGGTTTTTAGCACCACCATGGTGTTGCTACCACCACCACCACCATGGTTTTTACTACGACCAAAGGCTCATTTTTCCCTTTCAGCCACCCCAGTTCTGTTGCTGGCAGAAGCAAACACACCCTTCCTGTTGATGCCTTAGGATTTCAGCTTTTATATTTTCCATTTATTTGTAACCCTGCAAGTCTTTAGTATGTAACTCCAAACTCCATACCCAGTGTGAACTGCTGCTCTCCCAATTTGGGCAGACACAACAATTCCTCTCCAGGCTGGGAATCAAGGACACCTCACTGCCTCAGGCCCTGAGAGATGGAAACAAAAGTGAGTTGGAGGAGCAAACTTGGGGTAAATGACTTCATTACCTGAAGCTGTAATTGGAAGATTAACCCCCAATATGCAAATGGACCAAACTTATAAAAGTGTAAAAACCTGTGACCCATTGTCCTTTTAGGGTGTAGCCCCTGGGGGGCTTTGTCTGCCCCAAATGTACCTGAAGGCCCCTCAGTAAATAGAATTGCTTCTTATTCCCTCAGTTTTGTCTGGTGTTTTTAGGTAACCCACAAAGGCATCACTATTCACCTGAAATCAGTGCAGCACAACCTGGGCCTTCCTTGGATGTTTTACCTTTAAAACGGTGCTCACAGAACCCCCCAGAACCCAAAGGCTGACTCAGAAGGTTCCCTGTGCTGGCACAGGAGGGATGTGCAGCACAAGCCCCTCCCAGAGCTGCAGACCTGTTTGCAGGGTCTCATCCAGAGCAGCAGCACTGTCAATCACAGCCCATGTTCCAGGAAGACAAGACAGATTTTCTCCTATCAAAGTGACAGGTACAAAACCCATCCCTGACCCTTGCTCCCTTGAGCTCTGCCTAATGCTCTGCAAGATCCCCCCAGCCAATGGTGGTCTCCAGGTGAGGATTCACTATTGAAATCTTGCATTTTATAGCTGAAATTAAAAAAAAATAATAAATCTGTTCATTCTGTGTGTGGGGAGTGTTGACACCACCCTCTAGCAATCCTTGCTTTCAGCTGATGCTGCTTATCACAATTAAATATGAAATTTTAAATATCAAGATACCATGACCATGAACTTCATTTCTATTGTGGACTATTCACATCTCTCCTTTTGTTCATTCTGCAGCACACGAGCTGCTGGACTCCTGTCTGGTGCTGAGTGAACTGCCCTGAAATCCCCTTTAGAAACAAGCAGAGACATTCCCTTTTTGCACATTTATCATTACACAGCGGGTTTGTGAAGTATCAATTAGCTGTGTTGATTTTTCCGTTCTTTAAACCACCCTGCAACCACAGCAGTGAGGGGCTTAACCCAGCCCTCACCTTCCCGCATCCTCTGCGGTGGGAATTCATTTCCAAACAGGTTCTTTTGCAAAACAGGAGCTGCCATTTCATCTTGCTGAGCTCAGAGCAAGAAGCTGGGCTGCCTCTGACTCTTTAAAAACTTCTCCACGCTCTGGCCACACTTTCTGCTCTTTCACCACAGATGAAATCATGGGCTGTGACACCCTTGGTGACATCAGAAATTGTGAAATTCTGGTGGGCAAACTAAACACACAGTGTCTGCCACAGGCTGAAGGTGTACAAAGCTCTCTTTGCCAAGCAGCCCTTCCCAGGATCCTGTTGATGTAGCAGGGACAGGAGAGCATCAATCATCAGCCATTTCTCCCTGAAACTCTTCTCTGCGGGTCATGGGAAGCATCCCCCAGTGCCACACTCAGTTAATTAATTTGTGTCTCTATGCAGGGCGATAATTGAGTCTCTGCTTCTTTTCCCCACGGTGCTCAGAGAGTGTCTCCTCTCTGTCAGGCTCAGTGGCTCTGCTGTGGCCTGGGGGAGTTTGGGGAAAGCCCTGGAAGTGTGCAAGGCCAGGCTGGATGGGGCTCAGGGCAACCAGGGCCAGTGGAAGGTTCCCTGCCCATGGCAGGGGTGGGATGGGATGAGCTTTACAGCCCCTTCCAACCCAAACCATTCCATGATTCTATGATGATTTGGTGTCTCTCATCCCATCCCACACAGACCTGTGGGTGCTGGATATGACTCCCCAGGTGAGCACCACAGTTCTGGCCTGTGCTCCCTGCTCTGCCCTCCTTGCTGATGTCAAACTCATTTTCCAAGAGCTCCCTCTGGATCTGTCCCAGTGCTGTGTGCTGGCTCCCCATCCCAGCCTGGAATCCCTCCAAGGATGCTTCCATCACTCCAAAATGACAGAATTCAGACCAGGTTACCCACAGGCTCCTGTCTGCATTCACCCCCTGCTTGTGTTGTGTGCAAACAGCTCCCAGAGCCCATCCCCATGGAAATGTGCATTTCCATCTGCACAGGAGCTGGTGCTGCCCTGCCTGAGCTCTCTGAGCACTGAGGGAACCAGCCAGGGTTTCATCCTGCACACACAGGGCAGTGCTGAGAGCCTCCCCTTGGACTGGGCAGCAAATCCTGTCTGACCCTCCCTGCAGGAGCTCCCAGGGCTGCTGCCTTGACTCCCTCATTCCTTTCTTGGCTCTCTGCTCCCCTGAGGTCCCGTCCCTGCTCAGGCTGATTTGTACCCCACAGCACGACCCTTGAAAGCAGCACTGCGCTCGTTCCACTGCCACACAGTGCAAGGCTGGACCCTTTTCTTCATCCCTTCCTGTGTCCCTCAGGAATCTCCACACAGGACATGAAAGGGGCAAAGCACTTCAGGGACTTTATTTATGTGCAAATACGACAAAAGGAAGTGGCTGCTTTGCTCTGCCCCAAACCAAGTTTGTACTGCAGGAGAAACCCTGGGGTGGGTTTGGGAGGTGCCACAGCAGGGAAAGCTGCAAAGCTGGCACTTGGGGCTGTCTGAGTGCCAAGGCTGGGTGTTTCCAGAGCTGTCACCACACTGCAGCCAGGGGCTGTGTGCATCCAGCCCGTGGAGCTGTCACCGTCCTGCAGGGACAGACAGGGCACAAGCTGTGAGACAGACAGGGCTCAGCACCCTGTGTCCTGAGCTGGGGCCCAGGGCAGAGCAGGCAGGAGGATGAGCTCAGCTTAGGCTCGAGCAGAAACCAGGCCAGCAATCTCCCAGCCAGCCCAGCTGCCCTCTGCTCACAGCACCCACCATGGCCCAGCTCCTGGGGCTCTGCAGGAAGGGCTCTGCTCTCCTCAGCCTGTCCAAATAACTCCAAAAACACAGCCCTGCCTTAGCCAAGCACCCATCACTGCACAGCTCTGGCTGGGAAATGTGGCTGTAGCTGCTGTGCCTGTCCCTGTGTCCCCCGAGGTGACCTGGCTGCCTGGGACAGGTCAGGGTGGCTCAGCTGGCTGGGCAAAGCTGGGCTTTGCACCTGCGGAGACATTTCAAAGGCAGTACCAGAAAATAAGGTTGTGAAAGGAGAGCAAACCTCCTGCTTTGAACCTCCTGGAGTTGTTCATCCTCTGGAAAGGAAAACAGAACATGAAAACACTTCAAAGAGAGCCCTCCACCAGCCAGATAGGAGCTGGTGTGGAGCTGCAGTGGGAACTCAGGCGTCCCCAGGCGTGCCAGCGGCTCAGAGCGTCCCCACATCCCAGCCACCGTGGGAATCACACCCTGTACAGGACAATAAAGCTTAGGCCAGCCCCACACGGTCACCTCTGCACCATGTGTGCTGTGCTCAGCTCTGCAGCTCCAGCCCTACTCCCTGAACCGTAGCCGAGTGCAGCTGTACCGCGGGGCCAGGCGAAAATTCATTAAAACCCATCTCTCTGGAGGAATGGCACTGATATTAAGGGTCTATCAATAATGATTCACTAGGCCATGATAGCAGCGAAATTGCAGTGATAAAGGGTGACAAAATATTGTAAGATATGTGCATTGAGGCTGTGGAGCAAATTATCTGATGTGAGACACAACGTGTGATGATGTGCAGGGAAACAGCTGCTGCCCACGGGTAAGGTTAGAGAAAGGCACAGGGAATTCACTGCTGCTGCAACAAGGATTTGATCTGGGGGCTGCTCCCTGGGGATGGGGACTGACCCCAGAATGATGCCTGCACTCCCTGGGGAGGAGCCCTGGCTCTGGCCACACTTCCCTGCAGTACATGCAATTAATCACTAATGACTGGTGATGAAGAGCAGTGCTCCTCCCCTCCTAACTCCTGCTGTGTAGTTATTTCCCATCTGGGCACATCCGTGGCTTCCAACAGCTGGGCTTTGGGGTGCTCCTGTCACTCCCAGAGCAGCTCCAGGACAGGACAGGACAGGACAGGATAGGCAAACCCCAATCAGTGACAGGGCCCCCAAAGCCAGGCTGGCTGCTCAGGAGGGATCAGCGAGCACGAGGAGCCAGTCCAGCTCTCCACATCCTCCTGACAAACTCTCCCTCACTTTTCCCAGGTTCATTCCCTCTTCATGACCAGAGGAGCCCTGGGCTGGCTCTGTGTCCTAGTTTAGAGGACAGGTGTCTGCTGAGAAAGGCAGGAGCCTGTCTTTGAAATGGAGAATGGAAACCCCTCCCTCTAAATTATTATCATTTTGAAATCAAGAGGCTCTCAGGCAAAGATATGGGAATAGGAATAACAGTTCTTTACCAGGGAAATTAAAATAGAAATACAGTACTACAAAGAAAAAACCCCAAGCCCTGCTAGAGTCAGAACCCAAGCTGACAGCCGTCAGTCAGTCAGGGTGTTGGCAGCAGTGCCATTCAATGGTGGCTGCATCCTCCTGCAGTGACAGATGTGCTTCAGTTGGAGCAGTGCTCCTGGACAAGGGGCAGTTTTCCTCTGGAGTCCAGAGGAAAAAGGGCTCCCTTAGTGTCCCAAAACCTCTGGTTTTATCTTGGTAAGAAATGTTGGGCTCTTCCCCCTGGCTGGAGCATCTCCCCATGGGATGCAGTAATTTTATCAGTGCCACAGGGGGACTCAATGGCCATGAGCAGGAGAGAACTCCCTGCAGGAAGGATGGGTTGTGAAAAGATAAAGAACACTGCCCCAGCTGGTTTCAATGGATGGCCCATTAGCAGAATATCTCCCATGGAGATCAGGATCACTGCCCCACCCTCAACAGATGGTCACAGAATAGATACCCTTTATCACATCCTATATTGTAACTCAAAACACTCTGGCAGCAGCAGAATTTGTGGCTCTCTGGCTCTAGGGAATCCCCTGTCCCTTAAGCACTCCCCATGCCAGCAGAACCCCGTTCCCAGCCCCCTGGTGCCTGCTGGCATTTCCTGCTGCCATCCTTAAGCCTTTCCCTTGGTGCTCGTCAGGATTGATGGAGTTTAGGATTGTAAGCAGTAAAAACGCGGTGCAGAAACTGCAGTGTGTAAAAGCTGCCCCATAAAGAGCAAAAGCTTCTTCTCCTCCTTGTAAAACACCCAGAAAATCCCAGACCCAAAGCAGCACACAGACCTCATCCCAAAAAGGGCAGGAATATCCCGTGATTAGGGGATGTTGTGTGATGGTTTCAGCAGGGCCCAGTGGAAGCTTGTCTGGAACTTGCTCACAATTTATGTGATTTCTCTGGGGGGATCTCAAGATGAACCCACCTGTCCAGAAGTCTCTGCTGTGCCTGTTCCAAGCATTCAGGGAAAGTGCTCCTCTTCCATCAGGCTGAGCTTGTGAGCCTGAGGCTGGCACAGGAGTCCAAGGGGGAGTGGGGAAGGAGAGTGGGAGCTGGGGAAGGGAAGTGCAGTGGGAGCCACGCTGCTTTCCTGCTTTCTCCTTCCCTAATGGACTCAATAATCGACTGGCAGTAGGAGTGAAAGTGCTCTGGCCAGGCAGTGCATGGAACATCTGATCCCCTGCCAGGACCTGGGGGAAGGAAACAGCCCTGAGAGCCAGGGATGGAGCAGGGAGCAGGGGTGGGATTGATGAAGGGGAAACTTCACCCTCTGCCTCTCTTACCCACGGCAATGAAATCCCTGCCTGGCTGAGCCTGCCTCACCTGGCCAGTCCCACCCCACTGTCCCTTGTGGAGCTCCAGGGAGGCTGGGACATGCCAGGGGGTGCTGCCAGCCTGGGCACAGCTCTGAACAGCACTGCCTGCTCAGGGTGTGGAGACACGGGTGATCCTTGGAGACAGGGGCCATGGAAAGCAACCTTTGAACTGAGGGGCCATGCCCCTGTCCCCTGATCCCCCTTACATAAATCATCTGCTGAGGTCACTGCTGTCCCCAGCTCCTCCGTGGTGGCTCCTGGAGGGCCTCAGTGACATGATTATCCCTCCTTAGCAGAGCATTTCCAAAGCCCAAGGAGGGCTTTGCTCACTAATCTGGCATTCAGTGCAGATAATAGGCTTTGAGATGAAGCCCTCCTGGAGTCTATTTTAAGGTGGTTTTGTGGCTTTGTCGCCTGTCACAGCAAGAGCCCTCCTGTTACAGCACTCCGGGTACACTGCCACATCACTGACACCGCTGTTCCCTGTCAGAGAAACTCCTTCCCATGCCCAGGTGCCATCCCCAGCCTTGCCAAGTTCCTGGCTTCCCCTTTCCTAAAGCTTTAAGGGGTCTCCTCAGGAAGGAGCTGGGGGTGGAAAGGGCATGTTCCAGGCCTGGAACAGGGCTGGACTGAGGTGTCTGTCCAGTGAGGTGTCTGTCCATGCCCAGTGAGGTGTCTGCCCAGTGAGGTTCTGTCCTGTGTCCTTGCCTGCAAGGGGTGACCCTGTCAGGGGTGCCCTGTCCAGCCCTGGGCCAAGGGGCTCCACACTCTGGCCAGGAATTTTCCCAGTTTAGGAAATTCCTTATTTAGGGTAATAGCTGAGGCTGTTTCAGAAGGGAGGTTCCCCAGGGACAGCTGGGGACAGACATACTGTGTCCCCACCCGGGGCTGCAGGGGAAGGGGAGCCCAGTCCCTTGGCACCCAGGAACAACTGGGATGTGAGGATTCTCCCCTCTGCCAGGGCACCCTCCAGCCTGTCCCTGCCCCTGTCCTCCCCTCACACCTCCACACACCCCACATGGCTTTCCAGGCTTTCCCGCATTCCCTGTCACTGCAGCCAGCCAGGGGACATGTCCGGGTGGGTGCTGTGCCCCCCGCACCTCCATTCCTGCCCAATCGAGGTTTCACCTCCTGCCCAAGCACTGCCGATGCATTTCCAGCAGCGTGGGAAATCCAGCTGGGGACAGGGGTGATAAAAATCCTCCCTTTCTGCCCCGCTGGGAGCCAGCTGGGCACTCACACAGTGGGGTCTCCTGCCAGCTTCCAAATCAGGGACAGGCTGTCCCCACTGCCAGCCCTGCAGTGACAGCTCCAGGGGTGCCAGCACAGCCAGCAGGGAATGGGTGAGTGGTGAAAGGGAACAGGTGAGGGGTGAAAGGGAACAGGTGAGGGGTGAAAGGGAACAGATGAGGCCGAATCCCAGCCCGGGCTCCTTCCCGCTGAGAACTCTCCAGTGCCAGGAGAGCTTTGTCAAGGAGCTGCCACAGGCTGTGCGCTGCGCGGGGGATGTGGGATCCCAGGCAAGCTCATCCTGTGGAAAGGGGTGGCAGGGACAGGGCTGTGCAGAGATGGCAGGACCTGAGGGACCTGAAAAGGCTGTCCCAGGTTGGGACAGACCTGAGGCACCTGTAAAAGCTGTCCCAGGCAGGGACAGACCTGAGGCACCTGTAAAATTGTTGGAGCCCTTTGCAGGCCCTCTCTGTCTGGGCACAGGGAGCTGCCCCTTCCTCAAGGTTTAGGGGTCTCCTTGTGACACTCTCCAGCCTTTTTCTGTCTCCCCCTCCACAGCCCATGTGTCCCCTCACTCTCCAGCTCATGTGGTGTCTCCTGTCACCTCTCAGCTGGAGGAAGGGGACATCTCCAAGGTGGATCTGTGTCCCCTGCATTCCCCAGCTCAGGCTCTGTGGGTAAGGTGAGTCCATGGCAGTTTCACCTCCCCTGTGTGTGCCAGGAGGTGCCAGCCCCTGGCACAAGCTGGGAGCTGGGCAGAGCTCTGGGAGTCTCCAGGGCTCTGAGGTCCAGCCCAGCATGCAGTGGCAGAGCTGCTGGGATTTGTGGACTGGAATAGCATGAAATGATGCTGAAAATCCAGGTTAATCTGAACTGGCTCCAGAGGCCAGCTCTGCCAGAGCTGCCTCTTTATCTGCAGTGTGAATCTAAATCCACAGCAGGCTTAGCTGGGGTCTTGGCAGCTTTACGTCGGCTCTGATTAGTTCACATCACCTTCTTTACAGCTCCCTGACCCTCTGCTGGGGAGCTGCCTCCACATTGTCAATATTCCATATTTACACCACAGTGTCACAGTCCCCAGGTGTCCCCAGGGCAGCTTCCAAAATGTTCCCTCCTGCCTCCCTGTGAGCCCCGTCCCTGGGAGATGCTGCCCAGCATCCTCTGACAGCCAGCACATCACAAAGGGAGAGAGACCACCCTGCACCCCTAAAGCCAGGCCTAAATCTGAGCCAGGCACTGGGGCTGGCAGCAGAGGGGCTGTGCTGGGTGTGAGCCCTGCCTTGGCATCCAGCTCAAGCACCTCCCATGGGATGGGCAGCACCAGGAACACGAGGGGATGGTGGGAAGGTGTTTGGGGACATGGCCCCTGACCAGGATTTTGGAGAGAATGAGGGGGTGGGTGTAACCCTGCACTGCAGATCCTGCAGGAGAACCAACCCCAGCCTACAAGCAGAACCATCCTGACAGAGCTGGAGGTCATTCCAGCCCCTGCCATGGGCAGGGACACCTTCCACCAGACCAGGGTGCTCCAAATCTGGCCTTGCACACTTCCAGGAATTCCACAGCTTCTCTGGGCACCCTGTGCCAGTGCCTCCCCACCTCAGAGCGATGAATTCCTCCCCAAAATCCCACCTAAAGCTGCTCTCCTGCAGCTCCTCTGCCCTCACTGCATGTTAACCTCACAACCCCAGGTGCCAAGGCAGCACCTGGCACAGCTGGGACAGGAACTCTTAGCTCAGTGTCACACAGCTGGTGAGGTCTGTCCCTGTGCCACCAAACACCCAAGACCTCTGATTTCTCAGTGATTGGTGGCAGAGATCCCCTCCTCCAGTCTCTGCCCCTTCCTTTGAGGAGCCTTTTTATCTTTTTATCTTTCATCCCAGCAGCCAGTGCCAGGGACCTGGAATTGCTGGTGGGGTCAGCGAGGTTGGGGACACAGAGGAGCATTGGTGGCCCTGCCTGCAGGGACACAGCCCCGTGTGCAGCTGCAGAGAAAACAGACACAGACAGACGTGGGCTGGCACATCCCCATCCTCACAAACCCCAGGACACCTGCTGGAGTCATAAAGGCAGGAAGATGTGTCCCCATGGGGAAATATCACTTGTGCCACACAGGGACACACACAATTGCCAGGACTGAGCAGAGACCAAAAAGAGAAACCTCCCACAGCCAGAGGGGAATGTGCAAACCCTTCTGCCACCTCCCTGCAGTCCCTGCCTCATTTCCCACCCTGCTGGGCCCAGGGGTGCTGGCATTTCCTGCATCCCAGCAGGACAGGGGGGACAGGAGCAGGCTGCTGCTGTTTGTGGCAGGGCAGGCTGGCAGGGAGGATTTGCTGGTGACCCTGAGCTGTGGTCCCAGGAGAGTCATCTAAGCCAAGCTGAAGTGGTGAGCACAGGGATTCCCACTCTGGGATTCTCTGGCAGATCCCTGGGCTCCATGGGAGGAGGAAGGATGCTGCCAAGAGGCAGCAAAGAGGGAAAAGAGGAGAGGGGAGATGCTCAGGGGTTTCACCAGGCAGCACCACAGGGCACTGACAGCTCAGGCAGACATGGACAGCCAGAAGCCCTTTCCACTGAAGCACAGCTGGGGAGAGGTGCTCAGGAAGGTCTGAAGCTTTGCACCAGATGCCAGCAGGAGCCAAAACGCAGAGACTGTGTCAGCTGCTAGGATGGAAAGTGTAAATCCCTGGATGTTGGCTGAGAAAAGCTACATTGCTGCCCTAAATTATTTCTTCTCCTCACTGTTGTCCCCAGCTGCCCGTGCTGGGCCATCCCTGCTGCAGCAGAGGCTTGTAATGTGCTGTAATTAAGTGGGCACGAGTCTAATCAGTCTGCAAGAGAGCCTTGGACAAAGGCACTGCTAATCCCTGCTATCCCCCTGCAGCAGGGCCAGGCAATGTGTCAAAGCACAGCACAGCCAGGCACACGCTGTTGTTGCCTGGTGACTTTTTCTGTTGCAGACTGAGCTGAAATCAGCTCTGTCTCAGCAGCCCCTGAGCTGGAGAGGAGGAGCAGCCAGAGGCTCCTGCCGAGCCCAGCAAGAGGATCAGGGGATCCAGCTCTGGCCTCAGCACAAGGATCTGAGACAGGGAACGTCCTGAGGAGAGCAGCAGCCCCAGGAAGGGAACATGCAGCCCCCAGGAGTGCCAGCACTGCCTTTCCCAGGAGACTCAAGCTGGTGAGATCCTGGTCCAGGTTCAGGAAGGATGCTGCAAGCACTGACTGTGCAGTTGGAAGGATTCCTAAGAGCTCTTGCTCTTCCAGCCAGGTCCCAGAGCCCCAGAATCACAGAATCACAGAATCACAGAATCACGGAATCATGGAATCACAGAATCACAGAGTCGTAGAGTCACAGAATCACAGAATCACAGAATCATAGAGTCATAGAGTCATAAAGTCATAGAGTCACAGTCATGGAATCACAGAATCACAGAATCACAGAATCATGGAATCACAGAATCATGGAATCACAGAATCACAGACTCACAAAATCACAGAATCACAGTCCCAGAGTCCCAGAATCACAGAATCACAGGGTCACAGAATCACAGAATCACAGAATCAGAAAATCACAGAATCACAGAATCACAGAGTCACAGTCCCAGAGTCCCAGAATCACGGAATCACAGAATCAGAAAATCACAGAATCACAGAGTCACAGAATCACAGAATCACGGAGTCACAGAGTCCCAGAATCACAGATTCATGGCATGGTTTGGGTTGAAGGGACGTTAAAGCCCATCTCCCATAGGCAGGGACACCTTCCAGTGTCCCAGGTTGCTCCAAGCCCCACCCAACCTGACCTTGGACACTTCCAGGGATCCAGGGGCAGCCCCAGCTCCTCTGGAAAACTTGTGCCAGGGCCTCCCCACCCTCTGAGTAAAGAATTTCTTCCCAATATCTCATCCAATCCTACACTCTTCCAGTTTGAAGCCATCCCCCCTTGTCCTGGCAATCCATTCCTTGTGAATAGTCTCTCTTGTTGGCCCCTTCAGGTACTGGGAGGCCACAGCTGGGTCACCCCAAAGCCTCTGTTTGGGGAAGGGAAAGGAAGGGAAGGGAAGGGAAGGGAAGGGAAGGGAAGGGAAGGGAAGGGAAGGGAAGGGAAGGGAAGGGAAGGGAAGGGAAGGGAAGGGAAGGGGAGTGTTCCTGGGGTGTGGGGAACCCTGAACTTCCCCTTGCCCCTGCCAGCTGCCCCTTCCCGCCCCAGCAGAGCCCGGGCACAGAGGAGTTAAGCTGAGCTCCCCACCATCCATCCATCCATCCTGCAAATCTGACGGCCCCATCTCTCCAGCAGCCCCAGATTGATTTCTTGACTGGGAGCAATGAGCAGCTTCACATGAAAAATGAGGGTTTGTGGCGTCAATAGAAGTTCTAATTACAACTTAAATCCAGGACATTCTTTACAGCACACACCAGATTTACAGCACTCGCAGGTGGGCGTGCAGCCCTTTCTAATTAAAAGCAGCACGCATTGCAGATTGCTCCCGACAGCCCTGGCCCGGCTCCGGCCCCAAGGGCACTGCTGGCACCGAGCTGCCCGGGGGGCACAGCACCCCAAGGGCACTGGGGAAGGACAGCAAGCTCCAGTCCCTCCTCTCCTCTCCTCTCCTCTCCTCTCCTCTCCTCTCCTCTCCTCTCCTCTCCTCTCCTCTCCTCTCCTCTCCTCTCCTCTCCTCTCCTCTCCTCTCCTCTCCTCTCCTCTCCTCTCCTCTCCTCCCTTCTCTCTTTTCTCTTCTGTGGCTGATGAGCTGCCCAGTCCAGGTCAGCCAGGGCTGAACAATCCACCCTGCCCACTCAATCCCTCTGTGCCCACCCCAGCTCTCCATGGCACCTGCAAGGGGCAGAACTGGGTCTGACTGGGGCACACAGTCACAGAATCACAGAACATCCTGGGCTGGATGGGCCTCCCAGATCATCCAGTCCAACCTCTGTCCCTGCCCAGACCCGCAAGCATTCCCCCCTGGACATGTCCTGGAGCTGTGGCAGCCTCGGGGCCGTGCCCATTCCCTGGGGAGGAGCTGGGATTTCATGGGAAGCAGCTCCAGAGCTGCCGGGTGACCCCTCAGGAACCCTCAGTGTGGCAGGCCCTGTGTGAGGATGCCCTGTGGGGTTTGTCACCAGAGCTGGGGCAGGGCGGGTCCCAAGGTGGTGGCCAGGGTTTGCTGCTCTGAGGCTTTGCACACACCGTGCTGCCCTGTGCCTCAGTTTCCCCACATTTGAATGAGGAGAAAAGCTTTCTGAGCAGGGCTGGAGAGGCAGAGCCTGCAGGAGGGCAGGGAGGGAGTGCCTTGCTGGCCAGGCATGACTTGGGGAGCTCTGGCAGAGGAAAGTGCCATTTCTGGAGGTGTCCATGTCTGCCCTCAGAGGAGCTGCTGGGGAGTGCCCTCTGCACCTGCACAGAGCTGCTCCACCTCCTGCAGCCCCTGGACACTGCAGGATCCCTGTGCCAGCCCCCTGGCAGCTGCTCTGAGCTCCTCAGAGGAGTCTGAGGGGTCGGGCTGTGTGGGAACTGTGCTTTCTAACAGTCCCAAAAGGAGTTGGAGTTGGAGGAGAACACAAACAAAAACTGTTGAGCAGGTCTGCATCACCTGATGAGAGATCCTGGCTCCTTGGACAGCACTGTATGTCCAGAATAACTTCCACTGGGGATCAGGCTGCCCCAGCATGGGAGGGCTCTGGGATTAGGGAATGAGCCCTTCTGCTGGATGCCAGGCTCCAGGATGAGCAGAGGAGTTGTGGTGGTGGTGATGGGGTCTCTCAGCTGTGGTTGGCAGCCCCAGCCCCCCTTCAGCCCCTGCAGCCCTGACTGCCTCTCCCAGGGCATCCCTGCTCCCAGCTCTGCTCCTGGTTTGGGGGAAATCCTCCCAAGACATTCTGGTTCGACACAGGATTTGTGGAGCTGAGCTGGGAGAGCTCACGGATTTCCCAGGGCTGGAAGTTAAATTACTCCTGCCATGAGCTGCTGCTTTGCAGAACAGAAAATCCCACCAGAAGGTAAGAGGAGAGGAAAGTGCAAAGCAGCAGGGCTCTCCAGAAATCACCCCTGCCCCAGCTGGAGCCTGGAGAGCTGGAGCTGAGTTGAGAGGCCAGGAGATCACAGGTGAGAGTATCTCCAGAGCCTTTTCCACGGGAGCTCACAGAGGCAGAAAGGTGATGCTGGAAGCTGCTGCCCAAGGATCCCTGCTGTGTCCTGGATCAGAGCCTGGGACTGCTGGCTGACAGCAAAGGGCAGCCCAGGGACCTGCCCAGTGACCCAAAGCAGCCTGGAGCTGGAGGGCTGGGCTGCTGCTCCTGCAGGAAAAGCCAGCAGCAGCCAGGGGACAGACTGACACATGCAGCAGGATGTGAGGATGTGACCCAGAGAGGCCAGAGCTGCGTGAAATGTGAGGAGCTCTGTGCTGGGGTGAGCCAGAAACTGCCCCCATGACTCAGCCCAGTCTGGACCACAAACAGCTCTGGGGCCCAGGACAGGATGAGGGCAAAACCTCCAGCTCCTTCCTCTCGCTGCATTTCCTGATGAGAACAAGATAAACCAGGCTGTGTCATCCAGCCCCTGATGTGGCTGAGCAGCCCCATCCTGCCACGCCTGCTCTGGGGTATCAAAGCTGACCCAGGGCCATCAAAGCCCTGCCATGTGGTCCCTGTCACTGCCACGTGCAGCAGGGGTGTGCTGCTTAGGATGTGAAGGGCTGGGAGAGCAGGGAGAGCCCCCCGGGGCTGATGTGCCTCCAAAATCCCCATTTCTGCCCTTCAGAGCCAGAAAGGGAAGCGGGGAAATGGAGCATGGGAGGAGTTCCTGATCAATGGTGCCCAATTCCCACAGCCCTCGGGGCGCAGGGGTGATGGGCTCTGCCAGGCACAGATGACTGGGGTGCCAGGGGTGAATCCTGAACACTGCTCCTTGTGCCCCCACCCCCCCCAGACAGGCTCTGTGCCACTCTGGGCTCAGCCACATCACCTCGGGCTGCTGTGCCTGTTCCCTGGCGTTCCAGTGGGCTGTAAGAGTGACCCCAAAACTACATCCCAGCCAGACTTCATCCCCAGAGAGGAGGAGAGCCTCGGGTCAGTGCCCTGGGAGGATTTTGCCTCTGTCCAGGACCCTGAAACAAACCCCTCCCGTGTCTGGATTGGGTCTGCAAGGAGAAGATTTGCTCCTCAGACATGAGGCATCTGCAGTTCATGTGGGGTTGATCCAGGTTTTGGGGAAAAGTTTCTGTCTTTCAGAAGAGAAGGGTTTTTTTCCTGACCTAACCAACACTTTTGCTTCTGTTGCTCTGCAGTGGAGTGTCCCATGTTGGGATCAGGGTCTGGCTCAGCCACTCCCAGCAGTGACTGTGCCTGTCTCATGGAGCATCCCAGAAACAGTCCCACAGGAGCCTGTTTCCAGGAGATCACAGCATCCTGGAATGGGTTGTGTTGAAAGGAACTTTAAATCCCATCCAGTTCCATCCCTTGCCATGGGCAGGGACACTCCCACTGTCCAAACTTGTGCTCCAAACCTGGACTTGGACACTGCCAGGGATCCAGGGGCAGCCACAGCTGCTCTGGCAATTCCATGCCAGCCCTGCCCACCCTGCCAGGGAACAATTCCTTGCCAAGATGCCATCCAGCCCTGCCCTGTGGCAGTGGAAGCCATTCCCTGTGTCCTGTCCCTGCAGGCCTTGTCCCCAGTCCCTGTGCAGCTCTCCTGGATCCCTTCAGGCCCTGCCAGGGGCTCTGAGCTCTGCCTGGAGCCTTCTCCTCTCCAGGGAGCACCCCCAGCTCTCCCAGCCTGGCTCCAGAGGGGCTCCAGCCCTGGCATCAGTGAGTGCTCCTCAGCTTCCCCACCCTCTTACCCTGTGCAAGCCAAACAAAATCCCAGGCTGAGGTGCAGCACTGGTTTTTGTGATCCTGGCTGACCTCAGCAGAGCATTAGCACCAAGTAAAGGAATATGATTGTAAATCTTGTTAAAATACCCTTGAAAATCTCAGCTTCTGGGATGGCATAGTTGGAAGAGGAACTTCTTAATTTGTGTCTTTAACATAAACTCTAAATCTCTGAGCTCTCCCTGGTGAGCACCCCCAGCTCTCCCAGCCTGGCTCCAGTTTCCTGGCTCCCCTCTGGATTCATCACAAGAGCCTGACAGGGAAACACTGCAATAGGATCTTGCAGGTGGACAAAGGAACTTTTTGGGAGTAGTGCCTGGACAGCCCTCAGACACCACCACCTGTGAGACTTTGCGGTGAGAGCCAGAGGATCCTTCCCAGCCCACGAACACATCAAGTGCACTTTGAACCCTGAAGGAAGAACGTGAGGTTTGGAGGGGGGGAAAAAATATTTCAAATCCTTGTTATCACGGATTCCTCGTGCTCCACATCTCCCAGCTGAAATCCTCCCCACGCTGGGCTGTGCAGGAGCTGATAAGGAGGCAGGGAAGAGGAGCTGGATTCCTGCACACAGCAGCCAACGCCTGCGCCTCCCTCCGCCTCTGCTTTTATGTAGTTTGGAAGTGCTCTGAAACTGCTGGGCACAGACACTTCTGAGGCAGCAGCAACTTTGCACGGCGCGCTTGTTTTATGTCTGAACTGTACATACAGCAGTGAATAGAGCTCATAAAAGATGGATGCATTCTTGTTCTTTTTGCTGGTTTTGATTTATTATTTACTTCACTTTTTTCAACTCTTCCGAAGTGCTGTAAATCATCTAAATCATTTTTCTCCTCTGCTTGGCTAGTTTGGGGGAGCTGAGGCGAGATGATAGTGGCTCACCTCCTCGGCAGTGCGGGGTTTGCTGGGGGTTTTTCAGGAAGAGGCAGAAAAAACAGGAAATTTGAGCTCTTAACATCTCCATAAAGTAGCTTGGAAAGGCTTAAAGGTCTTCTTCCCTTTGCAGGGCTCTGAGGCTCAGCCTTGGCTCAGCTCAGGGAGGATTCTGGCTCAGCATTCCTGCCCTTCTGGGGGTGATCCACAGAGAAAATCAGCGCAGGGAAGGTTTGCACACCCTGCCCTTGTTGCAGGTCAGGAGAAAGAGGGAACAGGGACAGGACACCCGGGGTGGGGTGACACTTTTAAACATGCTGTGGCCCAGGGGAGCGCTGCCAGAGGGGCAGAGGGGAATTCCCAGAGCAGAGGGGCAGGCTCAGAGCTGGGCAGTGCCTGCAGATGTTCTCTCTGTCTGACACATCCCAGCACTCAGGATCCTCCAGCAAAGTCCCCCTGGCCTCCTTGCTGCTGAGCAGGGGCTGCAGCACCTGAACAGAGAGAGGAGTGCATGCCCACAGGTGGAGCAGAAAAGCAGAAATCTGCAGCAAAGCAGATTTCCAAGGGCACTGTGTCAGTGCACGGCTGTTGGAGCACCCCTCATGCATTCAGCCCAGCAGGCTGTGAACCCACAGCCCTGTGAACCTACACCCCTGTGAACCCACAGCCTTGTGAACCCACACTCCACTGTGACCCACACCCCACTGTGAACCCACAAACCCAGCCAGACACTCTGCACACCTGGAGCCTTCCCCCAGCACCCCCTGGCTGGTCCCACTGTTCTTCCTGCCAGCTCCCAGCACAGGCACAGCAGGGAGGGGATCATTCCCAGCACTTCTGCAGGAGGATCCAGGAAATTCCTGAATCCCCACCAAAACTGGATCTGGAGGGATGGAATCTGTGCTGTTCCCTACTCAGGAGGCATCCACTGAGCAGGGAATGAACCCAGAAGTTGAACAAACCCAGCAGTTGAACAAACCCAGCTGGATGAATCCAGCATCTCCAGGCCTGCAGGAGCACAGGGTGGCTCTGAAAGACACAGCAGAGCCCTGCAAGCACCGAGGGGTCCTGGGGAAGCAGAGGATGGGGCACAGAGCAGGGCAGTGACTCCTGCATCCCTTTCCAGAGGGGCAGGACAGGGCCAGAGGGCTCCTCTCACCTCCCCACTCTCACCAGACCCAGAGCCAGCATCCCCACAGCCAGGAGCATGCCAGGCTCAGGGCTGCCAGGCAGGGGCTCTGTCTCCTCCCTGTCACTTTGTGTCTCTTTTTTTTAGGAGGAATTCAGCTGTAGGGAGAGAAAACGAGCAAGCTGCTAATGAAAGGGCAGCTGCTGCTCCATGTCAGGCATTGAGACCCCACTGGGAGCTCAGCTGGGCGCAGTGGGTGGCTGGACACCGTTTATTTTTACATTACAGCTATTTTCCTCTCACCCTGTCTGCTTTGTGCTCTTTATTTCTGAGGCAGTTCAGCCCCTGTCAGATGGACATCGATGCAGGATGCACAAACCTTCCCAGTAAAAGCTAATTTTGGGATAATAACCAATGGGGGAGGGAGAGTCTGGGCTCAGCATCACTTTGGCAGAGCTGTCCTTGCTGGGGGGCACTACCTGCCCTTGTTGCATTCAGA
The DNA here is from genome assembly GCA_009812075.1 of Sialia sialis. NCBI lineage: Eukaryota > Metazoa > Chordata > Aves > Passeriformes > Turdidae > Sialia > Sialia sialis. The sequence goes on along the minus strand of VRYO01001760.1, from coordinate 5,057,273 downwards.
GGGAAGTGTGGAACACAGGGCAGAACCTCCAAATCAAATGCCAGAAATTGCCTGTGGGTTTAGGAATCACAGAATCACAAGGTTTGGGTTTGAGGGACCTTAGAGCTCTTCTCATTCCACACCCTGCCACAAGCAGGGACACCTTGCACAATCCCAGGGTGCTCCAAGCTCTGTCCAGCCTGGCCTTGGACACTGCCAGGGCCTCACTGCCCTCACAGGGAACAATTTCCTCCTCACACCTGTCTGTTTAAAACCATCCCTCTTGTCCTTTAAGTATCTTTCTGTATAAAAACTCGCTCTCCCTGCTGGGGAGGAAGGGACCCCTGGAGAAGATGATCAGATCCCAGGGTACCTGTGCCCCTGAAGGGGCAGGTGGGACAGCACAGGCTGTGCTTGAGGACACGTGGCATCAGCACCACGAGTGATGGGGACAGGGTGGCTGCAGTCTCCTCACTGAGAGCTGGTTTTGTGTTTTAAAAGCTGCAGTGTCCTTGTGAGGGAATGGGCCTTCAGCAGACAGACTGGATTCACTGGGAAGGTGAGAGATGTGAGGGCTCTGCAGGGCATCCAGATGCTGAGAATTCCAGACACATCCGTCTCAGCAAAAAAATCCTTTGTCCTTTAGGAGTTCCTCCTGAAGCTGTGGCTCCCTCCCTGCTCATTGCCCGTGCTGGAGTCACTGGGATTGGGAATCCCAACCCTCCCCAAGGGCACAAAGCTGATGGAGGTGACATTCCTGTCCCTGCTGGTGGCTCACCTGTGGGCAGCAGGGGGAAGTTCCTCGCTGTCCCTGCCTGTCCTGCCTGGAGCTGTGCAGGTGTTCTCAGCACAGCTGTGACCCCACAGAGCCAGCCAGGCTGGACACAGCAGCACTTCCACTGCCAGAAAATTGGTGCTGATGAGGAGGCAGGGAGAGCCCAGCTCTGCTGTGTGATTAATCACAGGTTCAGGGTGCCAGGGGAGCACCCTGGACTCATCTCACCTCGTTTCAGACATTTATAAATTCAAAGTCTAAATCTGAGTCAGCCCTTCCAAGTTCCAGGCTGGGCAGGGAGGAATGGTCACTTCCAGAGGGTAAAATCAGAGCCAATTAGTGCTGCAAGGCTAACGAGCTCAGAGCTGGGGAATGGCATCCAGGAGGATGCACAGGGAAGTGGGGCACAGCACTGATGATGATGGTGATGAAGCAGGGGTGCAGCTGGGGACCTTGGGGACAGTGTGAAGTGCCCATGGCTGTGAGCCCTCATGCCCAGGGGTGCAGGAGGCTGCCAGGGTGTGACACACCCAGCCCAGCCCTGCCCCGGTGCCCACACAGCTCTGAGTGAGCCAGCCTGACAGCAGAGCAGTAACAGACTCAGACATCACATTTAAATGCCCATAAATTTGGAAACAGAGCCAGAGCTCTTTAATCTTGGTTCGTTTTTTTCATTCGTAACGAGATAACAAAGGAAGCCAAGCGCAAGCTCGAGTCATGAATTATTTAGGGAGGGCACATCCATCTCTGGTGGTTTGGGGTTTGCTCTGCCATGCCCAGGGCAGGGTGAGCAGCCCCTGGGTGCTGGGTATCCCCAGCAGGGTGGGATGCCCTGGTGGCACTGGGGAGGTTTATTCCAGGTGGGATGGGCACAGAGAGGTTTATTCCAGCTGGGTGCTGGGTATGCCCAGCAGGGTGTGATCCTTATGGGCACAGGGGCAGGTTTATTCCAGCTGGGATGGGGACAGGAAGGTCCCAGGCTCTGTGGCCTCCAGGATGGCTCTGAGGGCTCTCGCACAACCCCTCTCATCTTTTCATGGCACAGATTTTTTCTCCTGGAAAGGGTAGGTTTTATCCCCACACACTCCCAAAACAGGATATTTAGCAAACACTTGCCTTAACGCAGAGATCAGAAAACTCCCTCCAGGCAGGAGAAGGCAGCAAAGCAAGGGCCCACAGCAAGAAAATCTCAGCATGAGCCATCCCTCGAGCACAGCTGGGGCCTTGGGACACATGGAAGGAGGGACCCCAGGTCCCCTGGCTGCTTTTGGGGCCAGAACCCTCTCTCCTGGCTCCAGGCTCAGCACAGCCCTGCAGAGGAGGCTGTACCAGCACCTGGGCAGAGGAGCTGAAGGGGGGAAGCTTTTCCACCCTGCTCAGAGCCTGGTGAGAAGGATGGAGGCTCCTGAGCAGCCTGGAGCACCAATTTCACGGAAATCCATTTATCTCTCCTTCCTGCAACCCTCACGACATGAATAAATGATGATTGCAGAAGTGATGAACCTGCCCCTGTTTAGGTGTGAAATGAATGTTTACAGGCATAGAATAAATCAAGTATCCCACGGGCGAGCAGCGGGATATTAAACCAAACACCTTGGTGTGCTCAGCCCTCGCTGGGAGAGGCCAAGGGTTTGAAGCCTGGCCAAGTCCTGCCACCAGCCCCAGCGTGGCAGTGCCAAGCTCTGCAAGATCCCAGAGGATGAGAAGCTCCAGGATGAGCAGCTTTCCTCCCTCTTCCCCACCTTCCCCCTCCATCTGAATCCGCACCTCTGTCCCCGCCCAGCGCCACAATCTGCACAGCCTCGAAGAAGTCAGGAATACAATGCAAATTCATGAAGGATTGGCAAGAAATTGTGTGTGCTGGTTGCCTGTCAGCATGCAGAGTACTTCTAATCTTGTCACATAAATAATACGATTATGTAAAATATCAAACAGTTGGAATGAACTTAAAAGCCGCAATGTTCTAGTCACAGACTTAATAGAGGGGGGGAGAAAGGATAAACAACAAGAAAATAAGAAAAATCCCTTTTTACTCTGCAGCATGAAGGGGAAATGGCTCCTCTCTGAAACCCTGGAGCCTCCCAGCGGATGAGGAGGTGGGAGCTGCTCCTCGGGGCAGGTGGGCACAGCCCTGGCCTCACCTGAGCACGGCTGATGGGGACGAGGGACAGCAGAAGGAAACCTCTGCCAAGGTCACCGCGGGTTCTGGGGACACAACCGCTGTCCCCTGCTCACCAATTCGCTTTTCACCTCTGGTACCCTTTGCTGTGGTGCTGCTGGCCTGGGGCACCACTCCAACCACGGGGATTGTCCAGGTGAGAGGAAAAAAAATGCTGCAGTGCACACG
>VRYO01001760.1:5028293-5041667 GCA_009812075.1 Sialia sialis | reverse complement strand
CTCCCTCAGCCTCTCCTGGGGCTCCAGACCCTTCCCAGCTCTGTTCCCTGCCCTTCCCACGCTCCAGCCCCTCAGGATCCTTCTTATCCTGAGGGACCCAGAAGTGACCCCAGGTTTGGGGGTGCCACACCAAGCCCCAGGACCTGCCCAGCGATGCACTGAGCCAAGCAGAGACAGCTCTGCTCCAGTGGTACGTGGAAAGGGGACAGAATCCACCCTGCTGGCAGAAGGACAGGCAGAGGGAAGCAGGGCACATCCCCAGGAGTGTGGGTCCCAGGACAGGACCCTGGCTGATGTGCTCTGGGGACCCTGCTTCAGCAGGGAGGTTGGACTGGAGGGGCTCCAGTCTGTGTTCAGAGAATCCCAGAATCCCAGAATGGTTTGGGTTGGGAGTGACCTTAAATCCCATCCAGTGCCACCCCCAGGGACACCTGCCACTGTCCCAGGTGCTCCCAGCCCCAATGTCCAGCCTGGCCTTGGACACTGCCAGGGATCCAGGGGCAGCCACAGCTGCTCTGGGCACCCTGTGCCAGGGCCCCAGCACCCTCTGAGGGGTCCCTTTGTGGCCCCAGAGCTGAGCTGGGTCATTTCCTGCACCCCTTTAGAGCTTTAGGACATCAGCACATCCTGCTTGGTTAGAGGAGGGTTAGCAAGAAGAATCACGCAGCATTTACAATGTGAAGAAGTGTCTGAAATCAAATTCAGTTGTTTGCAGGGAAAATTTTTTTTTTTTTCCTTTTCTTTTGTTTCAAGGAAAAATGATGATTTGAAACTTGACTTTGCACTCCACTTGTCTGCTTCGGGAGAGCTGTGCTCCCTGCCAGTCCAATTGCATTTGTCTTCTCGAAATAGCAGAAACCTCAGCAGAGCTCCAGGAGCAGTGATACCTGAGGGAAGCAGGAGGAAAAGGCAGGCACAGGCTCCAGCAGCACCAGAACAGCTTTCCCTGGGGGCAGAGCAGCCTTTGATACCCCTGCTCTCCCCATCCACACCGGGGATCCCCTCTGGCTTTTACTGGCCAGGGAGGCAGCAAACCTGAGAGTCCACAGAGCTGGGGTAAGCAGCTGCCAACACCCCACAAAGTCTCATTTCCAACATTTCTGCTCTGTTTAGAAACCAGAAGAGGATTGTGCTCCGAAGTCTGAATTACAGCCCAACCCCTTGGCACTGCACAGACTCCCAGGAGCTCTCCTGTGACTTGGATCTGAAATCCCACCCCTTTCATTGGGAATACTCTGACATGACCCATGACTTTGTATTTTTTAAACTCAAACACCACAGGCCATCCCCCTGTTTCTCTCCTGGCCCTTCCTCTCTGCAGCTCTTCTGCAGCACCACCAAAATCATCTGCATGGCTGAGCTTTGGTCCTGCAGGAAGAAGCTCCTTGTGCATGATTCATTGAAGGTTTTTATTTGGCTTTTTTTTAATTTTTAATTTATTTCCCATTTGCAAGTTGCTGAGAAGCTGATCCTGATTTCTGCAAATGAATTTGTTATCTGAAAGTGTTCACTGAATAGTTTATGCAAACAAATTCCTGCCCATAGGGTGTTTGCAAACTGTTCATTTCATGGTATGTGATTAGTAGAAATGGTCAGAAAATGGGTGCAAAACAATTTTTACGAGCTGTCCTCAACACCCAGGCTCCTCACACCTCTATTTCTATCACTAACTTCTGTTTTTAACTGGAATTAGAAACATATCAACCAGCACGTGGTGAACTTCTCATGCTTTGTTTCCAGCTAAAAGATCTAAAAGGAGAGCAATGGATGCTTGGAAGAAGGGCAGACACAGAATCAGAGAACCACAGATTGGGTTGGGTTGGAAGGGACTTTCAAAGAACATTTCCTTCACCCCCTGCCATGGGCAGGGACCTTCCACTGTCCCAGGCTGCTCCAAGCCCTGTCCAGCCTGGCCTGGACACTGCCAGGGATGGGAAATCCATGACTCTCTGGGCAGAGGAGTGGAGTCATGAGGTTATGGGTTTGTTTTCCTGCAGAACTCATCTCCAGGGATCCCTCATCACCCAGGACCTGTCTGTGGTGGGCATGTCTGGTCTCCAGGGCTGAGGTGAGGATTCATCTCCAGGCTCCAGCACTGTTCCTCACCCCCCAAAGCTGTACCTGCACCATCCCCTGGCCACCCTTGCCAGTGATTTGCCTGGAATGCCACAGGGGAGGGGTGTCCAGAGAAGCTGTGGCTGGAAAATTTCCAATCTCCAAGGGGTTTGGTCCATGGAAGATGTCCCTGCCTGAAATCCCACAGGGGAGGGTTGTCCAGAGAAGCTGTGGCTGGAAAATCTCCACGGCCAGGCTGGGTGGGGTTTGGTCCGTGGAAGATGTCCCTGCCCAGGGGAAAAGATGAGTTTTAAGGTCCCTTTTAATCCAAGCCATTCCATGATTCCGCAAATCCATCACTGGAGCTGCAGGATCTCCATTGCAGGTTGTGGTGATTTGTAAAGGTTTTCTGAAATTTTTACCAGTTAAAACCAAAACCACTACACAGGTCCATTCTCTGTGCTGAGAACTGGACAAAAAGCTGGTCCCCAGTGACCTGGCACTGATGTAGCAGAGCTGAAATCCCAGAGGAGCCCCGTGCAGAGCTGCCCAGCCCCAATGCCCGGGGCTCACAGGGGGCTCAGAGCAGCTCAGAGCTGGCAGAGGCTCCCCGTGGGTTTTACAGCACTGACAGAAAATGGTGCCCGGAAGATTTATTCATTTAACGCATCTGGTAATTACATTTTGGCAGGTGGTGTGTGGGGCCTGGATTCCTTCCATGCACACCAGGCTCGGGAAGGCTCCAGTCCCACGTTTGATAAATCTCAGAATAGAATAAATAAATAAAATCAACAGTCCCCAGCTGCGAGTGCGGAGGAGGCACATCCTCTCCCCGTGCCACGCGTTCCTCCTGCCGCCCCTGCGCTGGGCCGCGATACGGGACTGCCCCCTTCTCCTGGGATCATTGGAGCTGGGATCCGGGATCCGGGACTGCCCCCTCCTCCTGGGATCCTCGGGGCTGGGATCCAGGATCCAGCACTGCCCCCTCCTCTTGGGATCATTGGAGCTGGGATCCGGGATCCGGGACTGCCCCCTCCTCCTGGGATCATTGGAGCTGGGATCCGGGATCCAGCACTGCCTCCTCCTCCTGGGATCATTGGAGCTGGGATCCGGGATCCAGCACTTCCCCGTCCTCATTTGGATCCTTAAGGCTGGGATCCAGGATCCAGCATTGCCCCCTCCTCCCAGGGATCCTCAGGGCTGGGATTGAGGATCCAGCAGTGCCTCCTCCTCCTGGGATCCTCGGGGCTGGGATCCAGGATCCAGCAGTGCTCCCTCCTCCCAGGGATCCTCGGGGCTGGGAAGCAGCAGTGCCCTCCTCATTGGCACAGGATTCTCGCTGCTCTGACAGGCACAGGCTCACGGGATGGGGATGCAGAGTCAGCGTGGGGCCAGCTCTCCTCCTGGAGTTACGACCATGGCAAGGATGGGGACAGCACAAGGAGCTGGGAAAAGCATCCCTGGGGACAGGGGAGGTAACCAGGACGGAGAGGTGATGGATGGAAAATCTGGAGTTGAAGGGGGAAGGATGAGCCAGGAATTAGCAGTGAGAAAGGCCCATGGAACACAGTGTGGCCAGAGCCAGAGGAACACACGGGGCACGTGAGGCTGCAGGGAGTGGGTGGGCCTGGAAATGCTCCAGACATGGGCAGATGTGTCACCTCAGGCCATGGATCAGTGAGCACGGGGGTATTGGGTGGAATGTTTGACTTGATGATCTCTCCCAGCCATAATGACTTCATAATTCCATGGAGGGGGGCTGGAGGGGACAGCTCCAGAAGCCAGGCTGGTGACACGCCAGGGCCTGGGGCACAGCTGGTGCACTGGGCACATGGACCAAGCCCCTTGGGGCACTCCCCAGGATCCTGTAGGGTGTCCCCATGGATGCACAGGCAGGACATGGTGTGGGGGGCTGGGAACAGCAGGGCTGAGCGTGAGGAAAGCTGGGCCACAGCTTCCTCTCCAGGGGATCTCAGACTTTCCAGGAGCAGTGCCAGTGCCAGGGCATGGGCACTTCCCCCATGAAGGAGGATGCTGTAAGCACAGCTGGATGCTGTAGGCACAGCTGGATGCTGTAGGCACAGCTGGATGCTCACACCCAGCCCAGCACACAGCAGCCAGCCTGGCCTGGCGTGCAGGGACTCTGCAGGGACCCCCAGCCCGTGCTCCTCCTGTGCCAGGGGGTCTCAGGGGGGATCTGGGGGTGTCCTGAGGCAAACATTCCAGGCAGGAGCCCGTGGAGGGCACCACGGCCCCCAGCACCCAGCAAGGCGCCGGCACAAAGAATGTGCCTGGGTTTTATTTTTATACTTCACCCCCCTGCCCCCTTGGTAGAAATGACATAATTATGGGGATTTAATGTTCCACTGCTAAATTTCTTCATTTTTCAGGATAATTTTCACTATTTCATCAAGGAATAATTAATTGCATTGTCTTTAATCAGTTGTTTTACAAATCCAGCAGCGCAAGAAATTTTCATAGCCAGACAATGCAGGCAGCTGCTCTTCCCTTCTGGGTGTATTAATGAAGTGAAAGAGCTCGAGCTGGGGGAAAAAAAAATCGGCTGGCAAAAAAAGAAATCTATTGACAGAGAGATTGAAAAGATGAAAGTGTAATCCCCTTCATGTGTGTGCTGGGGAGGCAGAGGGGAGAGATGGAGCCCAGGTGTCAGGGCAAGGGGAATTGGGCTGCAGGGGCTCAGGGTTCCTGAGTCTCTCCTCTCTCCTCCCAGCTCCGTGGGTTATAATGTGGTTATCAGGTTATAAATCAGGTTATAATGTGGTGGCACACAGGGGCGTCAGCACAAAACCTGTGGGTGCATAATGAATCATGGAGTCAGGCATCACAGAATTCCAGAATGGTTCAGGCTGGAAGGGACCTCAGAGCTCATCCTCAACCCCCTGCCATGGAAGAGACAACTTCCAGTGTCCCAGGGTGCTCAGGGTCCCCAACACCTTCACCTGAACATTTCCAGGGACGCCAAAGTGTCTGAAAATGTCTGGAATCGTGAAGATGTTCATGTGCAAATGCACAGATGTTTATCAAAGGGCCAAAATTGGATTTTAAGAAGCCATCTGAAAACAAAACAAAAGCCCCCCTAGGGCAGGGGATGTGATGGGTGTGGTGTTAGTGGAGTCACAACTCCTGGCTGCCTTTCCTCTTCTCTCAGCCCCTTCCCCCCTGTGTTTCCCAGTCAGAGTTCCCCCTCCAGGGAACTGGAGGATCCCCGTGGGAATCCCAGGGGTGCCATGGCATCAAAGCTGTCCCCAAAAGTCCCTGCATCTCTGGCATCTCTGAGGGTCTCATCTCTGCCCCACTGCCTTGGGGTTCCCAGCCTGGCTCTGGCCTCTCTTGCCTGCCCTCGGTGTGGCTCCAGGCACCTCAAAGGCAAAAAGAAGAAGCCAAGAAGTGCTGAGACATCCAGATCCCTCGGTGCTTCCTCACTCCTGCTAATGCAAGCTGTGGGAGGGAATGAGAACAGAATCCCAGAATGGCTTGGGTTGGAAGGGACCTTAAAATCATGTAATTCCTACCCCCTGCCATGGCAGGGACACTTTCCACTGTCCCAGGCTGCTCCAAGCCCCGTCCAGCCTGGCCTTGGACAATTCCAGGGGTGGGGATCTGGTGGTCTTTGTGGACCTCACCTCCCTCCAGGTCCCAGGGAGCATTTCCCATCTCAGCCACGGGGATTAACCCTCTCCAGGGTGGATGGTGGATCAGATGGGGCAGCTCCTGCTGAGCTCTGCCCATGGCCCCGTGCCCCAGGGCTGGGTGCAGCCTCACCCCTCCCAGAGGGGCCCAGCCAAGCTCCAGCACTGGGATCGGCCTGGGAGCTCCAGATCTCCTTGCCAAGCACAGCTGTGGATGTGTCACCCTGGGGAAGTGACAGAGCTCTAAATGCTGCTGTCCCCAAGCCACCCTGGGCTAGGGCACCTCCTCCCCTCGCTGGGACCCACCCATGGGTGGCTGGCCGAGCTCTTCAGGGGATCAGAGCCCCATTCCCCTGCTGGGAACACTGCCCTACCTCATGTATTCACTGCTCCAGGCAGTGACCTGGCATGGGGGATTCAGCATCCCTGGAAATGTTCAGAAGGTGGGTATGGGATGGAGTACATGGCTCAGTGATGAACACATCGGTGTTATGTTGATGCTTGGACTCAATCTTAGAGGTCTTTTCCAACCTTAATGATTTCATGGCTCCATTCCAGTCCTTGCACAGCGCTTGCATCAGGAAATCTGAGCAGGCTTTACCAGGAAGTCACAACATTTATCCTAAAATCCTGTGCAGGGCTGTGCACAGTGAGCTCAGTGCTTTTGGCACAGATGCAGGAGTGGCCACACTCAGGGTGCTCTGTGATTGACCAAGAGCCCTGCAGGGGCCAAATTACCCTGAATAAGCCCAATTCAAAAAGAGTAAAGGGCCAGGTGAAGACCAGGGGGAAGGGAAGGGAAGGGAAGGGAAGGGAAGGGAAGGGAAGGGAAGGGAAGGGAAGGGAAGGGAAGGGAAGGGAAGGGAAGGGAAGGGAAGGGAAGGGAAGGGAAGGGAAGGGAAGGGAAGGGAAGGGAAGGGAAGGGTCTCCATCAATCCTGCTTTGGTTTCAGCTGGAAATCAGTTGGATGGAAACATCCTGCAGATGGATGTGTGGAGAGGCAGCCCTTTCAGTAACCTGGGAGCACTGGGGATGTGCTGCAGCATTTCCAGCTGAGAGGGGCCACAGCACCAGCACTGCCAGCTCTGCTCACACTGATGAACACAATGTTCATTTTCTCATGAGGAGATGCACAGCACCAGTGCCCTGAGTCTTTGGGAATTTTTTGCATCCAGAGACTCTTTCCCAGCTCCAGAGGGCTCTGACTCCAGGCCTGAGGAAGCTGAGGATGTGGTGCTGCAGCCCTTGCAGTGCCCCGGCTGTGGGAGGGTCCAGCTGAGAGACAGAGGTCCAAGGCCATAACCTGGAGAAACTTCTGGACAACCAGTCCCTCTAGAGCTTGGGATCACAAGGAATCCTGGTTACTCTTTACTCAGAGGTGGGGCGGGCCCTGGCACAGGGTGCCCAGAGCAGCTGTGGCTGCCCCTGGATCTCTGGCAGTGTCCAAGGCCAGGCTGGATGGGGTTTGGAGCAACCTGAGCTAGGAGAAGATGTCCCTGCCCATGGGGAGGGCTCTGGATGGGCTCTAAGGTCCCTCTCCACCCAACCCAGTCTGTTTGGATTCTATGGTTCTATTTGTCTGTCAGAGAGAGCAGGGACAGAGCTGTGAGTGCTGTGGTTTTCAGCTGCTTTGCAGCACATCTGTTTGCAGCTCTGTGACAGAGCAGGAGCTGGGCTGCTGAGGTTTTCCCTCGGTATCTGCTGCAATCAGGTGTCTCAGGGTTTCCCTCGGAGGCCTCAGTGCCAGTGAAAAAGCTGGCAGTAGGGAAGGAGGGCCTTGTTCCTACAAGCAGGGCCATTGTCAGGCTCTGCAGGGACAGAGTCACAGCAGCAGGGGCTGGGGCCACCTCCCCTGCCCAGCCAGAAACAAGCAGCTGCACCGCAGATAAGAACAAGATAAGGACCCCTCTCCTATCCCTCATGCCCTTGCTCAGGTGGAGGAGGAATAAAGCAGGGATTTAATCCTGCTTATCTGGGAGGGCTGGGGAGGCTGGCTGGCTTTGCAGCAGCCCCCAGGGAGGAGGAGAGCCCGGCAGAGAAGCAGCAGAGGCTGTGCTCGTTCAGAACCCGGCAGAGAGCAGAGCCAGGGCTGAGGGCAGCCAAGGAACACCTGGAGCTGCTGTACCAGGCAAATGGAGCTGCCTGAGGTGCATGGGGAGGATGCAGGGTGTGCCAGGCTCTGAGCGAGGAGCAGGAGCTGTACCAGGCAGGGAGTGCCAGGCGTCAGGGTGTGCCCAACACCTGAACATCGGTGCCATGCTGGCTCCCTGGCACAAGAGAAACACCGAGGCTGCACTCATCCCCTGCCCAGGAGCGCTGAATTCCTAATTCCCCTTCATGAATATGCACAGTAAGTACCGGAGCACTCTCCAATCCGGCCCTGGCAGCACAGCCATGTGATTTAACGTGACTGATCACCCTGTGCCCAGCACAGAGCCCACACTAAATACCCACAGGATCCACAGAGTTAAATTATTTGAAAGAAAATGCAGCTCTCATATAATTTTCTGTAACAATCAGTGCAATCGCAGGCAGCCTGCAAATATTCCGTGCATGGAAAGGAGCTGATACTCTCTGGGGAACTCCCTGCCCTGCCTCCTACAGCAACACCTTCAACAGGTTTCTGTGTGAGGAGTGTGCTCCTCGTTATCAACCTGCTTTATACAGTTATCACCCCAAACTCCTCTGCAGCGTAAACATATCATTCCTGGGAGAAGCTGTCAGGGGAGGGCCAGGCTGCAGCTGCAATTAAAGCCCCAAACAATACAGCCCAATAAATCACCAGCACTACGGCCGGTCAGTGTCGCCAAGCATGGAGTGAGGATCTTAATTACATTTAGACCAAACAAGTGGTAGATTATTTATGGGATACTGTAAGTGCCTGACAATGGGTAGAAAGTCATTCCACACGCATCTCTGGGCATTTCGGAGTCCGGGTGAAGAGGTAGGGAAAGAGAGGGAAAGAAGTAGAGCCAATATTCATCACCGAGCAAAATTGGAAGGGAAAGAGCTGTTGCTTTAAATAAGGCCCAATTGCATCATCAATTTAAAAGCAATAGCAGCAGCTTCTGGAGCAAGCAGCAGCTGCCACAGGTGGCCAAACAACAGGAGAGCTGCCAGCACCCAGGGAGCCACCAGGACCGGGTGCTTTGTCAAGCTGGGGCTCAGCTTTAACCCTTGTGCTCAACACCGAGCCCTGTTGCACCCAGGGCTGGGAGGCACCAGGTGGGATCTGCTCCCTCTATTATCCACCGTGCCCAGGAGCCTGCAGCTGGATCTCAGCACATTCCAGATGTGGCCAGGACTCAGGGATCAGCAGGGGCCACGTGAATCTGCCTGCACAGACCATGCCACGGCTCCTGGATCCTGCAGAGCAATGCTGTGCTTGAGGTCAGTTTGGTGCATCTTACCAGTCCAGTGACCCTAAAATGCACAAGCCCCTCTTTGCTCAGGGTGATGGCTTCAGAAAGAGTTGTGCTTGTCCCCGTGGTGGTCACAGACAGGAATCCTTCTGGAAAAGCTGTTTGCTCACAAGAGCTTTCCCAAGGGAAAGATCCTGAAACATGAGTAGGTCTGTCCCAGTGCCCTGGGCTGAAACAGCCCCCCTGAAGCTGCTAGAGTGTCAGGACTGCTGCCTGTGCCTGACTAGAGACCTGCAGTCCCTGCTCACTCCAGGCAATGCAGCCAGGCTGGGGTGCCAGGGGATTCCTGTCCATGCTGGGAAATCCCACAGTCTGTGAATGAGCTCACAAAATGGAATCACAGAACCACAGAGTGTCTGGGGCTGGAAGGATCCAGCAGGATCACAGGATCACAGTATAGCCAGGTTGGAAGAGACCTCCAAGGTCATCAAGTCCAACCCACACCCTAACACCTCAACTAACCCATGGCACCAAGTGCATCCAGCATTTTTTTAAACATATCCAGGGATGGTGACTCCACCACTTCCCCAGGCAAAGCATTACAATACTTTATTATTCATTCTGTAAAAATCTTCTTCCTGATATCCAACCTATATTTCTCTTGGCACAGCTTGAGACTGTGTCCTCTGGTTCTGTCAGTGCTGCCTGGATCATCCAGCCCAGCCCCTGTCCCTGCCCAGACCCCCCAGCAATGCCCCCTGTCCATCCCTGGAGCTCTGGCAGCCTCGGGGCCGTGCCCATTCCCTGGGGAGCCTGGGCAGTGCCCAGCACCCTCTGGAGGAGGGAAGAACCTTTCCCTCATCTCCAGCCTGAGCCTGCCCTGGCCCAGGGAGCAGAGATGGGAGCTGCCCCTCGGGAGGAGCTGCAGATCCCTGAGCTCTGCCCTCAGTGAGCTGTGCTCCAGGATGAACACACCACTATCCCTGGCTCTCCTCGTGTACCCCGTGCATCAAGGAAGGAGCAGGAGGGCTGTGGAGGCACAGCTGGGCTCCAGAGCAGGATGCTCTGATGTCAGACAGCTCACCCAGACCTCGGAGAGCTGCTGAGTGCCCTGGGGCACTCAGGCCACTGGCTGGAACATGAACACTGTCAACATCATGAACGTGGTTCCTGCTCACACCAGGGCTTCCAGCCCCTCCAGCAAAGCTCGGGTGTGACTTTGCCAGCGTGTGTCCCCAGCCCTGGCTGCTCTCCTGGCCAGGCCCTGTCTGGCCTTGTCCCTGCGGGTGTGTCTGCCTGTGCAGCCAGCGCTCAGCCCAGGGCCATGGCACAGCAAGGGCTGCCTGTCCCACAGACCCTCCCTCCTTGGGTCCAAGCCCCCCTGCACAGCCTGGGGCAGGCCAGCACGGCTGGGTTCAGCATTCAGTTGTGTCTAGACAGTGTCAGGGGGTGGCTGTGGAGTGTCCTTGAGCCCATGGCTGGCCAAAGTAGGTCAGATGAGTCTGCTCTACCAGCAGCTGTTTATTGCTGCTGACCCTGTGGGACACACATTTCCAGCTGAGCTGCCTGAAATCAGGCAAGGTGATCACATCTCCAGCAGCCTCTGGTCCTTCTCCAGGCAGTTTGGTTCCCTGTCCCATTCCCTTCATGTCTGAGGGCTCACAAGTGGCCTCAGGGTTTGCCAAGCTCCTCACACAGTCAGCTCAGGAGCAGTTCCAGGCAGCAAGTCTGTGTTTCTTTTAGGACACCTGAGGCTCTGGCCCTGCCTTTCAGGCCAAGAAGGGTGGCATGGCAGTGCCATCCATACCTGCAGCACTGAGGACCACATTTATCAATCATACTGCCCATGAATACAGCCCCATGTGTGTGCATCCTTACAGTCACCTTTTGACCCAGTAGGACCAAATGTTTTCCTTCCTCTGTGCCACGAGATCCTGGGTGTGGAGCCAGCCCAGCCTCATCCTGGCGCTGAGGATGGGGAAGTGGCTGTGCTGTCTGCAGAGAGCTGAGGCAGGATCGTTCCCGTGGCCAGGGCGGGTGCTGATGGTGGCAGGTGACACAAAGCCCTAATTGCCCGGCTGACTGATTGATCAGGCTGACAAGCCCAGCTGATCCCAGGCGCTGGTCCAAGGCCACACCACTGCCACGAGGTGCCCAAGGCTCCTGATTGATGCCAAGGTAATAGCAAGGCACAGCACGGGGGAGGAATGGGAGCCCACTCCTGGCTGGGGGTCAGTGACCAGTGCTGGCCCAGCAGCAGCCACTGGGCTCCCAGTGCGGGCCAGCCCATGCCTGGAGCCGGCTGGGGACCGGGCTGTCCCGCTGTCCTCACACTCCGGGTGCAAAGCACTTGGAGGAATTGGGATTTAATGCTCTCCCCCTCCATCCCCCGTTCCTGTCTCAGCAGCCGACAGGCAGTAAAAGACCCTTCGCAGTTGTCAAGGCAACGCTGTATCATGAAGACGGTGCCGTGAAGTGGCAGAACCGAGGGCTCTGCTCTCCCTCTCCCCGCTCTCCATCCCCGGCGCTTCCCTCTCGAGCGGCGTTGCCAGCGGTGCTCCTTGGGGACAGCCCGTGGGGATGTGGGGACCCTGGTGCTGGGTGACATGGGACAGCCCCACGGTCCCTGCCCCACTGCCCTGGTGCCCCAGGCCCTGCCCTGCCCCAGGCTGTGACCCCACCCCGGCCACCAGTGCCCCAAATGCACCCCGTGTGTGCTGGATGGGAGCTCCACGAGCCTTCTCCCTGCACAGATGGTCCCTGGGGTTGCAGGGGGGCTGGCTGCAGCCCGTGGGGTCTGCAGGCCTCCAGGAGCCCTGTGGGGTCCGTGCTGGGATCTACCAGAGCCAGAGATGAGGACAGCCCAGCAGGGAGCCCTCCCTGCTGGTCCCCCCTTTCCCAGCCTGCAGAGGGGTTGTGGAAGGGATCCCATCATTTATCCTCGTGGGGGCACCTGTCCAGAGGGAGAGGCAGCTGTGTCCATCCCCTGTGCAGCCCAGAGCATCCCTTCTGCCAGGGAACCACAGCAGCTCCTGGGCATGGTGAAACCTTTGCAGGTGTCTCCTACACAATCTGCAGACAAGGAGGGTTTCCTTTGGTAGCAGCCCTCCTGGAAGGGCACTGCTGGAAATGCTGGATGCCTCTGGGGATGAGCAGGGAGAGGAGAAGCATTCCCTGGATGGAGAGGTGTGGATGGGCTGATGCCAAAGGCTCTGGAGGATACATCTGGTGCTCCCCACGTGTCTCTGTCAAGTCCCAAAACAGCACCACAGCCCTGGCAGTGGGACATCACCTCTGGGTCCTGCTGTTGGCTCTGCTGAGGGTTCACTCCTGCTGGACACGTGTCCTGGCCCCTGCCAGGTCTCTGCTCCATGTGGGGTGCTGCAGGGCCAGCTCTATGCTGAGGAAAGGAGCAGGGGGTCACTCCCATGGGAGAATGGAGTTTGGAGCAGGACAGTGCAGTCACAGACCATGGAAATGTGTGGGGCCCACGAGCCCTTGTCCCAGGCCAGGTGCCCAGAGTTCCTGGCTCCCCACATCACCCCTGTGGCCCCAGGGGCCAGCATGTCCCCAGAGAAAGGTGCTAAAACAGGACCATGAGTGTGGCCAGGCTCAGCACAGGGGCTGTGGGAGCAGATGCTCATCCTCCATCCGTTTGGCGTTTCCTGTTGCTCTCCACTCCAGGGAAATGATTGCTCTGCTCGGAGGGATCTATAAATAGACACTGCCCACGAACCTGCTCTCCCCAGGGCCAGGACGTGGCAGGAGCTCAGTGATTGCTGCCACAGCTGACTCCCAGCCCCCACCAGGGCCAGCCCCTCTGCCAGGCCCCCTGCTCTGCCTTCCTCTGCCTCACAGGAGGGAGGACACCAAAGAAATTAATTTTTTCTCAGGTAGGCAGTGTCTGGGCAGGCCTGGCAGAGAGGATGAGAGATGTCTTTGTGGTGCACAGGCACTCTGGGGTGGCATTGCTCTTGGTGTCACATCACTGCTGGCTGCAGCCGCCTCCCTACAAGAGTGCTTTGGGCTGGGGTCCACCAGTGCATCCCTGTGCCCACAGACAAGCAGTGACAGTCACTAAGGGCTCCCCACTTTGTCATCACCAGGTCCTGGCAGAGCTGTCCCCCCTGTGTCCTCCTTGGGCTGAGGAGCCAAATCCCTGGGAGCAGAGCCCTTGACAGGGACAGCCATGGACATGTCCCCACTTTGTCACTGTCCCTTTTGGGACAGGCAGTCTCAGGCAGCCTGAGGAATGGGCACTGGTGTGCCTGGGCTAACACCATCCCCTTCAGGGGTTCATCCACAAG
>VRYO01001760.1:4991373-5027293 GCA_009812075.1 Sialia sialis | reverse complement strand
GCCAGGCTTTTTGCCATGGGAAATGACAGCACCAAGGAGGAACCCAGAAGCAGCCACAGTCTGGGGTCTGTCTGCCATGTGGGATGCAGCCCAGCTCTTGCTGAGCACTGGGCTGTCCAGCCCTACCAAGAAGAAGCTTTTCCCCTACAGCCCTTAGCTCTGCGGACACATTTGGACAAAGCTTCCCAGGGATGTCCCGGGGTGTCCCTGGAGCAGAGAGGACGGAGCCAGGCAGTGTCGGTGGAGCCACGCTCCGCTGCCGAGGCTGTGAGGGGTGGGGGAGCACAGCTGGCAGGACGCAGCCTGGGTGAGCCCTGCACAAGAGGGGCCCTGGCAGGAGGGAGCAGGATGCCAGCGGAGGGAGGTTTTCCTTCACACATCTCCTGCTGCCCGATGATGAGCTTCCCCGGGAAGCAGGGGACAGCACCAGGACTTCCCCACCCTGCCAGCCTGCAAAGCTCAGCCAGGCGATGCCAGGACGTGTTGTATCCCGTTGCCGTGGCAACTGGCATCTGCCGGTGCTGGGGCGGGCGTGTGCGGGTCCTGGCATGGCCATCAGGGCTGGTGTGAGCCCAGCTGGCACACACAGAGCAGGGATGGGCTCGGGGTCACCTGGGCTGGACACGGTCACTGCAGGGTGCACCAGCAGCACGGAGCCACGTTCCGCACACCCCCGAGGCTGGCACAGCCCGGCTGGAGGGATGGGGAGATGGGCACCTGCGGGATGGGGGGTCCAGAGAACCCTGACTGCACAGGGGGTGCACAGTGACATCCCCATCCTCAGTGTAGGGACAGCCCTGCCTGGGGCTGAGCCTCCTCCCTGCATCACTGCCTTTTGCAATTCCCCCTCCTCAGGAAGGCTGGAGGATTCTCCCTGGAATGTCCCAGAGGAGCCCAAACCCCTCAGGTTTGGGTTCCTGGCTGGGAAGTGCCTGTGGCTCCATGGGGTGCTCACCCAGCGCCCTTCCCAAATCCTGCAGGGCCACATCTTCCCAAGGACAGGCCCAGGGCACCGTGGTTTGCTGCTCCCGGGGTGCTTGGCACCGCTCTCCGTGGGTGGAAGGAGGAGCTGGCTCCCGCCTGTCGCGTTATTCCAGTGACACCTACCAGGCGTCAAGGTCAAGGAGACCAAATTTTTCCATCTCGACTTGTTAGAGAATGGAAATGTTTCAACCCAGCGGTGGAATATTATCCCTTCTACTCCTCCCAGCTTGAGTGATTATAGTTTTCCTTAAAAAAAAAAAAAATTAGGACAAAAATTAGCTTGTGGGTTTGCTATCACATCATCCTCCTTCTTTGCTTGGGGTGGAAAAGGGGCTGGAAAAGAGAAGGTTTGAGGTAGGAGAAAAAAAAAAACTAACCCCCCAAAACTGTGTTTAATGTAATGAAAAATTATGAGGAAAAAAACCCAAAAATGTATCTGAAATTCCTTTCAAAATTAGCAACTTTTACCAAGCACCCCCATGTGAGCATCACCAGAGCCTGTCCCTGATGCCCCTCTCTGGGAGCAGCAGCTCCTGCTGTGGCTGCAGGATCTGACTGGAAATGCATTTCCCAGCAGAGCGTCCCTGCGGTGGAGCTGTCCCCGTGTCACAGCAGCATCTGCAGCCTCCCAAGCCCTGCTTTTGCAGGCAGGCTCATTTCTCGTGGCAGGAGCAGCCAGGATGACCCTGCCCCACTGTACATCACCCACAGAGGACAGCCTCAAGTGCTGCAGAGCCTGCTACAGCACAAATCTTGTCACAGGATACTTAGCCCCACTCCTCCCCTTCAAGTTAAAAAAAAAAAAAAAAAAAAAAAAAAAGATTAGTTCCTCTTCTAACCAATTCCATCCAATTTATCCTGCTGCGTCCACCCAGCTCCAGTGAGATCTCACTGGAGGCATCAGGGTGGGGATGTGGAAAGCAGAGGGAGTGAGATCTGCTCTTCTGGAAGCAATAAATGCCTCCTGCCTTTTCCAGGCACTTCCTGACCTTGCTGCAGCTGATGGGCAAGTTTATGATCTTGCATTTTAGCTAAATGGAAGAGGCAATTATTCTTCCTTTTGGATTGAAGTGATTTTAGGAACAGAAATGCTAAACAAGTGGAGAGCCTGGCAAAAGCCAGCCCAGGAGGAGAACTGGTTCTCCTGGAAGAGCCAGAGATGGAAGGGCTGGCAGGAGGCAGCTGTGGAGCACAGGGCCAGCTGAGGGATGCTGGGGGAGAGGCAGTGGGGCTGGGGGTCCAGTGCAGCAGCCCCCAGCCCAGCACCAGCAAAGGAAAATCCCTGCTCCTTCATCTCTGAAGCTGCCGTGGCTTCAGGGCTCGCACAGGGACACAGGGATAATTCCACAGAAAAACCCCTGCTGCCCCCTCCCCTCCTCCCCTTGCAGGGTCCTGGCTGCAGCTGCTCCCCAGAGGAGGGGGAATAACTTCAGCAAGCACTGGGGGAGAGGGAAGGAGCCCCTGAGCTCATCAGGACATGGGGACAGAGCCTCAGCAGCCCTCGAGCAGGGCAAATCCAGAGCACATTTCACACGGACAGGAGTTCCCAAATGCTTTCCCCAGCAGTGGAAAGGAGGAAGGGAGCTGGGAGGCTCATGCCCCGAGGGGATTTGGGCAGCTTGACCCCCCTGCTGTGGCTGTGTGTGCTGTGGGGGCTGGGCAGGGTGCTGTGCTCCCCCTGTCCTGCTGCAGGTGCCAGCTGAGCCTCCTGTGCAGCACAGCACGAGGCTGTCCTGAGCTCTCACCTGTGTGAAGCCACCCAGGGTGTCCTGCACCCTCCCCCAGCACAGATGTGCCTCAGCTGGAGCACTGCTGGCAGACCCAGAGCATCAGGAGGTGCCCATTTCTCACCTGGGGTGGAGAATACCAGATTCTAGAAGAGAACAGGCAGCCTGGGACCCCAGTGACTGCTGTGCCATCCCACCACACCTCCTGGTGACCCTCACCCATGGGCAAAGGGGTGGGAACCTCACAGAGAACCGGAAATTCTGCCTATTTGGTCCAAAACAGAGCAAAGATGAGTTCATGTGGATTTCCCTGCAGACCAGCTCTGACCTGGACCCTCAGAGTGGCGCTGGGATGTGCCAGGGCCCTGCTGTCCTTTCCCAGGGAAACTGCAGCACAGTTTGTCTTGGGGTTTGGTGTTTCCTGCCCAAGGACACACTCAGCCCTAAGTAAATGTCTCTGTTTTTCTTCTGCTTTTCTGCCTGTCTCTGAGCTCTTGTTTTGCAGCAGAGATCTCATCTGTGATGGGTTCCCTGGCACAGAGGTGCCCACAGGGTGAAGATGCAGAAGCACCAGGCACAGGGATGGCCATAATTACCAGGATGCCCTTAATTAACATCTCCTGAAGTACAGGCAAAGCTCAGGAGTAATTTCCTTGCTGGATCCTCTCCAGTTGGCCCTGAGCAAAATTTTCCCACCTGGGTGAGGATTCTCTGGCTTTACACAAACCCAGCACAGGCACTTGGGCAGGGGTTATACAAAGGGACACAAGAAAGGTGCTGAGTGTGTTCACTGAATTAATCCCAGGCTGGAGCCCCTCTGGAGCCAGGCTGGGAGAGCTGGGGGTGCTCCCTGGAGAGGAGAAGGCTCCAGGCAGAGCTCAGAGCCCCTGGCAGGGCCTGAAGGGATCCAGAAGAGCTGCACAGGGACTGGGGACAAGGCCTGCAGGGACAGGACACAGGGAATGGCTTCCACTGCCACAGGGCAGGGCTGAATGGCATCTTGGCAAGGAATTGTTCCCTGGGTGATGCCTGGGAAGGCTGACCTGGAACAGATATCACACAGAGCAAAAGCAAAATATAAAAGCTAAAAGCTTTGGGGTGGGGACACATGGGCACATCCCTGCCCAGGCTGCCTGCAAGAGATTGCTCTCTTGGATAAGTCCAAGCAAATAAAGACATTTGGAAGGAGATGCTTTTCTTTTGGCAGCGAAAAGGTGCAGAACAAATATGTTTTTAATAAACATTTTGACTGAAATTGAGCTTTCTCACCACAGGAATTTGATTCTTGTCATAATTGCACTTTTCAAGGGGAAAAGTAGGTGTTTGGTCAGGTGGATGGGATGTCAGTGAGCATCACACCCTGGGTAGCTGGGTCCTGCAGGGATGACAAAGGCTCAGGGCACAACAGCTCTGCCTGCCCAGCGTGGGCTGGAGAGGGGAGGGCAGGGGGGCAGGGAATGGATTTGGTGCCTGTGGCCCCTCATTTCCAAGGCTGCAGGTGGGAACAGGGGCAGCCAAGCCCCAGGATCTGCCTCCTACAACCCCGCTCACCCCCAGGCACTGCCTGTGATGGGCAGATGTGCCAGAGGTGGCACAGAGAGCAGGACATGAGGGACAGTCCCTGTCCTGCCTCCAGCTCTCGCCTCAGAGCTGCTGATACCAGCCCTGGAGCTGGCTGAGCCGGGATGATGCTGGGAAAGCTGGAAAAGCCTGGAAAAGAGAAGGTTTGGGGGTGATCTAGCTGCAGCCTTCCAGCACCAGGGTGACAACAAGAAACAAGGAAAGGGACAATTTAAAAGGACAGAGTAGAAGGAATGATTTCACATGGGCAGAGGGCAGCATTAGGTGGGATACTGGGAAGGAATTGAGGGTGGTGAGGCCCTGGAATGGAATTCCCAGAGAAGCTTTGGCTGTCCCAGCCCAAGTCCAGGTTGGATGGGGCTTGGAGCAGCCTGGGAGAGTGGAAGGTGTCCCTGACCAGGACAGGGCTGTGAATGGATGAGCTTTGAGGCCTTTTCCAACGCAAACCATTCCATGATTCTATGACTGAGCACGGGCTGGCTGCCTGGTGCTGCTCTGCATCAGAAGCTGCTGGTATGGAAATGGCTCTGGCTCCTCTTAGGGCTGTGCAGAATGAAACCACCCAGCTCTTCCCTGGCTCACAAGTTTTCCAGACTGGCTGCTGCCCCTTTTCTTGGCTTTCCCCTTGCCCAGTCCGTGCAGGCAGCTCTGAGATGAGCCCTGGTGCCCTGGCAGGGCTGTTGGGAGCTGCCCCGGTGCTCCCTGCTCGTGCAGCAGCGGGGCTGGGCTGGCCGGGCTGCCTGATGGTGATAAATGAGTGAGGAGCACATCTGCACGCAGCGGAGACGCTCCCTGCCAAGGCACTGCACTGCAGGACCACTCTCATCTGTCTCTCTTTAACAGGAACAAATGGAAATGAGCGAATCAATTAACACAGCACATTAGCAAAATGTCAGAGCCTCCCCATCGCACTTAACCCTTCCCTCAGCACAGGCTGAGGCAGCAGCAGGGTCACCCCGGCCCCATCCAGCTCTCCCAGCCTGCCCGGGAGCAGAGCCTGGGGCTGGGGTCAGCAGGGACCCCTCCCTGGGGATGGCATTTTAAAAAAGGAAGTGTTTAAAAACAGAGGGGATGTGGCACTCAGTGCCGTGGTTCAGTTGATGAGGAAGTGCTAGGTCATGGGTTGGATTTGATGATCTCAAAGGTCCTTTCCAGCCTAGTTCATCCTGGGATTCTGTGATTGTGTGATTTTGTGATTCTGGGATTGTGTGATTGTGTGACTCTGTGATTCTGTGGTTCTGTGACTCTGGGATTCTGTGATTGTGTGACTCTGTGATTCTGGTGACTCTGGGATTCTATGACTCTGGGATACTATGACTCTGACTGTGTGAATGTGATTCTGTGACTCTGGGATTCTGTGATTCTGGGATTCTAGGATTCTGTGGTTCTGTGATTCTGTGACTCTGACTCTGTGATTCTGTGACTCTGTGGCTCTGATTCTGTGAATGGCAGTGGGGATGTGGGACACAGCACAGCTGATTTGCAGCTCCTGCAGTCCCTCGTAGCTGTGCAGAGGAGCTGGGAGCACATTTCCTCTGGGGCAGGGACATGTCTGAGTGCCAGCTCCTTTATTTCCCCATCCTTGCCTGGAGATGTGGCTGAGGTACCCCACAAACAGAGCCCCTGTGGGTGAGAAGACTGGAGCTGGCTCAGGGCACAGAGCTGGGCTTTTCTGCTGGCATGGATTTCACAGCTGTGCCCCTGTGCCACTCTGGGATACGAGATCACAGCCTCAGAAGATGCCTGTCCCTGCACAGCAGCCCTGGCACACATGTGAGCAACAGGAGCATCCAGCCCTCTCCTCATGTGTGCCACTAAGTGCCACAGGCAACAGGAGAGCTGTGCTAAGACATAATAAACCCTCATCAGCTAATTAATAATTAGAGACACTTGTGCCTGAAAGCCTGGCTCCAATGGTGGCATGATGCACCTCAGCTCTCCTGCCAGGCACAAGCATCAGATGTCCAAACCATGCAGGCTCTCGTGGTCCCAGTCTGCAGGACACAGCTCCCAGTGTCCCAGGCTCAGCCACAGTGGCCACAACATTTCTCTCAGCCCTTGTTTAGGAACAAACCCCCTGTGCCAGAGCCTGGGTGTCCACAGTCAGGGTCCCTTGGGAATCAGGACATGTGCCTGCAGTGCTCAGAGCAGCCACAAGTTCAACCTATTCCTTCCTTCCTATGGCATGGGAACAAGGCTCCAAAATCCCAAAGTGGGCTGAAATGAAGACTCCCCATGTGATGGCCCTAAAGAGCCCCAGCCTGAAAACAGGAGACTTGGGGTGTGCAGCTGCTCCTGGCATCTGCATTCACTGCCTGGGTTTGTGAGCTTGAACATTCCTTAATAGAAATCTTGAGGGGTGTGGAAACAAAAGCAAACTTGCACCTGAACTAAGGGAGATGTTGTCAATGATGCCATTTCTGGACTACCTAAAAACAGAGGCCAGACAAAATTAAGGGAATAAAAAGCAGTTCTATTTACTGAGGGGCCTTCAGGTACATTTGGGGCAGACAAAGCCCCCCAGGGGCTACACCCAAAATGGACAATGGGTCACAGGTTTTTACACTTTTATAAGTTTGGTCCATTTGCATATTGGGGGTTAATCATCCAATTACAGCTTCAGGTAATGAAGTCATTTACCCCAAGTTTGCTCCCCCAACTCACTTTTGTTTCCATCTCTCAGGGCCTGAGGCAGTGAGGTGTCCTTGATTCCCAGCCTGGAGAGGAATTGTTGTGTCCCAAAATGGGAAAGCAGCAGCTCCCACTGGGTATGGAGTTTAGAGTGATACACTAAAGAATTGGAGGGTTACAAAGAGATGAGAAATATAAGAACTAAAATCCTAAGGCATCACGATCAGGGGCTGGTCCTTCACTGGTGTCTCTGAGCACGTCCCTGCTGTCCCCCTCTCTCCCATGGAGGCACTGCTGGCCTCACACCTGGTGTGTGCACAGCCCCTGCACTGCCACAGCTCCACACCCAGCTGGGCACTGCACAGCTCCTTCAACAGCGCTGCTCCACCTGAACAGAGCTGGAAACTTCTGAGAGCCACTAAAAACACTGGGAAAAGCCAATGGCCCCAGGGGGCACAGTCAGAGGAGGAGAGAGCAGAGCTGAGTGTGGATGGCAGAGCTGTCACCGCACACCCAGGAGTGCCAGCAATGCTCTGAGGGATGTGAGGGTTTGGGGAAGAGCCTCTGCAGCTCAGGGTCGGCCAAACTCAGGTCTGCCAAACCTGGGTCTGCCAAACCTGGGTCAGCCAAACCTGGGTCTGTAAACCTGGGTCTGTAAACCTGGGTCTGCAAACCTGGGTCTCCTAACCAGAGTCTGCAAACCTGGGCCTGCCTAACCAGGGTCTGCAAAACTGGGTCTGTTAAACCTGGGTCTGCCTAATCTGGGTCTGTCAAAGGCATGTCTGCCTAACCTAGGTCTGCCTAACCTGGGTCTGCCTAACCTGAATTTGCTAAACCTGGGTCTGCCTAACCCCGGTCTGCCTAATCTGGGTCTGCCCTGGTTAATCAAGGCAAAGATGTGATGAATTCCAAGAAGCCACCACAGGGGCTCTGAATTCTGGGACAGCTCCCCAGCTCTGTGCCACCCATCCACCCTGTGTCACCACCCTGCCAAGCCGAATGGCCAAGGCAAGTCCTGTCACGTTTTCCTCTCTCCCATGGACACGTGTGGGGCTGTCTGTAGCCAGGGCTGGATCAAGCCAAGTCCTTTCATCTTTATTTTGCTCCAGACATAACCCACAGACAGTGCTGGTCGTGTCCCTTGGCGCTCACAGCGACCCTTTGAAAGCCAAGGCGGATCCCTCCTGAGCAGAGAAATCCCACCAGCCAAATTCCTGCATTGTGCTCTGGGGCGATTACCCACCTCAATGGCCTCTAATCCACTGCCATCGATTCCCACAGGAGCACCGGGCTGCAGCTCCCTGCTGCATACAAATCCCTCCACAGAATGGGGCCGGATTGTCAAGGCATCACCTCGATTACGGGACGTGGCCCTGACAGCTCGGGGGACTTTGTGTCCGAGGCTCCCCGGCCCCGCAGAGCAGGCTGTGAGAACAGCGAGGGGGTTGAAACCATCGCTGGTGTGAATTAATGATGTCCCTGATGTCTGTGGGCTCTCCCAGCTGGAGATTGCCAAGCGGGATGGACACGGATCGGAGCTCGGCGATGCTGCGGGACTGTGCCCGGTTCCTCCCCGTCCTGGGCTGCTCTGGAGGGGCGGCTCAGTGCGGGTATGTCTAATCCATGCCCCCAGTGCCCGTGCCAGCCCTGTCACGCTGCTCCGCAGGGGCTGTCAGGGCTCAGGGCCGCCGCGCATCAGCGCCGTGCTTAATGGGCACGGCAGGGCCCGGCTGTGCTGACTGACGTGTCAGACATGCGAGCTGTGTGAGACCTGGCACCGAGCTGTGTGCCAGCCCCATCCCGGGCAGGAGCTGCTCCTCCTCCCCCTGCAGCTCCTGGGCCGAGCATCACTCCCTCCGCAGCGTGTGCTCTGCTGCCGGCAGCCCCGCTGGAACTCGGGGGTCTCCAAAGAGCCCAGAGAGCCCAGCTCCGGGCACTGGCCACTGGGCGAGCGCCTCGGCACCAGCCCGGCCTGCCATCAAACACCCAGGCTGAGCAAACACCAGGGCAGCCCGATTTACACCACGACAGCGCTTCGGGGTCTGAGCTCCTCTCCCTGAGTGTCCAGAGCTGCCCACACCCCTCAGACACTTCTGACAAAACACAGCAGCCCTACAGACCCACGTGTAGGATTGTTCCGCTATGGCTGCAGAGATGCAGGGATGTCCTTGTCCCAGTCCCTGTCCCTGTCCCTGCCTGGTCCCTGTCCTTGTCCCTGCCCGGACCCTGTCCCTGTCCCTGTCTGGTCCCTGTCCCTGCCCGGTCCCTGTCACTGTCCCTGTCCCTGTCCCTGTCTGGTCCCTGTCCCTGTCCCTGTCCCTGCCCGGTCCCTGTCCCTGTCCCTGTCCCTGTCCTGGTCCCTGTCCGGTCCCTGTCCCTGTCCCTGTCCCTGTCTGGTCCCTGTCCCTGTCCGGTCCCTGTCCCTGTCCCTGTGTGGTCCCTGTCCCTGTCCGGTCCCTGTCACTGTCCCTGTCCAGTCCCTGTCCCTGTCCCTGTCCCGGTCCCTGTCCGGTCCCTGTCCCGGTCCCTGTCCCGGTCCCTGTCTGCCCCTCCTGCCCGTGTCTCACATCCTCATGGCAGAAACCTCCCAGACACAGCAGGAAGGGCCAAATAAAGGCAGCAGAGGGACAGGACTGTGAGAATCAGTCCCACAGAGGTGGGCTAGCTGCTGTTTCAGCTCATATCCTACTGACTGGGGCAGCCAAGCCTGTCCAGGACCAAATGGAGCTCTGCTGGGGACAGCAGGGGCAAGGGGGACAGCAGTGACTTCTCAGCCCAGTCCCAGCCCCGATCCCCGATGGGGAGATGTTCTCTCTCTCCAGACTCTTCTCTCTCAGCTCGGGAGTGTTGGTGGTGCTGTCCCCACAGAGGTGCAGGTGCTGCTGGCTCTGTGCTCCCCAGGGTGACACTCTTCAGGGTCGGGTGAGCCCCTCTCCCGAGGAAGGATGAGCCGGGTTCTCCAGCTCCCCCACAGCTGCATCTGCTGCCTTTCATGGCTGACACACAGCCCCATCCACTCACACTAGAAATTTATGTAAATATGTACATATTTCTCTCCATCTCCCTCATACAGTTACAGTCTTGTCTGCCAGTGTTCCACCCTCCAAGGGAGGGTGAAGGAGGGCAGTGCAGGCAGTCCTTGCACCCTGGCCGGCAGAGTTGGGGTGGGCAGGTGCCTACAGTGCACCCCATGGGTGTCCATCCAGCAGTCTGTCCTGCCACCCAATCCCTGCAGCATCCCCCAGGGCAGTGACACCGATACAGCCCGACTGCCACCTGTGCTCTGCAAGACATATGCACAACCTTTCAATTAAAACCAAACTAAAACAAAAAACCCACAAAAAAAAATCCACATAGTAAGATTCTTCCTTCCGAGCATGTTCACATTCCTTGACTAATCTGTTTCTCCATTCATATTTTTTATCTCTCCATGTCGCTCTCCTTCCCCCCTCCCTCCAGTGCCTCACCCCAGCTCTCTCGCAGAGCCTCCCCCACGCAGTTCAGCTGTAGGGAGCCATCTGTTTGTCTGTCTCTGCAGCCATCTGGGTGTCTGCCTACAGTGTTTGCTGTGTCTCCAAAGCATATACAGCCTGCATGTATAGGTCTAGCAAGTCACTCTCTCTAAGCTGCGTTCTCTGGGCTTCATTAACATGCAAATTAGCGAGATCTGACTGGCTCACTTAGCTGCTGCTTCTCTTAGACAGCCATGCAACAATGCAAATACTAATGAGGCTCTGGAAATGGCACTTGCTCCACAGCTAAGCAAGCCTGCATTCGGAGCAGGCACTGGCAATTCCAGGCATGCCAGCCATCCGCACACCTACTGGAGGACTCAGGACAGAAGGGATGGGTGATGGATGGATGATTAGGGGCACCCATGCGGAAAAACAGGCGAGAATTCCCGCTCTGATGGAGATGCCAGCACTCCCAGCCTCAGGATCCTTGGCTCCAAGATCCTTTTGTCCTCGTTGTCACACGCCAGTGCCCTGGAGCCCAGCCACCCCTGGGATCCCCCCAGCATGCCAGCTGACCCGGATCCACGCTGGCCTGGGCACTTTCCCCACACCAACATGCTGGGATTGACCTTCAGCCTCTCCTGGGTTTGCCAGCTCCGAGGTTCCTGGGCACACACCGTGCTCTCCTCATCTCCCAGAGACACCTCCCAGTGTGAGAGGGCAGAGGGCCTCCGGGACAGACCCCAGACCCTCCTGCTCCTCCTCCTGGCCCCTGTGCCAGCCCCTGGGCTCTGTGCTCTGCTCTGCAGGCACAGAACAGGAGTCCGGGTCGCCATGGAGGAAGTTTTCTGTTACTCTTCAGCTCCATCACCTCCTCTAATGATAATTCAACCATACACCTCCTTGTAAAACATCGGGGATGATCAAACGCTGTGCAGCGAGATGAAGGCACCTCATCTTAGGAACTCGGCTTCCGTATTCCTTTTTATCCTGGAGATAAAATAAAGAACCATTTGCTCTGGCTGCTGCCTGCCTCTCCTCACCCCTGGGAGGGAGCAGCACAGAGCCCCGGCTGCTGCTGCACCCCCGGCCCTTTTCATCTCCCCTGGGCCTGCACAGGAGGAGCACAGAGCACCTTGAGGGGAGCAGAGAATCAGAATTTCCTGAGCTGGAAGAGCCCCCCAAGGATCATCCACCCCAGCCCCAGGCCCTGCCCAGACCCCCCAGCAATCCCCCTGTCCATCCCTGGAGCTCTGGCAGCCTCGGGGTCATGCTCATTCCCTGGGGAGCCTGGGCAGTGCCCAGCACCCTCTGGGTGAGGGAAGAACCTTTCCCTCATCTCCAGCCTCAATCTCACCAACAGAGTTTCAGGGATGTCCCTGTGATGCCTTAGGATTTTAGCTTTTATATTTTTCATGTTTTTGTAACCCTGCAATTCTTTAGTGTGTAACTCCAAACTCCATACCCAGTGTGAGCTGCTGCTTTCCCATTTTGGGCAGACACAACAATTCCTCTCCAGGCTGGGAATCAAGGACACCTCACTGCCTCAGGCCCTGAGAGATGGAAACAAAAGTGAGTTGGGGGAGCAAACTTGGGGTAAATGACTTCATTACCTGAAGCTGTAATTGGAAGATTAACCCCCAATATGCAAATGGACCAAACTTATAAAAGTGTAAAAACCTGTGACCCATTGTCCTTTTAGGGTGTAGCCCCTGGGGGGCTTTGTCTGCCCCAAATGTACCTGAAGGCCCCTCAGTAAATAGAACTGCTTTTTATTCCCTTAATTTTGTCTGGCCTCTGTTTTTAGGTAGTCCAGAAATGCATCACTGACAACATCTCCCTCAGTTATGCTGCAAGTTTG
This sequence comes from Sialia sialis, assembly GCA_009812075.1. Taxonomy (NCBI): domain Eukaryota; kingdom Metazoa; phylum Chordata; class Aves; order Passeriformes; family Turdidae; genus Sialia; species Sialia sialis. The sequence continues at coordinate 5,015,054 of VRYO01001760.1, read as the reverse complement.
CTTTTGTTTCCACACCCCTCAAGACTTTTATTAAGGAATGTTCAAGCTCTCAAACCCAGGCAGTGAATGCAGATGCCAGGAGCAGCTTGTGTCCTGTTTGCAGGCTGGGGCTCTGTAGGGCAGAAAAGGCATCAGCTGTCTCCCCTGTGACAGGATGACATTACTGTCTAGGTGCCCGTGGCTGCTGCTCAGTGGCAAAGCCAAAGCAACCACCACACACATCCTGCCCTTTGTGATGACAAAAGGGCCAAAAGATGCTCACCAGTGCTTTGGGTGCTGGGGTGAGGGACAAAATCCAGCCTGGGTAAGGAAAGTGGGGTTTTTGGGAGATGGTACCGAGGCCAGGGCAGGTGCTCTGGGGCTTGGAGGTCAAGCACACATGAAAAACAGAGGCTGAATTGGCAGGATGGCAAAGCACAGGCAGGAAGAGTGGCTGGTCCTGTCCAGAGAGCACCACAGTCCATGGAAAGGGACACATTTCAGTGGGGGAGGGGTGAGGTTCACTGCTGCTGGAGCTGGCCCAGCTCAGCACAGCCTCAAAGCAGCCCAGGGCATTCAGGTGTCTCCCTGCCATGGTTTCAGAGGCTTTTTCAGCCTCCCGAAATGGCCTCACAAGAATCCCCTTCAGGGAGGTCAGCTCTGCCCTGCAGCCAGGTCTTTGAAGAAGGTGAAACTTTAAGGACAGCCCAGGAGGCAGAATTTCCTCCTGGCTTGTAGACAAGTGCAGCTCATTTGTGGTGGAAGGGGTGGTCAGGAGCTGGCGCTCTCTTTGTGGGAATTCCATTGGCCAGAGATGGGTTCTCTGTGCTGAGCCACCTCTGCTCTGTGCAGCACATCTGGGCACAGCCGGGCACTGCAGTCTGTCAGGTAGCAGGGCTGTTCCCTGCAGGATGCAGGGAGGCTGTACCAGTGCAAATGCCAGACAGGCCCCTGGTGACTCCTCTGTGACTTGGCATGACCAACCCTGTGCAAATAAGATTTTTGGATGAGGGTCCAGGTTCCCTGCTCGGGGAATTCCCTGGGATATTGGCCACACACACACAGAGTGTGCCTGCAATTCCTGGCTTTGTGGGGAGCCCCTGGATGGGAATGAACTCTCTCAGATTCAGCTCTCTGTGCAAGGAATGTCTTGGATGGCTTCTCCTGGCAGAAGAATCCTGCTGCCACAGGAATCAGGATGAATGCAGCAGGAAGAAGCTGCTCCCCTCCACCACTTGTCTCTGCCGTGTCCCCAGCCTGGCAGTGTCCAGGGGCTCCACTGATGCATCCATGGAAAGGACATCTCCATGTTCCAGCCCTCTGGAAACTCAGTGTTTCTACTCTAGGAAACAGCACTGCTCTGTTGAGATGTGGAGAGCTGCTGAGGGGAATCTGTGGCAGGATAACCCCCCTGATGAAACCCCTGTGCTCCAGGGGTACCCCAGAACACCCAGGGAAGCTTTGCTGTTTGCACAGCACCAGCCCCAGCTGCTCCCCAGTCTGTCCTGCCCCGCTGTGGCCTCCAACACTGGGCTGGTCCCCTCAGCACGAGGGGCTGCTGCCCATGGAAGGAGCCTGCAGTGGCATGTGCCCCTCTGGAGAGCACTGTGATAGTAACAGTGACAGAAATACCCCAGGTGAGAGATTCCCAGGTCTCTCCAAGCTTCAGGCTCCCATCCCAACCCCTGATGCTCAGCTGCCCCTTGGCTTGGTTCTGGTACCAAAGTCCCAACCCTGGTCTGGCCTGAGGCTGCAGAGATGTGTCCCAAGGCTCGATGGAAAGAGCTTCTACCTTTTGTTTCTCTCCAGAGCAGCTTGTTACCCGTTTTTAAACTGACATAAGACCTAAATATCCTCAGGTTGTCACTGTCTGGCTTCCAGTGAGCCCCTGGCTGGACAGGCACAGCTCCCTGTCCCCACAAGCTCTGCAATAAATCCAAGAGAGGCCCCAAAGGCAGGAACCACCCTAGAAACTTCCCTCTGTGACCAGAGCCCAGCCTTGATGCTCCTGCCTCGCTCTTATCTTTCATTCCCCACGCCTTTGCTTGGGGACAGGATGTGGCCAGGGCAGGTTCCCAGTGTCCCCAGCTGACTCCCCACCCTGTCCCATGAACCTCCCATGGTCCATGCTCAGCACAGTTGCCATCTCCTCCTTTCCTGGCACTGCAAATTCCCCATTGTCTGCAAAGGGCCACGGCACTGGAGGATGTTGACAACTTCAGAGAAAGGTCAGTGCAACCCTGTTGGGTTGGGAAGAGCCAGATCAAGGGATTTGGGTTGGGCAGAAGTCAGGAGAGTCCTTGTGGGTCAGGTGAGCAGGAGCCACAAGGCCAACCTGAGATATCTGTGATCCCCAAAACAGAGCATGAGGCTGGGATGAGCCTCTCCAGGAGTGAGGGAGGAGTAATTTCAGTGGGAGATTGAGCAGCCTGGCGCCAGGATGGTGCTTCGACATTTTTTTGGGGTTTAGGGCTCTGCCTGGCACATTGCAGGGAGTCTTCCCCAGCAGTGGCAGCAATTCAGAAATCAATTCAGAAATCAGACCAGAATGGGTTGGGTTGGAAGGGACCTTGAAGTTCATCCCATTCCACCCCCGCCACCACAGGGACACCTTCCACTGTCCCAGGTGCTCCCAGCCCCAATGTCCAGCCTGGCCTTGGACACTGTCAGGGATCCAGGGGCAGCCACAGCTGCTCTGGCAATTCCATGCCAGCCCTGCCCACCCTGCCAGGGAACAATTCCTTGCCAAGATGCCATCCAGCCCTGCCCTGTGGCAGTGGAAGCCATTCCCTGTGTCCTGTCCCTGCAGGCCTTGTCCCCAGTCCCTGTGCAGCTCTCCTGGATCCCTTCAGGCCCTGCCAGGGGCTCTGAGCTCTGCCTGGAGCCTTCTCCTCTCCATGGAGCACCCCCAGCTCTCCCAGCCTGGCTCCAGAGGGGCTCCAGCCCTCAACATCCGCCCGTGCCCTGGGAGGCTGCAGAGGAGCTGGGGAGCGCTGCTTCCCCTTTGTGCATCTCCTCCAACCTGAGCACACCCCCACAGCCCCCCCTGGGCTGGAGCTGGATGGACACTGTCCTCAGACAAAACATCCCAAAACTTGTCAGTCATGTCCAGGCTGTAAAACACTCCGAGAGGGAGCAGAGCCAGAGACAAACACCTTCACTTCATTTCATTTCATCTCATCTCATTTCTGCGCCGTGCGCTCGCTCCCCGACAGCTGCAGACGGGGCAGAATTAAACACCTGCTTAATTTGACCTGTCGACTCTTCAGGGAGCAGCGCTGGCCGCGAAGGTCACCTCATTAAGGGGAGCGAGAGCCACGTCCCGCAGCCGGGGGAGGCTGGGTGGCTCCAGCCGCTGAAGGGTGACCTTTTCTGGCAGCACACCGACGGGCCCCGGCACGCGTGCTCCCACCCAAATGGCACTTTAGTTCCACAGACACTTACACGTCCCGAGCACTGGTTTTGAACTTTTCATTCTCACCAGCTTGTCAGGTCTTGAAGGCTGTAAGTGCCTGCGGTGTCGGCTGCTCGCTGATGGGGTGAGCATGACGCTGCTGCAAAAACGCTGCGTCCTCCCTGGAGGGATCACAGAATATCCTGAGCTCAAGGGACCCCCAGGATCATCCAGTCCAACCCCAGCAATCCCCCCTGTCCATCCCTGGAGCTCTGGCAGCCTCGGGGCCGTGCCCATTCCCTGGGGAGCCTGGGCAGTGCCCAGCACCCTCTGGGGGAGGGAAGAACCTTTCCCTCATCTCCAGCCTGAGCCTGCCCCGGCCCAGCTCCAGCTCCAGCCATTCCCTGGGTGCTGTCCTTGTCACAGACATTCCCACTCACAGGGAGCTCTGGGTGCATCTCTGAGCCTCCTCAGTGTGTCTGGGCAGTGCTGGGTCTCAGCTGCCTGGAGCAGGGGGTGGATGTGAGCCAGAGGTGGACCCTGGGGAGCCAGAGTGTGCAGGACAGCCCAGCACGGCCCCGCTGGGGGTGCAGAGCGATGTGGAGCCCGCTGTCCCTGCTGTCACACCCCGCGGGCCACCAGCCCATCCTGTGGAAATGCCTGCTGTCCCCTGCTGCCTCAGAACAGCAGGTTGTTGGGGTTTTTTTACCTTTCCATGTCCTCACGGAGCTGGGGAAGGAGAACACGAGCTTTCCTCGGCAGCTCGGAGAGCGGGCAGAGCGCAGGGCTCCCCGAGGAGCTGCCCTTCCACCCCTTCCCGGAGCTCGGAGAGAGCCCTGCCCGCCTCCTCCCCCGCCTGCCCTCCGCAGACCTTGCATTCTTTCTCCTCTGATGTTAATCTTGGAGGTGGTGCACAGGTCAAGTTTAATATGCTATCCTGGGGGACTTTCATTTAGAGCCAGCGAGAGGGAGCCCGGCGGTTCAGCGAGGGCTTCCCGTGCGCTCCGAGAGCATGGCCAGCCTGCAAAGGCAGCGGCAGCCTGTGCCCAGCACCTGCAGATCCCCGCAGGAAATGCGGGACAGGGAGATTCCCGCAGGAAATGTGGAGCAGATTCCCGCAGGAAATGCGGGGCAGATAGATTCCCGCAGCTCATACCGGGGCAGGCAGATTCCCGCAGGAAATGAGGGGCAGGCAGATTCCCTCTGCCCACGGCCTCTCCCCCAGCACATCCCCCCACGGCCACTGTGCCACTGCCCAGGGCCACTCTCTGCCACCCCTGACTCAGCCAGCTATCCCTGCACACCCCTGGGGACACCAACGCCTCCCTCTGCCTCAGTTTCCCCAGCTGGAGAGCCGGACTGGGGATATAGGGAGGTATCTATGGATGGTTGTGCTGTGAGATCTCGGGGGACAGAAGCCCCCAGCACAGGGGTGCCTCTCTGAAGCCCTGGGGAGTGTCAGGGTGATGGCTCCAGGCAGCCAGACCCGAACCCCTCTCCGCCCACAGCCTGGGCACGCGCTGCCGTAATGGGAAAGGACAGGCAGTAAAAGGCTGTGATGGGGATCATAAATATCCATTAAAGCAGCTTTTAATCCACGCTGCGAGCAGCAGGGCTGTGGCAGAGCGGAAGGCAGGAGCCCGGCAGGCTGTGTGTGGGGACAGGTGGCACTCGGGGCACGGGGCATCACCCCAGCACCCCCGAGGGCTCTCAGTGCCCGGGGAGGGGACAAGCCACCTCTGCAGGGCCTGGGTGCAGGGACAGTGCCCCGGTGCCACCCTGCCTCTTCCATACAGAGACCTGGCAGGACTCTGATCCATCGGGAAATGCACTCGGTGCCAGGAGGAGGTGAAGCCACACACAGCCCCTGTGACCCCGGCGCTGCTCTGCAAAGGGGAAAGCAGGCTCCTGCCTCCACTTGCTGCTGGGAAGCAGGGATGTGTCCCAGCCCTTGGCTCACGAAGGGAAAATCCTGGCAGTGCTCCATCACCCTCCCAAAAAACCCTCAGGAACACCCCTGTTTGTGCACTGCTGCTCACCCCCTGCTCCGTGGATCCAGCCCTTGCATCCAGCCTGTCCTGCTCTCCGGGGACAGCAGGCTCTGGGGAGCAAGGGCACCCTCTTTCCCGACTCCTGTTGACGAGTTTCTCGCCACTTTGTGTGCAATGTCTTCACCTTCCTCCCTCCCCACACTGCCACTCACTATTTATGGCTGTACAGCACAGAGCAGGTCACATCTGTGTCCTTCCTTGGCTCCTGCACAGGACAGAGTGCCCCAGCTTGCTGCTGCCTCCACACAAAGCTCTGTGCCACAGCCAGCTGAAGATGGCAGCTCCATCCCCTCGGAATCTGGGGGATTCCCAACACAGACTTTCCCAAAATGTACAGATTTTGAGCGAGGGGATATTCACCCAGAAATATCAAAATGTTTCACTGGGTTTTGATGCTGCTAAATCATTAAACAGTACAACACTAGATAGACTAGAAATGTAGATTTGGAGTGATATGATAATATAAAAGCCCAAATGGAATGAAACCAAATGATAATGTCAAATTGAAATGTTCGCCTCTCATTGGAAAAAATCCTTTCGATGTTATTGAAACAAAATGTGAAAGTTGAAATCATTTGATTTGACACTTCTCCATAGAAAAATATCATCAGGATTGACATGTTCCCAGGAGATGCTCAGAGTTTAGAAGCTGCTCTTCTGGAAAAATGTTGCCAGACAGAAATAAGACAGAGCAAAGCAGCTCTCCCTGTGCCCCTCTCTGAGCCAGAGGCTTGGCACAGAGGGATGGAGGGGAGGCTGCAAAGGGACAGGGCACATCCCTTGGTCACTCCTCACACACCTGGTGCCAGCTCTGTCCCCAGGACAGAGCCTGTGTCCCATCCCTGCAGGGCCAGACCGGGTGGGGACTTGTCCTTCACCCAGCTCCTCCTGCTCCCCCTCCCCTGCACCCAGCGCTGTCACAGCAGTGCCCTGGCTCGTGCCAGGGGTGCCCAGCAACACCACAGCTGGAGCTCCAGGATCTCTCAGCACTCCCCCTTCACAGCATTTTTGTGTTTTTTCATGGTGCTCTGAGGTGCCGGCCAGGGTGGTCTGCACCTCTCTGGTGCTTTCTGGGTTGCCCAGTGTGCAGGGGTTGGGGATGGGGTGCCCAAAGAGATCTCCCTCTCTGTACATGACTTGATAACCTGGCACCTGCCCCCAGAAAATGCTGCTTTGGGTGCGCAGAGCCCCCAGCCAGGATCAGAGAATCATTACGGCTGGGAAAAGCCTCCAAGATCATCAACTCCAGCCTTCAGCTGAGCACCCCTGTGCCCACTGAACCATACCATGGAGTGCCACATCCACTCAATTTTCAAACACTTCAGGCGACTCCACCAGTGCCCTGGGCAGTGCTTGACCACTCTTTCAGTGAAGAAATTGTCCTAATACTCAATCTTCCCTGGGACAGCTTGAGGCCATGTCCTCTTGTTGTGTCATTCTTACTGGGAGCAGAGCCCAACTCCCACCTGACTCCTCCTACCAGGGAGTTGCAGAGAGCAAGAAAATCCGTGTCCCAAACCTCCCTCCCTCCAGGCTGGACAGGAGTGGGTACCAGCTCCCCCTGAGCTGGGTGAGCAGGATGCAGTGGGGCCAAAGCTCCCTCCTGGCTCTGTCCCTCCTCCCCAGGCTGCAGAGCTCACCGGGGCTGGTGCTAATGAAGATTTCCTGCAGCGCTTGCTTAGCAGAAAATGATTGGTTACACCCGAGCTCGTAATTAAAAAAAAAGAGAGCAAGTGCACTAATGGGTATTTATTTGACTGTTACCTTGTCATGTATTTATCGATGCAGATAAATTCAAAATCATTAAATGCTTTACAGGGCCTGACAATTTACAGCCCCTGTCAGTGCCCTGCCTCTGCGGCAGTGGAGCAGCTCAGCCACGGGCACACACAGCCCTGGGCCCCCAGCCCAGCTGCACTTGGAAGCAGTGCCCAGCAGGCTGTGACTGAGGCTGCTGTGTAAAAAAGGTGCTGAGGTGATGCTGTGCTATGTGAGGTGATGTGTGCTGACAGCTACAGGTCTCTGCTGGGTGCAGCCAGGGTGTGATGGGCACCTCTGGGGGTGACTGGAGCTGAATGCCCACTCCCAGAGCCCCCAGCCCTGCCTCAGACATCCCTGACAGCCCCAGGCAGATGGGACTGGAGTTGCCTTGGGGACACTGCAGGGCTGGAACAATTTGTCATCTCTATGTGCAGGTGGAAAACTCCAGGCGAGCAGACATGAGCTGCTGGCACTGCTCGCAGGCCAAGTGTGAGCCAGCCTGTCCTCAGCACAGGGGAACTCTGGGCTGCCGCCTTCCCCGGGGTGGGAATCCCTCTCCATGCCTCTCCATCACAGAGATGATGAGGACAGTGCTGAGGAAGGAGGGATGAATGTTTTCCCTGCTCTGTGACAAGCAGCAGGGCAGCCCAGAGAAGCCACAAATCTCCAGAGAGCGTCTCTGTAGGAGCGATGGAACATCTCTGTCTCTCGAGACTTATCAGGTGTGCAGGGGGAGCCGGGGGCATCTCTTGACTCAGTGTTTGCATAGCAACAAGGCCCTGATTATACAGCCCCTAATTACCTTAATGTTCCCATTAGTGGAGGCAGGGAGCCCCCTGCTCTTAACACACCCACAGCTGGGCTGGGGCTGAGTAGGAGCATCCCCACGCTCTGGGTGGTGTCACCAGCATGTCACAGAGCCCTGGAGCAGCACCTGAGCTGCCACAGCCTCCTGCCCTTCCCAGCAGCTCTGTGCTGAGCTGTCACAGCAGGGACACACGTGGGTATCACAGCCTGGCAGTGCCCTGTGTGTGCTCACACTCCCTGGGTGTGTCTCTGTGCATGGAGCTCTGCCCATTGCCCCTGGGATTTTCTGGGGGATGGCTCTGCCTAGAGAAGCAATGCTGAAATGTGGAGTGGGTTTTTCCCCCCAGGATGCCCTCAGCATGGAGCAGAGTGAGCAGCAGCCACCCTGGCCCAGGGCAGAGTGGCAGGCCTGGTGGCAGTCACCCTACCTGCTGGCACTGGGTCTGACCAGCAGCACCTTACACCTCACCTGCCTCTCCTGAACCCAAATTCAGTGTGGCAGCCCCAGTGCTCAGACCTGCAGCAGGGACCTATGAAGGGTGACATCCTCATCCCGATGCTTGGAGTGTCCCTATGCAGGGAAGGGCCAGGCTGGCTCTGGCACAGAGTGAGCACAGCTGGCAGTGCTGCAGGCTGGCCCCAGGCACAGCTGGGACAAGCTGAGCACCCTGAGCTCACTGCCCTGCTGCCCTTGCCGTCTGCAGGCAGCCTGGGAGGCAGGAGCTGGCCACCCAGCAGAGCAGGATGATGCCTTGCAGTGGCTGCCTGGAAAAGAGGCTAAACAGGATTAAGAGAATAAAGAGGGGATTTATTAACCCTTCAATAGACACACCTTGGGCAGCCAAAGCCTCTGAGGGGCTGCACCCAAGATGGACAGTGGTCAGGAGTTTTCCAGACAATTATAAATTTGTTCCATTTACACATCAGGGGTTAATCCTCCAATTCCAGCTTCAGGCGATGAAGTCATTTACCCCCAGTTTGCTCCCCCAACTCATTTTTGTTTATACTTTTGAGGCCTGAGGCTGCAGGGTGTCCCTGAATCTCAGGCCTGGAGAGGAATTGTCTCATCTGACCAACACGTGAAGACAGCAGCTGACACTCTGTGCAGATTAGAGCTGTGCACTAATGCAGTACAGGATGTGAAACATAAAGGCTCAAATCCCAAGGCATCAAGGAGGCTCGGTGCAAGGTGTTAACGCAGATGAGACCATGGCTGGGCTGGGAGGAGGCTCTGCAGCCCCTGGGGACGGATGTGGTGGCGTGGGGGCTCGGGGACAGGCTCCCCGGGGCTGCTGGCATTGTGCTGGGAGCAGGCAGCGTGGCAGCAGGGCCCCGCATTGTTCGGGAGAGAAAAGGCAAGAACTGGGGCTCTGTGTGTAAGTAGGTCACACGCGAGGCTGGAGACGAGGCCACGGGCACAGACTGTAAATGCAGGAGTGAGAAAGAGAGGGAAAAGGGGGGCTGGGATGGCTGGGAAGAGGAGCAGGGGAGCTCACACAGACAGACAGACAGACAGAGCTGCAGGACAATGTCCCTGCAGGCTGCAGAGGTCTCTGCAGCACCATCACTTCTGCTCCACTGGCAGCGTGGGAGATCAAACCCTTAGCTGAGCCCTCTGGCCAGCACAGCCCCGTGTGGGAGCTGCTGCCTGCTGGGCTCCGTGCAGGGAGCGTGGCCACAGCCCGGCAGCCTCTGGCTGTTCTCACTGCTGGGAGCACAGCAGCCTCCATCCTCACGGCAGCCACAAGCCATAAAATCACACTGCACACAGAGTCACACCAGGGCTGGGGCAGAGCTCAGCCACCATCACTGCAGGCACACCAGCAGGGACACGTGTCACTGCGTCCTGCAGCCTCTGGGTGACCTCAAGACACCCCATCGTGCTGGGAGTGCATCTTGGGGCTTCCTTCCCACCTCATCCCAGCTGCTGGGTGGCCATGAGGTGGGAATGATCCGACCTGGGGCACTGTCACCGTGTGGGACACGACACCTGTAAATGCCATCAACAGCAGGGTCACAGCAGAGCTCTTCAAATGTCCCTGACAGCAGGGTCACAGCAGTGCTTAAAGCCCCCAAGAGCAGGATCACAGCAGAGCTCCCCTAATAACCCTGCCAGCAGAGTCACAGTGGTGCACTTCAAAGTCCCCAGCAGCAGGGTCAAAGCAGTGCTCCTCAAAACCCCCAAGAGCTGGGGAAGCAGTGCTCTCTTAACACCCCATTGACAGAAATTCTCCCCTAATTCCTCCCAACAGCAGGGTCAGAGCACTGCTCCCCCAAGACCTTCAGACAGCAGGGTCATAGCAGAGCTCCCCTAATTCCCCCATACAGTAGGGTCAGAGCAGTCCTACCCTAAAGATCTCCAGGAGCAGGGTCACAGCAGTGCTCCCTAAAGCCCCATCCACAACAGGGTCACAGCAGTACTTCCCTAAAGAGCCCCAGGAGCAGGGTCACAGCATTGTTCCCCTAATTCCCCCATACAGCAGGGTCACAGCATTGTTTCCCTAAAGATCCCCAGGAGCAGGGTCACAGGAGAGCTCTCTAAAGCCCATCCACAGCAGGGTCACAGCATTGTTCCCCTAATTCCCCCACACAGCAGGGTCACAGCAGTGCTCCCTAAAGCCCATCCACAGCAGGGTCACAGCATTGCTCCCCTAAAGAGCCCCAGGAGCAGAGTCACAGAATTGTTCCCCTATTTCCCCCACACTGGAGGGTCACAGCGTTGCTCCCCTAAAGCCCCATCACCAGCAGGGTCACAGCAGAGTTCCTCTGCTTCCCCCTCCCCTGCAGCACCTGATGCTCCAGCACATGGTCCATCCCCACATCCTGCAGCCTGTGGGGTTGGGAAGCGCTGAGCACAGGCACAAAATGCCTTCCCAGCCCCCGCGGTGATCAGCTGGTGCCCCCAGGCAGGAGGTGCAATTAACCTTCTCTTGACAAGAATAACTACCAATGTTATTATCGATCATAAAGTTAGCCGGCCCTCTGCAAGCCCCGGCCACAGGACGGGGATTGGAGGTGGTGTGGAATGGGAGCAGAGCGTGCAGAAGGGGAGGCAGGGGATTTGCAGCAGCCCGGTGTGTTCCTGGTGCACGTGGAGTGGAGCAGGGAGACATCTCCACAGCCTCCCACTCTCACCCACAGCAGCCTGGACGGCTCCAAAGGGGGCTGGAGTCCCTAGACCTAGGAATGCATGAGCTGAGACACATTAGAAAGCAGCAGGAACTAGGGAATGGACAAAAGGAGCCTTGACAAAGCTTAAAAATTGAATATGAAATCATGTAGAGGCACAAAGTAAAGGCATGGAAATAAATCCCTGGTCTAATCCAGTGCTGCAGCTCAGCAAGGAAAGGTGAGGCTTTGGTTTCCAGGTGTTGCAGGAGCTGTGTCATTGTGGGTTGTGTATCAGGCAGTGACATTTCCTAATTCCAACCTGCACCTCATCACACACGGATGGGAACCAGTGACGGGTCACTTTGGGATAAATCACTGTGGCCACACAAACCATGGGGTGCCTGCAAGTGGGGCAACCCCAGAGCCCGGCTCTGGCCCCTGCCCAGAGCAGGAGACAAGATCCAGAGGGATGTGACAGGGACAGGGTGTTGTCCTTTGGCATCCAGAGTGAAACGGCTGCAAACAGCTTAATCACTGTGTAATTATGCCAGAGCATTGGTCACTCGCTGAGTGACTTCTGTGGATCTGTGGAAAAGCTTTCCGTTTTTTGTGATGGGAACCAAGAGTCTGGAAATTCTCAGAGTAAAAAATATTTCTGGGCTTGGTTAGAAAAATCAGGTTTTGGCTGCTGGGAAGCCAGGCATGTTCACCATCTTCTGTCCTGACAGCTTTTGTTTGGGGTTTTTCATTTGTGAAAGGAAAGGGTTTGGCAGGGAGGGGAGAATCTGATGGCAATGCAGGGAAAAGGAGAAAAAGAAGATTTCTTCACAAAATTACAGTGGAAAATAACCAGAGTTTTTTTGGTTTTTGTTGTTGGTTTGTTATTTTTTTTTCCCCCGTTGATTTTTAAATTCTTTTAATTGCCTGCTTTGAGCCTCCCTGCTGGAGGGGCTGCCAAGGCTCCTGCCCACCCTTGGGTGTGCTGGGGGTGTCCGTGGGGATGCCGTGTGCTCGCATCCCTTCCTCCCCTCCAGCCGGGGCCACCGGCAGCGCCTGCCAGCGCTAACCCAGATTCCAGGGGCGTCTTGCTGCTAAATTGGCAGCGTGTGAGAGACGTGTCACCTGGGTGACAGGGTGTCTGTGACTGCCGGAGTGTTTGAATACACGGCGCTGTGTGCTAAATGCTCCCGTCATTACGGCTGAGCTGGAGACACCGAGTGGGAAAGTTCCCTGGGTTCTCGGAGGAGGATGGAGGCTGGATTAGGAGTGCACAGGGCAGGAAACATCCCTGCCTGGTCACAGCGGCCAAACCCTGCTGTCCTCACCCCTAAACCCTGCTGTCCTCAAACCCTGCTGTCCCTGTTCCCAAACCTGGTATCCCCATGTCCAAACCCTGCTGTCCCCTTCTCCAAACTCTGCTGTCCCCATGTCCAAACCCTGCTGTCCCTGTCCCCAACCCCGCTGTCTCTGCCCCCAAACCCTACTGTCCCCATCTCCAGACTCTCCTGTCCCCACCTCCAAACCCTGCTGTCTCTGTCCCCAAACCCTGATGTCCCCAATCCCTGCTGTCCCCATCCCCAAACCCTGCTGTCCCCAAACCCTGCTGTCCCTGTCCCCAGCCCTTCCTGGTCTTTGGCAGCTGCCAGCCCCTGGATGGAGTTTCATCATCTCCCCAGGAGCAAGTTCTCGCTGTCCTGAGCATCTCCCAACTGCTGGGGGCTGGTGGGAGTTATGTTGTGCTGAGGACCGAAGCAGGGAGCAGTTCATCGCCCCTTCTGTTGAGAAATAGCGGCGAAAGCGCAGGCTGAGGCTGGAGTCACGCCGGGGTCCCTGGGGACGCGGTGCCCGGGGAGGAGCCGCCTGTCGCGGCCACAGATGGGCAGGGAAGCCGAGGAGACAAGCGCAGACAGCCGCAGGGTAACCGGAGCCTGGGCTGGGCGTGGAGAAGCTGCTCCCCGCTCTTGAACCCCGAGCAGTGCTCTGGGGGAGGGTGCGACACGGAGGTGTCACCTCTGCAGGGTGACAGGCCAGCACAGGTCTGTACTGCCCGCCCGGGGCTCGGGGATGATGGCAGCGTGGGGGATTGGCAGTCTGGTGGGATCACAAACCTCTGTGCACAGCTTCAATAGGGACCTGGAGCTTCCTGGTGGCTGGGTGACACCGGTGGGGGCTGCTCCAGCCCCATCCTGCCTCTTGTTCGGAGAAACAGCACAACCACTCCCAGCCCTTGTCCTCTGGGACTCATCCAAGCTGCTCCCAGGGGCCCTTCCCCACCCTCCCTGCGCAAGGGTGGGTGCTCATCACTTGTGAATCCACTCCAGGTCCCTCCTCTCCAGCAGGCAGATGTGGAGTCAGCCCCTGTCCATGTCCCAGAGAATAATTCAGGCAGCAGCTTGCCAAAGGAGTGACCCACAGTGCAGGACAGCTGATCTGCAGGGGCACAGGGGACAGGGGTTCAGGAGAGCAGGGGGACAGGCTGTGCCATCCCAAGGGACCAGGAGCCCCAGGCTACAGCAGCACCATCACAGCAAGTCACCTCTGCTCCCAGCAGGGACATTCGCAGTGTCACCAGAGAGGGACAGGAAGCCATGTCCTTGTATGCACAGGTGGCTCCAGCCACGCTGTGCTGGGCACTGGGGAGGGCACCTCTAATCCTGGGCTCAGCTTTGGGCCACTGAGGGGCTGGAGTGTGTTCAGGGCAGGGCACAGAGCTGGGAAGGGTCTGGAGCCCCAGGAGAGGCTGAGGGAGCTGGAAAGGGGCTCAGCCTGGAGAAAAGGAGGCTCAGGGGGCCCTTGTGGCTCTGCACAACTCCCTGACAGGAGGGGACAGCCAGGGGAGTCAGGCTCTGCTCCAGGAACATGGACAGGAGCAGAGGGAAAAGCTTCATTTTGTGTCAGACGAGGTTCAGGTTGGATATTATGGAAGTTTCTTCACTAGAAGAGTGGTCAAGCCCTGGCACAGCTGCCCAGGACAGTGGTGAAGTCAGCACCCCTGGAAGTGCTCAGCAAACAAGCAGACATGGCACTGGTGAATGATTTAGTGGCTGTAGTGGGATTCAGCTGAAGGTTGGACTTGGTGACCTCTGAGGTTTTTCCCAGCCCTCACAACACTGTGATTCTTCTGGACCTGGCAAACATCAGCCAGGTCCTGGATCTGCTTCCTCTGCGTCTGAACTCTGGTGTGTGCCAGCCCTGCTCCAGGCTGCAGCTGGAGGGGAGACAGGCCCAGCCCAAGGCTCAGGGATGTGCATTCTGCTCATTGCTCACAAATACTAATGGCCCAGAGTTATTAATATTGCCACTGTAGTCATATCTGGGTAATTACTGCCATTAACCACCAGCAGAACTATTGAGTTCCCCTAATCAGTGCATTATAATAATTGGGACCAAGTGTTTTATAGATCCAGACGTTAATTCTTTCCTAGCACCTCTCCCTCCCCTGGAGCTGCTCCTCCCTGCTCAGCTCTAGGGCTGCTCCCTGTGCCCAGCTGTGGCCAGCCCAGGATGACCCATGCCTTGGCACGTCCCATGCTCCACCCAGTGGGAAATCATCACTGTAGGAATTTCGGGTGTCCAGGCTGTGGGGGTGGAAGTGGCACTCCCAGCAGGGCTCTCAGGACAGGAGCTGGGTCCATGCCCTGCGCGTGTGGCCCTGCAGCACCTCCCAGGCGCCTGGAGGCAGCAGGGTGGACACAACACTCGGGCTGTTCCTTCTGCTGGGACAGAAATCTGCTGTGGGGGGAGTTAATTGCACAGTCTGCTATTTACACCCAGCTCCTCTTGCTCTGGAAACCTCTTCCCTGCTGCAGCCATCTGGGCCTTGGAGCCTGGAGCTGCCTTGGCCCGGAGCTGGTGGATCTGAGGGTGACTCAATGAGAGGAGCATCTTCTCCTCCAGCTCCTGGAGCAGAGCTGGGAGCTCTCCACATCCCCCTGCGTCACAGGGACTCCAATCCCTGCCAGCCCTGCTCTCCTGAGCACCAGCAAGCCCTGGCTCTCTCAGAGAGATGCCCAGAGCAGGCAGAGTGTTAGGAATTAGCTCCTAAGTTTGTTGAGTTTCTATGTTACTTGTTAATGTTAAATTCCCAGCCTTACCCTGTTCTGATTTCTAATTAATGTTAATTGTTAATGTTAAATTACTGGCTTCATTCTGTTCCAATCCCCAATTGTCTCACCTGTGTGCCTATTCCCTTCTGTTGGGTGATGCCTGCTCCTCTGAAATGGCGCCTGTGAGGAGAGGTGACATCATTGATCCACATGCAAATGAAAGGGGTGCAAAGGACACTGGGACACTTTTCAGAGGTAAAATCCCTTAAGACAACGAGTCCAAAATGACATCTAAGACTGAGAATAGTGTCTCAGATTGGGAAAATAGTGCTAAGCATGAATTTATCATCCTAAACTGCTGTGAACCCATTGCCACGATATGAATAAGATCCGTCAAGATGATGGCACTGGACTAGAAGTACAGAATTTTTTTCTTGGGCTTCCTGTGAGAACAGAAGTCCTATCACTACCTAAGAAGACAGAGCCATACTTCTCCACCTCTGGATTGTCCATTGGGAGGAGCGGTGTTATTTGTGATCCCTCGAGCTTCCCAACCCAAGCTGGTTGTTCAATAAAGGCCTTGCAGTAGGAGCTGGTCTCCTGACCCAATTTATTTTGCAGAGCCAGGCTGGCTCCAAAAGCAGCGTCTGCCACAGCCCTTAGACCCTCAAAGTGGGTCCCTCACGGAGCCCAACTTGGGGGGTAGAGCAGGTCTGCAGCCCCCAACACAACTCAGCCTCTGTGTACAGCAGATCTGTGACTGCTTTGTGACAGGGAAAGCACAACCATGTGTCTTTTAGAGCTGGCCTGAAAACAAAATCCCTGGAAATTCTTTCGAATTAAAAAGTGGGGTGGAATTTTTTAGGGTGGCGGTTACACCAAAGGTTGTGCCCAAGCCAATGCATTTCCTTCCAACCACAGCCATTTCACAGAAATCTTTTTTGATGTTTAGCAAAATAAAATTAAGGGAAACTTTGAAACAAAGTCATTTGGAAGAGGAAAAAAAAAATCAAAACATTTCAATCTGAATAGGCTGAAATAAAATGTTTTGATCTTTTGGGTTTTTTATTCCTCCAAACAAACCATTCAGCAGAATCAACATATTCATCCAGAACCTTTTGGTGTTGTCAAATCTGAATTTTTGTTTATATATATATATTAAAAAAAAAACAATTCAAGCCCTCTCAGCTCTAGCCAGCCTGGCTAGTTAGAGTTCCTAGCAGGCAGAAATGTGTCCTCACTGAGAGCTCCGTGGTGGCTTTGGAGGGACCCTCCTGGGTGGCTGTGAGTCCTGAGGGCAGAAATTGCTCCCTGTGGAGCAGAGAGCCACGCTGGAGCACAGCCCTCACCCTCCTGGCCAGCCCACAGTGGGACCCGATGGCCAAGGGATCGCGCTGCCACCGGGAGGACACGGCCCTGTCACCCTGGGAGGGATGAGCCAGGTGAGAGCCGCTCCCCCGGGCCCCGGCAGGTGAGAGAGCAGAGCCGTGCAATCAATAGTGCTAATTGCAAAGGCAATGTCTAGCAGAAATAAGATGGTTATTCTGCATCACTGGGCACTCTTACAATCAAATTGTCCACAGACAATTAGCTGAGCAGGAGAAATAGGAATTAGATTTCTAATTGTTGTGCTGGTGAAAGGCATTTCAGAGCACTCGGAGGGCTGGAGGAGGGAGAGTTCTGCGTCTGTGCCGGGCTGCAGGAGCTGCCATCCCTGCTGTCATTCCCAGAGGGATAACCGAGCCAGGGAACGGGGGCTGCAGCTGGCAAGTGCAGACGGCTTCTTGGGAGGCTTTGGCCAATGCTCCCGTTTCACGGCTGGGTTATTTATTCCTTTCATTCAGCCTGCACCACTGAGCAGGCAGCGCTGCGTGCTGCACCCCCCAGGCATCCCCCAGCTCATGCCGGGCTCAGGACATCTCCCACTCATCACCACCCACGGAGGGACCAGCTGCATCCCGCTGTGCTCCCACAGCACCGTGTGACACGGCGGTGTCCCCCAGGAGCCGGCTGCTGTCCCCAGCTCCCCGTGCCGTGACTCCCCGGCAGCAGAGAGAGGCGGGGGAGGCAGCGCTGGGACTCTCGTGATTGTCATTAATGCTGCTGTTGACTCATGCTGGTGGGTGTCTGCGGCTCGAGGGAGTCTCCTGATGCTGAGGACAATGGGAAGCCCTCCTGTCTCTGCTCCCTGCACTGGTGGGGAGCATCCACAGCGTCCCTGCTGCCTGCGGAGGGGAGGTTTTGGACCTCAGGCATCTTTAAACCCACCCACTGTGGGGCTGCCCTTCAGCATTCCCACTCGGGGGTGGGGACAGTGTGGCTGCAGTGTCCCAGGAGAGGCAGAACCCTCCATGGGGTGTCACACCTGCATCCGAGCTGATGGCAGCAACCTGTCCTTGGGAAACGACTTTTGGAAGCCACCAGTGAAGAGAGCAAGATCTGAGAGCACTTCCCCCTCCTCCCCTCTCAGCAGACATCCCTCATGTGGCTGCTGAACACCATGGAGAGGACAGACCCGAGGGGTTTTCCTCTTTGCTTTCCTGTGTCCCAAACCTGTGAGAGGGTGCTGGCCCCAGAGTAAGGCTGGCTGTGACCTCAGTGGGACATCCTACAGAGACCTTCTCTCCTGACCTCACTGATGCTTTGGGATGCAGCATCCCACAGGCTGCAGAGCCACCTGCATTCCTTCCCTCCCAGCAGCAAAGGCAGGAGCAATGCAGGGGTTTGTGATCAGACACATCTGCAGACAGAGGCCATCCCAGCCCTTCCTGCCTCACCACTGTGCCAGGTGAAGATCCACAGCAAACCCCTGGCAGCCAGGATTAGTGTTCAGGGCTTCCACTGCTGCTTGTGCCCCTCTGGGCACAGCTGGGCCCTGCTGCAGCCTGGAGCTGCACCTGAGCCACCAAACCATGGGAAAAATGGAAATAAAGTCATCTCAGAGAGCAAGAGGTGCTGGTCACGTCCACATCATCCACTGGAGTGGGCACTGTGGTGTTTCCTGTTGAAGGCAGGAGGTTCTGTGTCCTCCAGGAGCAGCCATGGACACGCTGCAATCCCACCACAGATGGGCAGCAGGGCCAGGGCTCCCTGCCTGTCACAGCAGACATGGGGACAAGCTCACAGTCCCAAAAGGATCAGCCCCAGGTGATGCTGCTGCTGTGGGGGCTCAGCCAAATACAGCCCCACACACACACATATATATATGTACACACAGATGTATAAATAAATATATACACATATATATATGGATCCCCTTTGCCTTTGAGTCACCAGTGTTGAAACCTTCCCTGCCAAGAGTCTTCTGAGAAATATCCTCCTCCCCCTCCCCGTTTCTCCTTCTCTCTTTCTCTCTGTAGCATTCGGGCTAATTTTATCTTCTGTCTTTCATCTGCCTGTGTATCTACCACTCCTGACAAAAAAGAGATTTTCACAGATTTTGCTAGTGCTCACCAGCTCTAAAAGCTTTCATCTCTCTCTGACGACGAGTGCGTGTCATCTGCTCGCTCCAAATTACAGCAGAGGCCTTCACACTCAATCGCAGCATTTTCTGCCTAATTTCCCAGGCACCAGGATTAAGTGTGGGCTCGAGGCTTGCCTGGCGTGATACACAGAGCTCCCCCTGCCCCTGGCTCCCAGGGCTGGCCCCGGGGAAGCCCAGAGCTCAGTTTGCCCTGCTCATCTCCACGCCCTGCAGCAGGGCTGTCCCCAGCAGGGCTGTCCCCAGCAGCCCCAGGGCTGTGCTGGCTGAGCAGGTGGCACAGAGCCTGCAGCTCTGCCCAGCCAAGCCAGGGTGGAAGAGCAGCTCTGAGGCTCAGGGAGCCCCTCAGCACCAAATCCACCGTGGCAGGGGCTGGTGCAAGCCCAGGAGGCAAGCACAGCGTGTCTGTGTGATGCCAGGCTGGCTACAGCAGCAGCAAGTGAGGGTTTAGCTCCTGCCACCACCACCACAGTGGTGCCCAGGCTGCTGATGTTCTCTCTGGGTGCTGTGCTGCTGTACACACCAGCAACAGCCATCACACTCTGCCCAGGTGGGCACTCACAGCCCCTGGCACCCCTCAGCACCTCAGGGGAGGCAAAATGCGTCCCTTGGAAACAGTGCTGTGTTTGAACAGGCAAACAAGGCAGCACAGGGATCATGGAATGGAAACCCAGAATGGCCTGGGTTGTCAGAGACCTTCAAGATCATCTTGTTCCACCCCTGCCATGGCAGGGACATCTCCCACTGTCCCAGGCTGCTCCAAGCCCCATCCAATCTGGCCTGGGACACTGCCAGGGATCCAGGGGCAGACACAACTTCTCTGGGCACTCTGTGCCATGGCTTACCATCCTCTGAGTAAAGAATTTCTTCCCAATATCCAGTCTAAGCCTTCTGTCTTTCAGTTTGTCACCATTCCCCCTCCTAGCCTTTGTAAACAGTCTCTCTCCATTTTCCTGTCGGACCCTTCAGGCACTGGAAGGCCACAATTAGGTCATGACAAAGTCTTCTCCATGCTGAACAATCCCAGCTCTCCTGGACTTCTCTCACAGCAGAGCTGCTCCATTGCTTCAACCATCTCCATGAGCCCCTCTGGACTCTGCCCAGCAGCTCCAGCTCCCTCCTGTGCAGGGCCCCAGTGCTGGGGGCAGCTCTGCAGGTGGGGGCTCACCTGAGAGGGGCAGAATCCCCCCTTCCCCTGCTGCCCACTCTGGGGCATCAGCCCAGCCCGGGGGGCTCTGGGTGACACCAGACATGGCCAGGGCAGGGCCAGCTCTCACCCCCAGCACCACAGGGGATGTTTGTGTGCTCATCTGCCTGGACTGAGCCCAGGGGGGACATCAGGTGACATGGCCAGGGATGTCCAGCCCCAGGGACAGCCCCACTGACCCCATTGATCCCACTGACCCCATTGATCCCACTGACCCCACCGACCACACTGACCCCACTGTCCACACTGACCCCACTGTCCACACTGATCCCACTGTCCACACAGACCCCACTGATCCCACTGACCCCGCTGACCTCACTGTCTACATTGACCTGACTGTCCACACTGACCCCGCTGATCCCACTGTCCATACTGATCCCACTGACCCCACTGACCCCACTGCCCACACTGTCCACACTGACCTCACTGACCCCACTGATCCCACTAATCCCACTGACCCAACTGTCCACACTGACCCCACTGTCACCACTGACCCCACTATCCCACCCCGCCCCTGCCCCAGGGAGGAGGAGCTCTGGTCCCATCCCGTTAGGAATTCCAATGCCCT
Source organism: Sialia sialis (assembly GCA_009812075.1). Classification (NCBI taxonomy): domain Eukaryota; kingdom Metazoa; phylum Chordata; class Aves; order Passeriformes; family Turdidae; genus Sialia; species Sialia sialis. The sequence goes on along the minus strand of VRYO01001760.1, from coordinate 4,994,649 downwards.
GCACTCCCAGGGCACACATAGGACGCTGCTGAGGGCACACACCTGGTGCACTCCCAGGTAAGGGACCCCTCCCAGCATGGCAGGGGTGCTGTGGGGAGCCAGCAGCTCCTCCCTCGGCTCCCTGACAGGCAGAGCACGAGCTGAGATGCAATGAGGAGCAGACGGCATGATTAGCTCTGCTCAAAAAGGTCAAAACACTTATCAGACATGAACGGCAAAGCTAAAAATACACTCGGCACCTCCCTGGCAATTCTCTCCCGGGAAGTGACAGCCATGGCTCGGTGGGAAAGGGGATGTGGGATGTGAGCAGGGCTGGTGCACTTCTGGATAGGAGCCTCGATCAGCAAAGGGGGATCTTCCCATTTCCATCACCCTCTGTGTGACCAGGGAAGGGCTGTGACACCACCAGAGGCATTAGAGATGCTCTGAGGGTGTCTGGGATGGGTGGGATAGAGCAGGAGGGGGCTGATGCTGCAGCCTGGAAAGCCAGGCTGAAAGTCAGAGTATGCAGGAGGTGAGGGGGAAAACTACTCCAGAGCTGAAACACCAGGGACCAGCAGGAGAGAGGGAGGAACAGGTAACAGGATGCCCTGGATGATACAGGTAGGGAGCTGGAGACACAAGACATGGTCCCTTAGCAAAGAGCCAGTGGAACTGCCCCTCTGGCCCCACTGTTCGGGTTCCAGGGACCCTCACAGCAGTTAGTCCAGGGTGTGCAGGCAGAGAACAGCATCCCTCAAAGCTCCTGGTCACACTCAGATCCACCCTGTGACTGTGACTGTGCAGGAACCACATGGCCCACGCTCCCCAGACACTGCAGTGCCACTGAGAGAATCACACAATCACAATCACAATCACAATCACAGAATCACAGAGTCACAGAATCACAGAATCACAATCACACAATCACAATCACAGAATCACAGAGTCAAGCATCACAGAATCACAGAATCACAGAATCACAGAGTCACAGAATCACAGTCACAGCATCACAGAATCACAGAGTCACAGAATCACACAATCACAATCATACAATCACAATCACACAATCAGAGTCACAGGATCACAGCATCACACAATCATTAAGGCTGGAAAAGACCTCCAAGATCATCAAGTCCAACCTTCAACCAAATGCCCCCATGCCCACTAAACATCACAAAATGCCGCATCTCCTTGTTTTTTGAACACCTACAGAACTGCAGAGTATCCCATCACCTCCTGAAGACAAAGCTCCTGGAGAAGTGACTTTGATGTTCACCACTGGGACCTCTGCAGCTCCCTTGGCACAGGCAGCAGCTGCCCACACCCCTGGCTGTGTGTCCTGGTGCTTTCCATGGTGCAGCAGATCCATCAGCTCACACCTGCCCTGCCTCTGCCATGCTGGAAAGGAATTTCTCAGTGATGCTGCAGTGCTAGTATGTTTTGGCTTGAGATGGCAGCGGGTTTGTCCCCATCTCCCTGTGCTCCTGCTGTGTGAGCACAGCTCCTTCCAGCTCAGCTCCTCTCTCAGCCCAGCACTATGGTTGGGAAGAGCTTCAGAAAGAAATGGCTCCTCTGTGACCCTGGAACATCCCAGTGACAGCAAGGGGTGTGCAACCTCCTGAGTTGTGCCTCTGGAATTTCATATTTAAGTGGGTTTTTTTTGTAATGAGGCCAGGTTGGGGCTTGGAGCCTCCTGGGACAGTGGAAGATGTCCCTGCCCGTGGCAGGAGGTGGAATGAGATGAACTGTGAGATCCCTTCCAACCCAAACCCTGCCAGGGCTGCTGGCAGGGGCTGAGAAGAGGAGGTGTGGGCTGAGGCCAGAGGGCTGGCACGCTGCTCCCTGGGGGCTGTGGTGACAGGAGCCCAGCCCCAGGCTCCAGGCCATCCCTCCACAGCAATTCCTGTGGTGGAGATGCTTTGGGTGGGACCAAGCGATGGGGAACTGCTACTTTGCAACCAGCATTTTCCCAGCCCTGTGTGTGGGAATGCACAGTGTGGGAAAGCTGTGGGACACTGGTGTGACACCGGGGACAGGGACCCAGCTGGGATGTGAGCAGTGCCCTGCTTGAGCCGGGGCTGCAGCAGCGCAGTCCGCGGTGACACTGAGGAGAAATGACGGTGCCAGTTTGCAGCAGGGCTCCTGAGTGCTGTCACTGGCAATCCTGTCACCGCAGCACCTGCCAGGCCTCACCTGGCCCGTGGGTGAGAGCACCTGGGCTCCCCCTCATTAGGAACCATTCCCGTCATTATCGCGGCGTTTATGCGCTCCTGGCCCCGCAGAGCCGGGGCTGTCCCTGCGGGGATGAGCTGCTGGAGGAGACAACCGGAGTGCTCAGGGTTTCCTGGGGGATCAGGTGTCTGGGACTGTCCCCCACAGCTCTTTGCTGTCCTGGCCTGCAACACCGTGAAATGGGCCAGCAGCTCATCCTGGCCAGTGCTGGCCCTGCTCTGCTGCACCCATTCCGGCCTGGATGTGTCTCTGGGGTGTGTGCCCTGCATCCACATCCCACTGACCTGAGGCCACCTCAGTCCCTGCCAGATCCTGTCCCCACTGCTCCCTGCTGCACCCAGGGGTGCCATCCCCAGGAGCTGTGGACTGTGCCCACATGAAGGCACTCCCCAGGCAGCAAGAGCCAGTCCCCAAGCCCTGCTGTCCCCAGGGGCTGGCTCCTTTGTGCTTGTGCCCTGAATAGATCCTGCTCCCTCCTGCACCCCTCCCTCGCTGAGCCCTGGCTGTTCAGGGGACACAAGGACCCTCTGTCATCCCTGTGCTCGTCTCCAGGGAGAAGAGCTAGAGGGAAGAGGTACTTACTGCTTCACCTCCGCTTTACCCTTCCTTTAGGCAAGGGCTTTTAATTTCCTTTTAGGGCCAGAGCAGCAATCGCTAAATGATGTCAGATCCCTCCGTGCGAAGCTCGAGGATCCCCAGCCTCTGGCTAAGCCCTGCTTGAGCGACAGCCCGGTACCTGCAGGTCAGAGACCTCCCCGGTGCTGCTGACAGCTCTGCTAAAAGCTCTTTGTTCCTCAACCCCTGAGGCCCTGCTAAGTGGCGAGCAGCACGGAGAGCATCTGCGGAGCCAGCAGCAGGGACTCGTGGCACAGGGATGCTCTCCGGGCTGCTTCCCCTGCTCCTCCGAGCAGCCACGGGCCAGGAGCAGCACCTCGGCTCGCCCTGTTCCTGCACAAGCCCCATCCCACCGGAGCAATGCTTTCCGTGGGTCTACATCCAGAGGGGACAGGGGACGGTGCTGTCACCCCTCGCTGACCTCTGCTCCTCTCACCTCTCCCACCA